>JAZKJV010001891.1:0-515194 GCA_037367405.1 Ottelia alismoides | reverse complement strand
TTAAGTTGAATTTTGAATGACACCGGTGACATATTGTGATCTAATTTTCAATAGGTTTCATTTCAGAAAAATAAAAAAATACAGGGGAAAATGAGTAGAAGCAAGTAAGTTGGTTACAACTAAGGAGCATACTCCCTTTTCTCTATATATAGGGACCCTTTCAAATGAGGAGATATTGTGAGATACTACATACTATATTTAGATAATGCATAATGACCAAAATAGATTTTTAATTAATTAAATAATAATATTAACATGCCTTTAATAACAACCGCATGATTAATAATGGACACAAAAGATCGTTGGCCTTCCATAGAGATGGAAGGACCATGTCTCATTTGAAAGATATCATATATATATATATATGAGGGCAGGGAGGCTGTTTTGAGTAACAGCCAACATGGCTGTTACACAAGGCAGTTTCCTCCCTTTATTTTTTTTTTTTTCAAAAATTTTTCATGTATATTCATCTATATATCCCTCCTACATGTCATTCAAATTTCGTGAGAAACAGAAGCTCCTCAGCCCTCCATCTAGAAACAGGTCGATTACAACAAAATTCATATCATTAAATTTTACTTGTTCTAGATGGAGGCTTAGGAGTCTCTGTTTCTCACGAAATTTGAATGACATGTAGGAGGGATATATAGATGAATATACATGAAAAATATTTTGAAAAAAATAAATAAGGGGGAAACTGCCTTGTGTAACAGCCATGTTGGCTGTTACTCAAAACAGCTTCCCTTTTCACTATATATATATATATATATATCTGTGTGTGTGGGGGGGGCGGGGGGGGGGGGGTAAATGGGGCTGCCCCCATGGGGGAGTTAACTTGACTCCCCCACCCCAGTTAGCCCCCCTGGTTTACCCTATATCCCTATATTATATCATTCAAATTTAGTGTGAAATAGAGACTCCTACGGCCTCCATCAGGAAGGGTCGTTTTTAGTAATTATGTTACCGTTAAAAAAGATTGTATAGATGGAGGCCGTAGGAGTCTCTGTTTCGCACGAAATTTTAATAGCATAATATAGGGATATAGTGATGAATATTAACGGAAGAAATTTTCAAAAAAAAATCGGGTGAAATAGCGCGGGGGGAGTCATGTTAGCTCCCCCCAGGGGGCTGTTGAACCGAGAAAATAGAGGGTCGTACGGTTTCACAAGGCGAAACCGCAGTCGATGCGGTGACCGCTCGAAATCCCGATTCAAACAACAATTAACCCACAACAGATAAATCAAGCAATGAAAGTAAATGTGCGGAGTTAAAATTTATTATAACTCTACAACAAGATGTGTATAGTGCAAGTATGTGTAGAGGTCGAACACAGGGAGCAGACAGGTAGATCGGGGCACAAGTGCTCAAAAATGTGTGTATGTGATCAAAGTGTCTATCTATGCTAATTTTTTTGTGGGTTTTTAATTTTAGATTTTTTTTTAATTTTTAATTTTATATTTTTGTATTTTGATTTTTAATTTTCTAATTATTTTAATTTTTATATTTTATATTTTTTTTATATTCTTTTTTTTTCAATATTGGAAAATAAGAACAATGTAATAAAAAGGACAAAGAGGTATTTATAAAAATAGACAAAAATATACAAAAATATGAAAATAAAGTCTTTTTGGTCTTTTTCTACTTTTTTACTGTTTTTGTGATTTTTGGGTAATTTTTTAGAATGTTTTTGGTATTTTTAATTATCAAAATAAAGAAAACAGTAGTAAAAAGCAAGGCTGAAACTTAAAATGGAGAAATAAATAGAAATCAGTGGCAAAAATTCTCCAACTTAATTTTCAGTGAAAGATAATGAAACCAAGAAAATTTAGGAAAAGAAAACACTATTTTTGGATTTTTATGGATTTTATAAATTTTTATGAAGGTTTTTAGAGTTTTGCAATTTTTAGGAGTTTGGTTTTGTATTTTTTAATGCTTTTTGGCTGAGAGTTAAAACTAACTAAAATACACAAAATATATTTTTTTGGGAATTTTCTGGAGTGTTTTTATATTTTTTAGGGATTTTATGATGCAAACAGTGCTGAAAATAGATGTTTTTGATTTTTAATAAATATAAAAATGCAATAATTATGAAAAATAAAAATATGACGATAAACTACACTACAGCAGGAACTTTAGTTCAAATTTTTAGAAATTTTGGAATTGAAATGATGTACGAAATAAATATAATCAACACAAAGAAACTCACCCTGGGAAGGGTATTTTTGCAATCAAACAAACATCCAGGGGTCAAAACGAAATTTACCCACAAGAAAATGAACTACATACAATATTGTCTGGACTAAACTCGAATACAAAAAACCGCAGGAGCTACACGCAAAACCTCCTCCCACGCGCGTGCTATGCACGCGCCTGGAAGGTCTTAGAATCTATTATCCAAAACGCGAGGGCTCGGTTGCAAATATTACAAAAATATAAAGCAGTAGATAAATGATTCTAAAGTATCCGGAAATTACACAAAATGTGGGGGGGTTGGATGCAAAACCCCCCACTTATCCACTGGCAGCCCCGGATGGATGGGACTAAAGATGATCAACGTGGGGCTCCCTTGGGCGTGGACGGCTGTGATCAAAGGGGAGGGGGCAGATGAACGGCAGCTGTGCGTGCCCCCCTCCCCCCTTGTTTCGTTCCAGGCGCGCGCAGGTGGGGTGGCGCGCGGACGGCCGGGCAGCGGCGGCGCGTGGCCTCTCCTCCGGCAAGCTCGAAGGTGCGGCCCCCAAATGGTTAAGCGTCGACACTGGTGCCTGCGAGATGCAAAAAAAATGGCTCGAGCGCGTCGACTCGGCCTGGTGGTTACGTGTGTGGGTGGTGACGGAAAATGGTTGCCGGAGCCCAAGAGCTCCGGCGAGTGTTCGATTGTGGAAGGGGGGCGAAATGATCGAGTAAACCACAAATTAGATGTACAAAACAGATCCTAATGATAACAGCAAAAAAAATGAGAGAAAAGAAACTAAAATCGACCTCAAGCGGTTGTATACCGCGAGACGCAACCTCACGGCCGGAGCCGGAGATGGAAGGTGGAGACGCCGCCTTGGCCGCCTAACCTCCTCCCTCACGAGCTGGAGGACCTCCTGTCACAAGGTCCGGTCCTGAGCTCGCAAGAAGAAGAGGGAAAAAGGTCAAGAAAGGTTCAAGTTGAAAATGGAGGTGGAAAGGTCATTTTGAAAGCTGGGCGAGGAGGCACTTTGATCGAGGGCATGGCTCGCGCACCGATGGTCAAAAGATCCATCTAAACATAGGGCGAGTATGATCACATGTAGGTCTACAAGTTTCGTGAAGACCGCGACCCCAAACGGTGAAAGATGAGGCCGGGAAAAATCCGCGAAATCCAAGAAAAATCATGTTCTGACACAGCCCAGGTGTTGGGCAGAGAGTTGACCGAGGTCAACTCTCCTAGCCCCCTGGTTGGTCCACGTGGACCAACCAGGAAAAACCTGGGAAAAAGATTTGTAAAATCAAATTAAAATAGAAAACGATTTTATTGATTTTTTATTATAAAATAAAAAATGTTTATTTTTTTATAAAGTGTTTTATAGTGATTTTTATTTATTTTTAGGAAGTGTATTTTTACAAGTTTGCATTTATACCCCTACAGGTATCTATATCTCTATATTTAAGTATTTTATTTTTATTTAGGTATTTTTAATTTAATTTTATTTTGGTTTTTATTTTCTAAAATTGTAAAATACTTTTATATACACAAATATATTTTTATTTTATTTTTCTGATTTATTTGTATATTTAATAAAATACAAGTATGTTTTGTATAGGTATATGTGTAGGTGATGTATCTATGTCTTTTATTTTTAAGTATTTTATTTTTTTTTTTATTTAGGTTTTTATTCTTATTTTAATGTACATAATTATTATAAGTATTATTGATAACATTATAAAAATATAAAATTATAAAAATAATAAATAAATAATAAATTGAATATTTTAATATGTACAAGTATACAATGAGGGTCCAAAAGTCAACTTTCAAACCGTAGCTCCGCCAATTGCGAAACCACCACCATTAATTAGATTATTTTCTTCTATATATAATTAAAGGTGAGTACGCTGCATTTGGAGTTTTTATTTGTGAGATACGGGTCTGGGGAGTTGGCATTCTGGATTTTTATTCAGACCATAACTTTTTATCTGTACATTATTTTTCTGTGAAATCAATTTTGTATTTTTATTTATTTTATTATCTACAACTTTCATGTACAAAGTTTCTTTATTTGATGCACAAAAAGTGGAACCAAAAATAGGTCCCAAAATGAATAAAGAAAGAATAAAATGTATAGGTATTTTATCTGTATTTTGGCCCTTATCTCCCCCTACTTTATTCCTTGTCGACCTATTCATCAAGATGCCTAGGTCTCGGGGTTTCGGGTCATAAAATATTTACAATATTTTATTCTTTTTCTTTTCTTTTCTTTATTCTATTATTTTGGCATTAAAAACCGTATTTTATACAATATTTACACACAGATGCATGAATGCTAAAATGCCTGAATTATGCCTATTTACACGCATTTACTAGGGTTTTTAAGGCCAAAATGATAGAATAAAGATGATGAAACGTGGATTCATCATCCCCCTATACTTGCCTTTGCTAGTCCCTAGCAAACACTTATGCAATAAGTGCAGAAAATAAAAACAAAGAAAAGAAAAAGAAGAAAGGTGGACTAAATTTAATTGTCAAACTTGTCTTCACAAAATCAAAGTTTGGAGCTTAAGTCGGACCTTTGGAATTTTAGTGCGGGCGGAACCTTAATGAGAACCGAATTTGAAATCCAACAGTCCCTGAGAATCCCAAAACTCTGCTCAAGTCTCCTCAATAGCCAGGTCAGAAATATCTCAACTCATACGCAAACTCTTACGACTATGAATCTGACTTGTACTGTGTAAGTGATGGTGGCTCTCCCCAACTAGAATGACAAAGAAACTGACTTCTCCAGTACGACAACCCAGTGATTCCCCAATCCAGCGACTCCATCCTCGAAGAGCGGGGTATTCCCTTCTAAGTTCAAGTGGCAACCAGCTCAAGAGGAGGGGGTTGAAGAGAAGAATGGACGGTAGCCAGTGTAGCTACCTATCCTTGGATGCAAGACCAGTGGTAGTCAAGTCATCCTGCTGCAGGCTCACATATTTGACTTTGGAACTCAAGCTTGCTTATTGACTTTACAACATATGTACATACTTTGCAGGCTTTTTATTTTTGTACATGCCTGAACTTCTTTTTTTTTTCTTTTTTTTTTCTTTTTTTTTTTGAATACTATATACAGCAGCATTTACATAAGGAGTTTTTCCTCTTGAGCCAGTAGACTATCCCTCTTTTGAAGCTTTATCGCAACCCACAACCTCCTGTCTTTAGACTTCCTAATCACTGGACGGGTTGGGGTGCACTTCCCTCCCTAGAAGAGGACAAGTGTTTCCACTTGTGTGCCTCTCATACCGGCAAATCCAATCCCCTCACCACTCCAACTGAGTTGAGCCAAGTGAAAGGTGCAGGTGTCCAAGTTAGGTCATTATCAACAAGAGTCGTACGTGTGCTTCGAAATACTCTACTTAGACAGTCAAGAATCCACTGAACCAAGTCCCGTGATCCTCAAAGAATTAAGTCAACTAGACCTGAAGTACCTCAAACCCAGTTCCTATAAGGTTCCTGTTATTAGGTAGATTATAAGGTCCAATCAAGCTCCAATCTTCGGATTTTACTTAGACTTGTTCAACTATCAAACTCAATCCGAAAAATGCGAATGCTATGCAAATGCAATGCAGAAAATCTTTTTGTGATGCAATTTTCAAGGATTTTGAACTTTTTATGGATTTTTTAAAAGATGATGATGATGCATATGCAGATGCAATTTTTTGTATATTTTTTTTTTCAAAAAGATTTTTCAAATGTTTTTGGATTTTACTTTTGCAAATGTTTTTGGGCTTTTTGAAAACAAAAAGGTTTTGGCTGAAAAATAGGTTAAAATATGTACACGGGAGTGCTTCTTATATTTACAAGAAGTGGATTTTAAGAATTTACAGGGTAAGTAGTCAATTTTATACATATATATACATATATAGTGGATTTTGGTGTGATGTGTATATTCCTCAAACTTATTTGACACAAGCTTTTCACACAATTTTTGAAAACTATAGTCCAAAATAATTTTTACAAATATTTTACACACATTTGAAAATCATTTTGCAAAGGCTTTCAAAACAGTATATATAGGTTTTTCAAATCATTTTTGCAACCATTTTTTCAAACCATTTGCAAATCATTTTTCAAACATTTTATTTCACACAAAGAAAAGAAGTTTTACAAAACACACATTTTTACAAAGGTTGAAAACATGTAACAAAATATTTTCAAAATAGTTTTCAATAGATGTTCACAAAGATTTTCAAACTATTTTTCAAACATTTTGCAAAAAACATTTTCACATGATTTATTAATCAGTAAATACAAAAAGAATTTAAGGAATAAACACATCTTTTTATTAAGGATTTTTAATGAATTTTAAAGAATTATTAGCCATATAATTAAGAAAATACGAAAGTACGAGTTATGGCTAAAGTATATACGCAGTATATACGACCCCCTATACTTAGCTTGAGCTATGTCCTCATAGATCGGAGAGAAAAGAGAAGACATAACTCGTACTAAGTATAGACAAGTCTAAAGAATGAAGGAAGGAATCAATGAATCAATGAATGCGAAGTTGACCGTCCCCCCTATACTTAGGATCAAATAATCCTAAGTATAGCAGACTGTACACAAAGCAGGGAGGGTCAAGGGTGGGAATGAACAGATCGTACTCAGATTGTCTCCCCCTATACTTAGGGTAAGATATCCCTAAGTATAGACAAGAAGAGGAGACAATGGAGAGGATCGAAAAGAATAGAAAAACTCGGGGTGCACACCCCCCTATACTTAGGACAAAGTACGTCCTAAGTATGGAAAACTGTTTACAAGGGCGGCACCTTTTTGATAGATGAAGAAGATAGAAGAAGAAAAGAAGAAAAGAAGAAAATAAGAGAAAACAGATGAAGATGGAAGACGAGATCGTGAGGATGTACACATCACTCCCCCTATACTTAGGGTAAAAGAAGCCCTAAGTATAGGCAACAACAGGAGTGATGACACGGAACGATGGAAGAACACTCGGCTCGTCCACCCCCCTATACTTAGGACAAAGTACGTCCTAAGCTAGGCAGACACGATAATGGGTGGATGAGCAATACGGAAGATAGAGATGAACAAAGGAGAATGTACAACAGAGGTGGATATACAGATGGTCAAGAAGGTAGAAAGCGAACCTTCTTGCGGGACCGCGGAGGAATGGATCTGGTGTGATGCAGGTCGACATCGGGGTCCACAGTGGACGGAATCCGATCAGGGTCGACGGGGTATAAGTCCTCAGTGGCCCTAGGGTGTGAAGGCACAGACGGAGTAGTGGAAGAAGTACGGCTAGGTCCGGCCTTGGGAGTCTCGCTGATATCAAAGTGAAATGGGACGAACTCATCATCATCAGAAGTAGTGTACTCGGAGTCGTCCTGCGAGGTGTCATCCAGGTCAAAATCAAAAGGCACGAAATCATCGGTGGAAGTAGTCGAACTCTGTTCGTCCTCTATAATCTCAACTGGATCATCTCTCTCATCAAAAGGCCCGAATTTCTGAAGAAAAGCAACCAAATCAAATTCGGCCTTTGGCTCATCAGTATCCATGTGGACAGGAGCGGACTCATCAGTGGAAGTAGTCAGAGCATGTCTGTCCTGTATAGTCTCTACATCTGCCCTCCGCTCAATGGTGTCTATCGTGTAAATCCCGCGGATGTCATCAACACAACGCCAAGTCCCAGAAGAAGGAACGTCGAGGTCCATGCTTTCCAAGTTTTCCTCAATCGGGAGGAATTCTCGGGTCTCAGTGGAATCCAATAGACAGAAAAAATTCTCTGATAGTATCATCAAGGTCATGGTCCTCGAGGTCAGCCAAGATAGGTGAAGTCACATCAGGTGCGGGTCTCTGGTCAGCAGTGGGTGTGGTGATCACTGCTTCGCCCTCGTCAGCAGGACGGAAGCGAATCTCTCCTGATCCGTAGTCAATAACGACCCTCGCAGAGGCGAGGAATGGGTCGTCCCAGGATGATTGGAAAATGCTCCCTGTGGAGGTCTCCATGGGCAATACGACAAAATGAACAGTGTAGCTCGTGCCCCTGAATCGAGATGACGGCGTTTTCAAGGATACCCCTCGGCCTCTTTATTGATCCATCAGCGAACTGTACGATCATCCTGGTTTTCTTGAGAGGCCCTAAGTGAAGAGACTGTACCAACGAGAAAGGGTATGATGCTAATCGAAGCACCGCCGTCTAGGAGAGTGCGATCACATGTGAAGTCAGAGATGGTGCAACTAATGAAAGGTGTGGCAGTGTTCTTCTTCCAAGGAATGGAACGATGAGTGATGGCGTGGGCAGTGGCCATGGTCAAGATATGACGCTCAGATCTGCTCCTCCGCTTTCTCTTCTTGGGGAGAGGAGCAGATGAATCGGTCATGGCCTGCTGAAGTGGGGCACGGATAATCTCATGTATGGTGGCCACCACTTCGGGTTCAGACAGCATTTTTTTGAATTTTTGGACTTCCTCCGTACAAGGGAGGAAGTCGGAATCAGCATATACACGAGGCATGCCAAGAGCAGTCTGTACAGCGGGCATCCTCGGGGTCAAAGGTGGGACCGGGTGTGAATGTATGTGTGGACCAAGGATCTGGCACTTGGTCTCTCTCCTCACAGTCTGACTCGATCGTGTGTCTCCCGAAATCTTTTTGTGTTTTTGAATTTTTCTCATTTTTTTGTATTTTGGGCGATTGCAAGCTCTCATGGAAATCCTCGAATGAACCCATATCATCAAATGGTGGAATATCATAGTCGCTCTTATTGGTACTAGTGAGGTTGTCAATCCTCTGTCTCATATGATCCATCATTTGGGTCAAGTGCTCAAGGGTGGACTCCATGAAAGGTGACCCCATCAGCTCAGGATCGGGTGAGTCTAATGTGGGCGGTGGGTGTGGACAAAAATCACATTCCGGATCAGGATACTCAAGGAAGAGCGGGGTTGTCGAAATGTGTAGGAGATGGTGGTGGGAATGACTGGCGAAGGTCAAAGTCCGGATCCTGAAATAGTGGGTTGGTCGGATATGTACAAAAATCAGGAGCAAAGTCCTCCTGGAAAAAGTGAGGTGGACCGGCTGGAGTGAACGAGTGATCGCAAAGTCCGGATAGAATACGCTCCAGTCGGCCATCTCGAAACAAAAGAAAATGATCGGGGGAGCACGATGGTCAAGTCAAGAAAGTAGAAAAGAAGGCGCAAGTGCACAGCGACGATCTAGGACACACACAAAACAATCACAAACAAAAATGAAAATAATACAAACCCTCAATTCACCTACTCAACTCGGTAGAGACCGCAAGAGCGGTCTTTTAATCTTGTCTGTTTTAGAGTTAGGTGAGAAGTCAAAGAATTTCACACACACTTAGGGGGCTTGATGGGATTTGGGCACTAATCCTTAAGGTGTGCGCGAGCAAATAAAAGCGAAGACAATGAGGGAATTACTCGCCCCAATACAGATTTTCTTTTTGATCGGTTTTAGGGTCAAGTAAAATTAACAGTCCCAATTTTATTGATTATCACTTTTTTTGGATTTTTAGTAAAAATGCACGATCCTATCGGGGATTTAATTCCTTTAAGATCCTAGGTTGGCAAAATCAGAGGTAGAGTCGGAAAAGCAATGCAAGCGGCAAATAATGATGGATGCTAAAGCGTAAATGCTCACCTTGCCTCCAACACTCTACATGCAAGGATGCTCAGCAGAATTGAAATCTATCTATATGCAAATGCAAAGCCGATGAAATCGCCCTAAGTTCAAAAATTGCTATTAGCGGGAAGAACCACAAGTTGACCGTCAATCCTCTACCCTAGAGTCCGGTCTAGGCTCACCCCTCCTCTGCTCAACAAATTGAGGGTAGGAGAAAGCGCTTTGCGGGGAGAGCTCGCGGCGCGACGGATTGAAGATGATGAATCAACTGTTTAAAAATTTGACTAAGTCCAAACGCGGCTATAGGCACATGCAAAATATTAGGTGTTTGGCCTTAGTCTATCGCAAGCAATCCTAAAAGCTAAGGGCTCAATCACACAAAGAAATAAAAATCGAAAAACAAAACAAAATAAAAGAATACGAGAAAACCGGTGAAAACTGCGATGAGCCCCCAGGTGAACAGACACCTGGAAGTTAGGCTCAAGAGTCCAAGTCCGGGGGTACCTGTATTATTACAAATAATAGTCTCTCTCTCACTACAAATTACAAAAATAAATGCAAGGAAATAAAGGAAACAACTAAGGTGGAGCTAGGTCTACAAAAATCTCTCCTTGTCTCCTCGGTGCTAAGCTGGCGGAAGCCGACTTCACGTGGGTGCGTAGGCGCCTAGGGTGGAGCGCCTCCCTCGATCCGCGGTACCTTGCACAAAGTCAACAAGAGAGGGGGTTAGACCGATCAAGAGATATATTAAAAATAAAGAAAATAAAATAGCGAAAAATAAAAGCCGCGAAAATAGACAGTAAATCACAATCACAAACAAGACCCGAACTACGCGCTGTTGCTCCCCGGCAACGGCGCCATTTTGTTGAACCCGAAAATCGCAGAGGTCGTGTTGACTCACAAGGCGAATCAACAGTCGCTGATTTGACCTCCAACGAAATCCGAAATTCAAACAACAATTAACCCACAACAGATAAATCAAGCAATGAAAGTAAATGTGCGGAGTTAAAATTTATTATAACTCTACAACAAGATGTGTATAGTGCAAGTATGTGTAGAGTAGATCGGGGCACAAGTGCTCAAAAATGTGTGTATGTGATCAAAGTGTCTATCTATGCTAATTTTTTTTGTAGGTTTTTAATTTTAGATTTTTTTTTAATTTTTAATTTTATATTTTTGTATTTTGATTTTTAATTTTCTAATTTTTATATTTTATATTTTTTTTATATTCTTTTTTTTTTTCAATATTGGAAAATAAGAACAATGTAATAAAAAGGACAAAGAGGTATTTATAAAAATAGACAAAATATCCAAAAATATGAAAATAAAGTCTTTTTGGTCTTTTTCTACTTTTTTACTGTTTTTGTGATTTTTGGGTAATTTTTAGAATGTTTTTGGTATTTTTAATTATCAAAATAAAGAAAACAGTAGTAAAAAGCAAGGCTGAAACTTAAAATGGAGAAATAAAATAGAAATCAGTGGCAAAAATTCTCCAACTTAATTTTCAGTGAAAGATAATGAAACCAAGAAAATTTAGGAAAAGAAAACACTATTTTTGGATTTTTTATGGATTTTATAAATTTTTATGAAGGTTTTTAGAGTTTTGCAATTTTTAGGAGTTTGGTTTTGTATTTTTTAATGCTTTTTGGCTGAGAGTTAAAACTAACTAAAAGACACAAAATATACTTTTTTGGGAATTTTATGGAGTGTTTTTATATTTTTTAGGGATTTTATGATGCAAACAGTGCTGAAAATAGATGTTTTTGATTTTTAATAAATATAAAAATGCACCAATTATGAAAAATAAAAATATGACGATAAACTACACTACAGCAGGAACTTTAGTTCAAATTTTTAGAAATTTTGGAATTGAAATGATGTACGAAATAAATATAATCAACACAAAGAAACTCACCCTGGGAAGGGTATTTTTGCAATCAAACAAACATCCAGGGGTCAAAACGAAATTTACCCACAAGAAAATGAACTACATACAATATTGTCTGGACTAAACTCGAATACAAAAAACCGCAGGAGCTACACGCAAAACCTCCTCCCACGCGCGTGCTATGCACGCGCCTGGAAGGTCTTAGAATCTATTATCCAAAACGCGAGGGCTCGGTTGCAAATATTACAAAAATATAAAGCAGCAGATAAATGATTCTAAAGTATCCGGAAATTACACAAAATGTGGGGGGGTTGGATGCAAAACCCCCCACTTATCCACGTGGCAGCCCCGGATGGATGGGACTAAAGATGATCAACGGTGGGGCTCCCTTGGGCGTGGACGGCTGTGATCAAAGGGGAGGGGGCAGATGAACGGCAGCTGTGCGTGCCCCCCTCCCCCCTTGTTTCGTTCCAGGCGCGCGCAGGTGGGGTGGCGCGCGGACGGCCGGGCAGCGGCGGCGCGCGGCCTCTCCTCCGGCAAGCTCGAAGGTGCGGCCCCCAAATGGTTAAGCGTCGACACTGGTGCCTGCGAGATGCAAAAAAAATGGCTCGAGCGCGTCGACTCGGCCTGGTGGTTACGTGTGTGGGTGGTGACGGAAAATGGTTGCCGGAGCCCAAGAGCTCCGGCGAGGTGTTCGATTGTGGAAGGGGGACGAAATGATCGAGTAAACCACAAATTAGATGTACAAAACAGATCCTAATGATAACAGCAAAAAAAATGAGGAGAAAAGAAACTAAAATCGACCTCAAGCGGTTGTATACCGCGAGACGCAACCTCACAGCCGGAGCCGGAGATGGAAGGTGGAGACGCCGCCTTGGCCGCCTAACCTCCTCCCTCACGAGCTGGAGGACCTCCTGTCACAAGGTCCGGTCCTGAGCTCGCAAGAAGAAGAGGGAAAAAGGTCAAGAAAGGTTCAAGTTGAAAATGGAGGTGGAAAGGTCATTTTGAAAGCTGGGCGAGGAGGCACTTTGATCGAGGCGTGGCTCGCGCACCGATGGTCAAAAGATCCATCTAAACATAGGGCGAGTATGATCACATGTAGGTCTACAAGTTTCGTGAAGACCGCGACCCCAAACGGTGAAAGATGAGGCCGGGAAAAATCCGCGAAATCCAAGAAAAATCATGTTCTGACACAGCCCAGGTGTTGGGCAGAGAGTTGACCGAGGTCAACTCTCCTAGCCCCCCGGTTGGTCCACGTGGACCAACCAGGAAAAACCTGGGAAAAAGATTTGTAAAATCAAATTAAAATAGAAAACGATTTTATTGATTTTTGATTATAAAATAAAAAATGTTTATTTTTTTATAAAGTATTTTATAGTGATTTTTATTTATTTTTAGGAAGTGTATTTTTACAAGTTTGCATTTATACCCCTACAGGTATCTATATCTCTATATTTAAGTATTTTATTTTTATTTAGGTATTTTTAATTTATTTTATTTTGGTTTTTATTTTCTAAAATTGTAAAATACTTTTATATACACAAATATATTTTTATTTTATTTTTCTGATTTATTTTGTATATTTAATAAAATACAAGTATGTTTTGTATAGGTATATGTGTAGGTGATGTATCTATGTCTTTTATTTTTAAGTATTTTATTTTTTTTTATTTAGGTTTTTATTCTTATTTTAATGTACATAATTATTATAAGTATTATTGACAACATTATAAAAATATAAAATTATAAAAATAATAAATAAATAATAAATTGAATATTTTAATATGTACAAGTATACAATGAGGGTCCAAAAGTCAACTTTCAAACCGTAGCTCCGCCAATTGCGAAACCACCACCATTAATTAGATTATTTTCTTCTATATACAATTAAAGGTGAGTACGCTGCATTTGGAGTTTTTATTTGTGAGATACGGGTCTGGGAAGCTGGCATTCTGGATTTTTATTCAGACCATAACTTTTTATCTGTACATTATTTTTCTGTGAAATCAATTTTGTATTTTTATTTATTTTATTATCTACAACTTTCATGTACAAAGTTTCTTTATTTGATGCACAAAAAGTGGAACCAAAAATAGGTCCCAAAATGAATAAAGAAAGAATAAAATGTATAGGTATTTTATCTGTATTTTGGCCCTTATCTCCCCCTACTTTATTCCTTGTCGACCTATTCATCAAGATGCCTAGGTCTCGGGGTTTCGGGTCATAAAATATTTACAATATTTTATTCTTTTTCTTTTCTTTTCTTTATTCTATTATTTTGGCATTAAAAACCGTATTTTATACAATATTTACACACAGATGCATGAATGCTAAAATGCCTGAATTATGCCTATTTACACGCATTTACTAGGGTTTTTAAGGCCAAAATAATAGAATAAAGATGATGAAACGTGGATTCATCAGGGGCAGCCCCATTTTACCCTATATATATTGCGTAAATGGGGCTGCCCCCATGGTGGGAGCTAACTTAGCTCCCCCACCCCATTTTGGCAAGTTTTTTTATATTTTTTTGAAAATTTTTTCCGTGAATTTTTATCAATATATTCTTATATTATGTCATTAAAATTTCGTGTGAAACAGAGATTCCTACGACCTCCATTCAGAAAGGGTCGTTTTTAGTAATTATGTTACCGTTAAAACATGACTGTCTAGATGGAGGTCGTAGAAGTCTCTGTTTCGAACGCAATTTTAATGGCATAATATAGGGATATAGTGTGAAATTTTACGGAAGAAATTTTCAAAAAAAATTCAGCAAAATGGGGCGGGGGTGCCAAGTTAGCTCCCCCTAGGGGGCATCCCCATTTAACCCATATATATAGGATTTTTATCTAATGCGCATAGGGCGCATTTGATATGCCATGCGCCCAACATATCAGCCGTGTGATCTGAACTTTCATCCCTTATTTTCAGCATCGTCTAATTTTATTAATTAATGAGTTTCCAAAAATAGTAATCATATTGATTAGGCAATTGATCGGTTATTCGGAGTGCTACCATCGATCGCGCTCGCCAAAAATTTAGGTTCTTGTTCTTGGATCGTGTTCTACAATCCATCGAATTCGAGAATTTTCTTCTTGGATCTTTCAACGACATCAGTTGTCGAAAAAAGATATTGCGATTGTTTAATAGTCGACTCTAAGTGTTAATCTCTTTGGTAATATCATTTTCATTAGGTTGCATATATGGATCATTAGGTTCTTGTTCTTGGATCGTGTTCTACCATCCATTGATTTCGAGAATTTTCTTCTTGGATCTTTCAGCAACAACAGTTGTCACAAAAAGGTATTGCGATTGTTTAATAGTCGACGCTATGTGTTAATTTCTTTGCTAATATCATTCTCATTAGGTTGCATATATGGATCATTCGAGTGGAGAATTTGATCGATATATTTCTGAAGATTTGAAGGAAAACGAACTTCTTGAAGATGATGCACGTCGAAGTGATATTAATGAGTTAAATTTTGAAGAAGGTAATTTTGATATGTTATCAGGTATCTTTGTTATGTCTTTCAGTAACTTTTGATATTGTATCTGTAAGTTCTTTGTAATAGGTAATTCTTAAAGGTTCGTTAGTAAATATATCATAACATTCCAGTAACTATAAGTGTTCATCAAGTAACAATTATAACAAGTAACATCATCAATATTCATCCGTAACTCTTTGATGTTGATTGTTAACTTTTATATTAATGGCAAGCAATCTTTGTAACTCTTAAGCTTTCAGACAGTTTTTTGTAATAAGTAAATTTTATACGTTCGTTTGTAGTATATTATAACATTCCAGTAACTATAAGTGAACGACAAGTATCATCTATAACAAGTAATATTATCAATATTCATCAGTAACTCTTTAATATTGACTGTTAACTTTTTTATTATAGGCAAGTAACCTTTTAAATATTTAACGTTCATTAGTAACTCTTTAACATTTACTTTTAACTTTTTATTATTGACAAATAATAATACTCATTAGTAAATCTTTTACATTAAGACGAATGACAATTAACCTTCGTAAAATTCTACATTTAGTATTGACATATTCTAGCTATATCTTACTATTCTGTGATGTATATATAGTTGTTCAGTAACGATGCTATATCATACCATTAACTATTCCATAATGATCAGCAATATATATTATAAGCTTTAGTAATTCTGTTGCATTGAATAGGGAATTTAGCAAGTTAGTAACGATGCTATATCATACCATTAAATATTGGCAAGTAACCTTTTAAATATTTAACGTTCATTAGTAACTCTTTAACATTTACTTTTAACTTTTTATTATTGACAAGTAATAATACTCATTAGTAAATCTTCAACATTAAATTAATGACAATTAACCTTTGTAAAATTTTACATTTAGTATTGACATATTCTAGCTATATCTTACTATTCTGTGATGTATATATAGTTGTTCAGTAACGATGCTATATCATACCATTAACTATTCCATAATGATCAACAATATATATTATAAGCTTTAGTAATTCTGTTGCATTGAATAGGGAATTTAGCAACTCAGTAACGATGCTATATTATACCATCAACTATTATATAATGATCAGTAATATATATTATAAGCTTTAGTAATTCTGTTGTATTGAATAGGGAATTTAGCAACTCAATTAAATAACAAGTAATATTATATATATTCATCAGTAACATTTATATGCAGTTGGGATGTTGTTAATATCTTTTTTAATTCAACTTGAATGATGTGTATTTGAATTATTGTTTGAGTAAGAATATTTATTTCAATATATGTAGAATTTGATCAATTTGAAAGCTCTAAAGGATTAAGGACGAAGAATCACCTATATCATCTGTAGATCATGCTATTATTCCTCGATAGGGTATTTCATTCGCAACTCTTAACGATTGTGAACTATTTTATAAAAAGTATGCCACTGAAATTGGATTTAATATTCGAAAGAACAGCACGAAGTACTCTTATGATAGGAAAAGCAAAGTCAGGAATATTTCTTTCAAAAAATTTGTTTGCTGGAAGGAAGGATTTTATGTTCAACTTCCTAAAAAAAGGAAGATATCTTCAAGTTTGATTGCGGTTGACGAAGAAGCACAATCAGAAGGAATAGATAGCGAGGGAAGAAGATATGGAATAAGTCGTTGTGGTTATAAAGCAAAGTTTTCGGTGAAGTTAAATCCATTATCAAATCAGTGGGATGTGGTTTCTTTTGTTGAGGAATATAATCATAAACTTGTTTCTCCTAGCAAAAAGAAGTACCTAAGATCTAATAGGAGAATTACTAAGGCCACAAAGAATTTGTTATCTTCCATGACAGAGGTTAACATTCCTACATCAAAACAAATAGCTTTTTTGGGCAAGCAAGGCGGCCCTTTTGAACGTGTTGGCTCTATAGCAAGGGATATTTATAATTTGAAGAAAGATATGAAGAAAAACATAGATGGTCATGATGCGGTTATGCTTTTGGAACATCTTGAGTATTGTAAGAGTTTAACATCGGATTTTTTTTATGTGTACAAGAAAGACGATGATTCATCCTTAACACACTGCATGTGGATAGATTCTTATTCTATAGAAGATTATAAATTATTTGGCGATGCAGTTACATTTGATACCACATATGATACCAACAAGTACAAGCTAATTTTTGCTTCCTTTTGTGGCGTGAATAATCACAACAAGACTATATTCTTCTGCAATGCATTTTTAATGAATGAGTCAAAAGAGTCATTTGTATGGTTGTTCCAAAATTTTTTGGATGCTATTAAGGTTCCTCCCAAGTCTTTAATTACTGATCAGTGCCCATCGATTAATGCAGCTATAAGGGAAGTCTTTTGACTACAAAACATAGATACTGTGATTGGCATGTTATAGCCAACATGAAGAAGAGGATTGGTTTAATGAAAAAAGCTGATGTAGCAATCCCTGCTTTGAATAAGATTATAAGGGGTGCAGAAAATAAAGAATATTTTGAAGCTGAGTGGGGCAGAATAGTGACAGAATGTGATTTAGAAAAGAATAAATGGATCAACGTAATGTATCGTATTAGGAGAAAGTGGGTTCATATATATATGAGAAGCTTCTTTTTCGCCGACATGAATACAACTCAGAGGAGTGAGAGCATGAATTCTTTTTTGTCCAACAATGTCAATCAGTTGAATAGTCTATACGAGTTCATGACCAGATTCCAAATTGTTGTTGAGAGAATGAGGGAGCAGGTCAACATGATGGACAATGATTCTGAAAATAAAAAGCCGAAGTTGGATACACAGTGGAGTATTGAAAAACAGTTTGCTACGTATTATACAAAGACAATGTTTTATATTGTTAAAAATGAGCTTAAGGAGGGAATTAAATTGAATGTTATTCCACTTCCAATGGATGATGATATTATAGAATACAGGGTGTATCCCATTGGCAATATTCAAAATTTTAACAGTGTTTCTTATCATGCTTACAATAATAAATTCTATTGTGATTATATGAAAATGGAATCAATGGGTATTCCATGTAAACACATCATCAGTGTTTAAAACATAAAGATGTGTTAGATGTTGATTCTTCTCTTTTATTGAAAAGATGGAAGAAAGATATCAAGGTTAATGGTTATTATCCTTTATACAGAAAGAGGACAAAAGAAGACGACTCTAGTCAATTACGTGTGATGTCCAATGTACTCATTAGTGAAGCTAATGGTAACCAAGAAGTATTTGATTACATTAAGAAGGTACTTATAGATGCAACAAAGGCAGTCAAAGCTATTAAAAGCAAAAATTTTAGTGTTACTGTTGAAGAGCCTGATGACACAATTGTAACATTGGACAAGTCAGTTAGCAATGTGAAGAATCCCAACGTAGCAAGACCTAAAGGTTCAGGAAGAAGTGGCAGACCAAAGGGAAGCACAAATAGATTGAAAACTATTGGTGAAGAAATTGCTACTAAGCGTAGACAATGCAAATTATGCAATAAAGTAAATGTTGGACATGATTCACGAAATTGTCCTACCAAGTCTGATGCTAATCAATAGAGGTACTTCATTTCATGCTTATCAAAGCATTGGTTTTTATATAGCATTCTAACATGACAAATATATCTGCCTTTATTGCAACAGATCCATATCTATTATATGCAGATAATATTCTAGTGTAAGAGAGATGGTTTCTATGCATACGCCTTACAGTAAAAGTAAGATTCATTTAGCAAATTTATCATTCATTTATTCATTTATGTGATCATCATTAATTATTTTTTAATGATATGCTCATATCTATACTTCTTCTATGCAGATGATTTCTGAGATATAGGAGATGACTATTAAGCATCTGGAAGAGATTAAAGGCTCAAGATGTGATCCAAATAATTCATTGTTCCAGAAGAATTTTTTTTATAATTTATGTAATCAATTTTAAAATTCTGATCATACATATGTTATGTACTTTGAGAGTAGTAATTTGTACTTTGGTAAGATATAAATGATTACTTGCAAGAATATAGTAATTCCAGTCTTACGCTTGGTAATTTTGGTAGCTTGTAAATGTAAGCAATACGATATGTATTACTTGAGGTAAGTATAGTATTTATACTATTTACGTTTGGTATCTTGAAAATGAAAGAATGAATGGTTGTCGGTAAGAAGTATCATTCTATTGGTAAGATATAGAAGATTATTTATATAAGAACAGTAATTACACTACTTACACTTGGTAACACCTATCATTTCGTTAACATTAGTAGCTTGTAAAAGTAAGCAATACGATTCGTAATAGTTGAGAGAAAGACCAGTATTTCAAATACTTGCGATTAGTAACTTATATGTAATATTGAGAAAGCTATCAGTAACACCTATTATATCGATCAGTAACATTGGTTTATTGTAAAAGAAATTAATACGAATCGTAATAGAGGAGATAAAGAATATTAATTAAAATACTTATGATTGGTAACTTATAAGTAATATTGAGAAAACTATCAGTACCAACCACCATTTCAATAAGTAACGTTTGTAGCTTATAAAAGTAAGCAATACGATACGTAATAGTTGATGTAAAGACCAGTAATTCCATTATTTATTATTGGTAACATGATATGCAGATGATATTTCCGAAATAGAGGAGATGACTATGTAATCAATTTTAAAATACTGATCATACATATGTTATGTACTTTGAGAGTAGTGTTTTGTTTCTTATCATGTTGTATCATTATAGTTACGTATTACGTTATATATTTTGGAGGAATACTCAAGTTATGTTTATGGTATTTTGTAAAACTTAGAAAAGTAATATTGAGAAGTCTATCAGTAACATTTACCATTTCGTTTAGTAACAATGGTAAGTTCTAAAAGTAAGCATTACGTTTTGTAATAATTGAGTGAAGTCCTAGTAATTCCATTAATTGCGATTGGTAAATTGAAAATGAATGAATGAATAGATGTCCAGTAAGAAGTATCATTCAATGGTTCAATGATTAATAGAGCAATACAACAATCTCAAGCAACTCATAACCACAGTCTTTCAAAATTAATATATTCATTAGATTTTTTAGTAATATTGAGAAGTCTATTAGTAACATTTACAATTTCGTTAAGTAATATGGAGAAGTCTATCAGTAACATATACCATTTCGTTAAGTAACATTTGTAACAGTGAGTGATAGACTAGTAATTTTATTAGTTACGATTTGTAACTTGAAAATGAAAGAAAGAATGGATGGATATTATGATAGTCTTCTCAATAAATGCTTAAAAACATCCAAGATGTACAGCAAGAAGTATCATTACGATTAGTAATAATTGAGCGATAAACTAGTAATTCCATTCTTTACGAATGTTAACTTGAAAATGAAAGAATGAATGGATGTCCAGTAACACCTACCATTTCTATAAGTAACATTTGTAGCTTGTAAATTTAAGCAAAACCTTCAGTAATAATTAACTGAAAGACCAGTAATTCCTGTACAGGCAATTGGTAATTTGTAAAAGATATTACTACTGGCTGACCATGAAGAAGAATCATAAAATGGCTCATTGATTATGAATAGAGCAATAGAACAATCTCAAGCAACTCATAACCAATGTCATGCAAAATTAATAGTTGAGAGAAAGACCAGTATTTCAAATACTTGCGATTGGTAACTTATATGTAATATTGAGAAAGCTACCAGTAACACCTATCATATCGATCACTAACATTGGTTTATTGTAAAAGAAATTAATACGAATCGTAATATAGGAGATAAAGAATATTAATTAAAATACTTATGATTGGTAACTTATAAGTAATATTGAGAAAACTATCAGTACCAACCATCATTTCAATAAGTAACGTTTGTAGCTTGTAAAAGTAAGCAATACGATACGTAATAGTTGATGTAAAGACCAGTAATTCCATTATTTATTATTGGTAACATGATATGCAGATGATATTTCTGAGATAGAGGAGATGACTATGTAATCAATTTTAAAATACTGATCATACATATGTTATGTACTTTGAGAGTAGTGTTTTGTTTCTTATCATGTTGTATCATTATAGTTACGTATTACGTTATATATTTTGGAGGAATACTCATGTTATGTTTATGGTATTTTGTAAAACTTAGAAAAGTAATATTGAGAAGTCTATCAGTAACATTTACCATTTCGTTTAGTAACAATGGTAAGTTCTAAAAGTAAGCATTACGTTTTGTAATAATTGAGTGAAGTCCTAGTAATTCCATTACTTGCGATTGGTAAATTGAAAATGAATGAATGAATGGATGTCCAGTAAGAAGTATCATTCAATGGTTCAATGATTAATAGAGTAATACAACAATCTCAAGCAACTCATAACTACAGTCTTTCAAAATTAATATATTCATTAGATTTTTAGTAATATTGAGAAGTTTATTAGTAACATTTACAATTTCGTTAAGTAATATGGAGAAGTCTATCAGTAACATATACCATTTCGTTAAGTAACATTTGTAACATTGAGTGATAGACTAGTAATTTCATTAGTTACGATTTGTAACTTGAAAATGAAAGAAAGAAAGGATGGATATTATGATAGTCTTCTCAATAAATGCTTAAAAACATCTAAGATGTACAGCAAGAAGTATCATTACGATTAGTAATAATTTAGCGATAGACTAGTAATTCCATTCTTTACGAATGTTAACTTGAAAATAAAAGAATGAATGGATGTCCAGTAACACCTACCATTTCGATAAGTAACATTTGTAGCTTGTAAATTTAAGCAAAACCTTCAGTAATAATTAACTGAAAGACCAGTAATTCCTGTACAGGCAATTGATAATTTGTAAAAGATATTACTACTGGCTGACCATGAAGAAGAATCATACAATGGCTTATTGATTATGAATAGAGCAATAGAACAATCTCAAGCAACTCATAACTAATGTCATGCAAAATTAATATATTCATTAGCATTTAATTACACAAAGTAATGTTTGTTTTTTTCCTAAGTAAACACATCCCATTTCTTACATTTCAAAAAAAGATATGATCAAAAAAATGGAAGAGCCTATTTCTTCATTTCTTTTCCCCGTACTTTAGAAGTATAGAAGCAATCTCTGCGCGGAACCTTGGTATATCTTCAATGTTAAAGTTTGGCTCCGATCCTTGGTAAATGTATTAAATATATTTCATCACAAAACACTGCAGTCTATCAAATCACTTGGTTGCTTTGGGATTCCTTTTGCCATAACCACCGGCCAGTTCTCAAGATGTTCATCAGTGTATAGCATGAAGTATTCGGCAATCCAATCAACCTTCAAAAAAAAGAATATAGTAACTAAAATTTAATTTCATTCAAATATCATTATAATGATTAATATGAGTTCAGAGTGTTACCCATTTCTTTATATCCAACCAGTGTTTTTTCATTCCCGACAATGAATTGTATGAAATGAACTTTTCGTATCGAAGTCAAAAACCAGAAGATGCCAATGATTTGCAGTACGAATTACACAAAAAGCCTTCTTTATGTGTACGAACATTGTCTTTGTGCATGTGAATAAATTGTTTAAAGGCTCATAATCTTCTACAATTGCTTCATTGACAGTTTTCTGGAATAATTGCTGCATTGCAGTAAAATGTTAACTTTTCTTACATAAAATCAGCTAATTTCTATACATTGTTCATCTAGAGATCTCTAATATCATTTATGAAATTATTAATAATTTTATATTTGAAAGAAATGCAATATTACCATTTGTGCAGTGCTTGCAAAGATTTAAGGAGCGTTCAATTCATTTACTCGATGAGTAGTGTATAGGACATCCATGTACATGTCCAAAATCACATCTATCACCATCTTGTTGTAGAAAAGGTCTTCGATGTGCCTTCCAATGCAAAAATTATCCCCTGGACTGTGGAAAGTTGCTCCAATACTGACAAAAAATCCAATTGTTAATTAAGAAACAACATTATAAGTTTATTGAAATTAGTAATCTTAAACATTACTTATAATATATCTTATACAAACTTACTTGGCAACCGGATCCTTTAAGAATTCATGAATGATACTTCTATCAGTTTTAGAAATCAAACTATATCCGACATAGTCAATGTGTGTCACATTAAAAATCTACAGAACAATTAATTATAAGGAATTTGAACAGATGTTTCATATATCCTAAAATATATATATAAGATTCATACCTCTAATGACATTTCTTGGTTATCTTCTAACTTTCTAATTTCATCTTCATCTTCCACTTGTAACACTTCATCGTTTTGTTTTTCACAAGTTTTCCTCTTTTTTTTCAATTTTGTTCTTGACCGGGCTCTTTGTTTCTTTTCCATCTTCCATCTGTGCTCTTCTAGATTTTACTCTTTTTGACAAACTACTGGGAGTAATGCATTTCCTGCCCCTTCCTCTCTTATTACCTTTTATTATGTCCCTCCCTCTCCGGTTCTTGTAAATCCTTTTCAAAACTGAGGTCAAATGAAGGTGAATCATTCTTTGATTCAAGGTTGCCTTTATCCTCATTTTGAACATTTACAGGTTCAGTCTCCTCTTCTTTCTTTGAAGCAATTGATTTTGCAAAGAAATCTTAAAACCATTGCTTTAGAACTGATATTTCGATCTTAAGCTTCTCATTCTCCTTTATTGTACTATCATGTTCATTTTTTAATCTTTGAAATTCTTCTAAAGTTGGTAGTTGTGATATGATATCCTCCAACTCTCTTATTCTCTTCTCATGTATTTCACAACTACATTCTCCACTTTTCTGTATTTGATCACTCCTCAAGATTGATGTTGAATCATCTTCAAGGCGTTTTGTATGGGGAGAAACAACATGCAAGGCGTATGCATTTGAAATGAAACCCTCGTTGATGAAGGTTTCATAATCAAATATAAATTCATTTGCGTCAACCTTGAATAATTCTTTCTCCTCATAATCCAAATGAACCACAATCTAACATAGAAAAATAGTTTCTTTCAGTAAATTTTGTTATCACGATTGTCAAGCAAAATTAATATATTTATCAGAATTTAAGTACTATTAAGAAGTCTAACAGTAACATTTACTATTTCGTTAATCAAAATTGAAAAATCTATCAGTAACATATACCATTTCTTTAAGTAATATTGAGAAGTCTAACAGTAACATTTAACATTTGTAAAAGAAAGCATTAAGATCTGTAATAATTGAGTTATAGAATAGTAATTCCATTATATATGATTGGTAACTTGAAAATGTAAGAATGAATGGAGGTCCAGTAAGAAGTATCATTTCATTTGTAAGAACCACAATCCAACATTAAAAAATAGTTTCTTTCAGTAAATTTTGTTATCATAATTGTCAAGCAAAATTAATATATTCATCAGAATTTAAGTACTATTGAGAAGTCTAATAGTAACATTTACTATTTCGTTAATCAAATTTGAAAAGTCTATCAGTAACATATACCATTTCTTTAAGTAATATTGAGAAGTCTAACAGTAACATTTAACATTTGTAAAAGAAAGCATTAAGATCTGTAATAATTGAGTTATAGAATAGTAATTCCATTATATACGATTGGTAACTTGAAAATGTAAGAATGAATGGAGGTCCAGTAAGAAGTATCATTTCATTTGTAAGATATAAATTATTATTTCTAAGATGGAGGGCCAACAGTAATTCCACTCCTTAAGCTTGGTAACTTGTACCTTGTAAGTAGTACTGAAAAGATTAGTACTATCACCTACCATTTTGATAAGTAATAATTGTAACTTGTAAAATTAAGAAAAACCATCCTTAATAGTTAACAGGAAGACCAGTAATTCCACTACTTGCTATTGGTAATTTGTAAATGAAAGAATTAATGGATGACCATGAAGAATTATCATACAATGTTTCAATGAATAGAGCAATATTTTACATCATATAGTAGGTAATTCCAGTACACTTGCTATGTTAATTTAATCAATAATAAATTACTACAGAGTAGGTAATTCAATTACTTTAAACTCCTATACTTGATTTTTTAGTTATGTCAAAAAGACTAATAAGTAATACTTTGTATTTTATATGTTACCTGGTCTTCATCTAAGCATAAGAATTGATCTATTGAAACTTTGCACGGAGTTGCCCATTTCCATATCCTTGGCAGCAAGTTTTGATTCAGTGCATGCAATGGAAAGAGATGTTCTAGCGCTCATGTCTGAAATACAAAGGTAAATTTATTATCATATATTATTTAAATAGAAGCATTTAACAATATTAAAAATTATATATACTTACATATAAACATGCAGCACATCCAGTGAGGTATCCCACAATGCATTTCCCATCCATACTTGTTCGCATCTTCATTTTTTCAACAATATCGTCCATACGGTTCATTATTATGTTGCCAACCGCATTAGAGCAATTGAAGAAACGAGTGTCTTCAATTGAGTCTATGTAGTTCAACAAAACTCGTGGGAAGCAAAAGTTGGTTTCCGGAAACAAGAAAGTACAAAACATCAAAGAAATTATACATGTAATGTACATCCTCATAGAATGTTCATCTTCGAGGTTACGTAACGAATCGAGAATATCACAAATATTGTGACGATTCAGCGACATGTTTGAATGAAAAATCAGATCCTCTAAGGAACTAGGCCATTCAAAAGAAAACCCCCTTAGGTGAATTGGGAATCCGGATGTCGGTAATTGATGAATACTCATTCATCACTCTTTATTCTTATATTTTAGCTACAAAAAACCTTTGCAAATGCATGTATATAGTTGTAAATATAAATAATTACCAAAAGCATGCATTGTGTAAAAACTAATAATTAGCATGTTTTTGTGCAAAAATAAAAGAATAAAGATCAAAAAGAAAAAGAAGGAAATATTTAGAATAAATATTGAGCAACCTAACCCAAGGGAGGGCTCAGCATGGGCCTGACCGCATAAAAGCCAAAGTAGAGGGAGATAGGGGCTCATGTGTGTAAATATATATATATATATATAAAATAAAAATATTTTCCTCCCAAAAATAGACTAAAATAGGCTTGTAAATATTTGTATATATTTATAAATACAAAATCAAGATAAAAATAGAAAAATTAAAAAGAAAACAAAAAAACATCACTCATGTACATAGTCACCATGTATATAGTCCATTCATCTTATATTTATTTAGCCTTATAAATAAATAAAATTAATTTCCAAAAATCTTGTACATATTCTATGTCTTATGGAATAAATAAATAAAATAAATTAAAACAAAAAAAAACAAAATAAAAAGAACAAAATTAAAAACCCAAAAATACTTTATAAATATACCATGTATATAAATGTACATATGTATTTATTTCACCTATGTATATAAATAACAAAAATAAAATAAAATATCTTTTTATTCCTTATTTTATGATATAAATAAATAAAATATAAAATGGTAATAAAATTGTACAAAAATAACAAATTAAAAATGAAAATTAAAAACTCTATATTGTATATATACCTATGTATAGTACTATACTGTAAATACCTTATTTTTTATTTTGAAAAATTAATTAAAAATCACTAAAAAATAGAAAAAATAAAATAAACATTTTTCATTTTTTGAGTTTTTCGAAATTCGTGCATTTTCTATTTATTATCTAATTAATAAAATCTAAATAATTGGCGGGCTCTGATTGGTCCACAGGGGATTGTTGACCCCCGGTCAACTCTCCCCCCAGGACCACCAGAGCCGGGTTCGTCTTGACCGACCCGTTTTCGATATTTTCTCCATAGCCGACCCGATCGCCAATGACCTTAACCCCAGGCTCCGATTGATCCTGGAACTTCCATGTCCCTCGCCCGGGGTGGATCTTAGGGATCCGAGTCGCATGCAGCTCGCCCGATCCCTTTCTTCTCGGATCCTTGGGCATATAAAATTTCGTCTCCGGCGACCTATTCTTCCATCTTTGGACCTCCTGCTCGCTGCCAAGGAGCTCCTCCGGAGTGCCTGAGTGACATCCGCGTGCTTTGGAGTGGAAGCGAGGCTCGAGTACCCCAGGAGACCACTGATCCGGTGGCTCTGCCGTCGTGCGCCGCCGCGAGCGCGCCCAGCCTCGGGGAGACGACGCCCCCTTGCAGGCAATGACCTAGAAGCTCGCTGAGCTTCAGCCCAGTCGATAGCACCCGCCAGGTAACCTTCTTAGCCCGTAGATTAGCGTAGATTAAGATTTTCAGTTGCTGGTAGTGTAGCTCCGCCGCCTCCACCCTTCGTCTCCGGCCACCCATTCACCCATCCGACACCACCACCACGTCCACCAGACCCCTCTACACCTTCTCCGACCTTCAACTCCCCCTGGCTCGCCCCGGAGCAGGGATACCGGTTCTCCCCCTCCGCCGCTTGCCGGAGAGCCGCCATACCAATGCACCAGCCACCCTTTTCCCTCTCTGACGGGTCGAGGCAGTTTGCCCTCGACCCAGCTCTCTTCCTGTGCAGGTATCAGGCCTATTCGACCTCATCTGGAGGTCGAGACTTCAGAGCACAGGAGCTTCAGGCCACCACCGTCGCGGGGCCATTCTGGTGGTTCTCCGACTCATCGGAGGCCGCCATCAGCTGCGGAGCCTCACGGTGGAGCTTTTCCGCTCTTCAGGAGCAGCAGGGGAGGATCTCAGCGCGTGCATAGGGCCGGCGAAGCTCGCCGACCAACTGTTCTTCCACCATCTTCCCCGACCGTCAGATCAGCCTTAGAGCTCCAGATCAAATCACGACCGTTCATTCGCGGAGCTGCAGATATCGTCAGATCAGTGGAGGTGTGATCACAGCCGTTGATGCACCGAGGGTTTGGCCACTGCGTACGAGGACCGTCCGATCTCCACGTGGAGGGCCCTCACCCGTTCGATCAGGCCAAGCATTTCAAGGTCAATGGCGCCATCGCTCTCGCTCGTTGGATCTGCTACGTGGCGCACATCCGGCCTTCGACATTTAATAAGGGGTATTTGCACTTAGGCCCCTCTACTTTTTGCATTTAGTTTTTAGTCTTGTAAATACGTTATCTAGTTGTTTTATTTTTGGTACTTTTGCACTTTGGACCTTGCACTTTATTTCATTCGCATTTGTACCCCTGTGTATGGTGTAGCACGTGCATCGACACGTGCTTTGTTGGGTATTTTGCTATCTTAGCCCTGTAGTTATGGACTGTTCTGAAATGAAGAAATACTTTTAGTTATTTACATCGATACTCCTGTGCGTGAATTAATTGTGCATGTGCGTGTATTAGTAGGTAAATTACAAACAAGTCCCCGGACTTTTGGTACCTGTTACCAAATAGTCCTAGGACTTAGTTTTCCTGACATTTAGGTCCCTGAGTGCCTCAGGCACGCGTGACGCGTGTGTTTTCCTGGGTATTTTGCACCGAACCCCCCAGAACTCTTGGTATTTGCACTTAGGTCCTTGTGCACAATACCTACTTCTTATTTTTGAATAAAATAGCAAACCAACTCCAAATCCAATGAAAATTGGACACATGGCTCTTGCCATAGTGTAAAATTTTCTGGAATTTTTGGGGACATTTTTGTTTTGTTTTGATATTTTTTAAAAATTCAAAAACATCAATTTTCATTACTGTTTGAGTTTAAAATTCACAAAAAAATATTAAAACCTATCTAAAAATTACAAAAAAATAGCTACTGTTGCTTTAGTTGTGCTTGATTTTCTAGCCCATTTTGGCTATTTTTCATTATATAAAACTCCTAAAAATTGGAAAACACCTAAAAGCTCATAAAAATTCTAATAAATAACTTAAAAACTTAAAAATAATAATTAAGGTGCCAAAATTTTCCTTGTTTTTTTCTCTATACAGGAAAATTAACTCCCTTATTGGGGACTCTTAGATTTTTTGTCTAAGTCCCTTAAGCTCGGCTGGACAGTGCCTCCTTTTTCTGACCTTGTTTCATTTTTAGAAAATTTAATAAAAATCAGAAAAATCTCAAAAATTCACTAAAAACAGTAAAAATTATAAAATACACAAAAACGTTTTTATTTGAATTTTTGGTTGATTTTTAATGCATTAAATAAATAGTTGAATTGCCTTGTATTCTTATCTTCCTTATTTTCTCAATACATTAAAAATAAAAAAATATAAAAAAAGAATTAAAAACCACCAAAAATACACTCTTCTTTTCTTTTCTTTTATTTTTGACTACTTCGTAGGCCGCAAGGCCATCACGTGTTCCTTGTGTTCGACCCTGATCGCTATACCAGGTTAAAATAATAGCAAGACCGCTATCTTATTTTGAGTTGATTTTATCTTATATTGGTGGTCTCTTTTTCTGGATTGATCGAGTCTGATTGCTTGGGTCGCAACGACCATTTAGTACCTTATACCCGAGCCTTCATTCAGTCGGTTATCAGAATGGCGCCGTTGCCGGGGAGCACGGCTTAGTAGTTTTCGTTCTCTTTTCATTTTTTTTTTCGCGGCTTTCCGCGGCTCTTTCAGAGTCTGCGGCTTTTCGCGGCTTTTTGTTTTTAGTTTTTTTCTTTATTTTATTTTATTTTTTTATTTTTTTTGTTTGAGTTTTGTTTGTTTATTTTATTTGCCATTTTGCACATATACCTCTGTTTTTAGTTATTGTTCATATTTGCTCATTTTATCTGGGTTTGACACTTGTCTCTTTCTTGCGAGGGCCCGAGGACCGAGGCAGCTGATTTCGAGAAGCCGACGCAACCGCGAGACTCGGAGGTGGCTCCCCTTGATGACAGGCCAAGCGACTAAGGTAAAGGTGCTAATCGGTCGTTGCGACCTCGATCACTCGGCTATGTCAATCAAGAAAAAGAAGAGACCACCAATAAAATGAAAATCAAATCAAACTTACGGTAGTGGTCTTGCTATTAATTTAACCTGGTATAGCGATCAGGGTCGAACACAAGGAGCACGGATCGGCCTCGCAGCCTACGAAGTAGTCAAAAAGAAAAGAAAAAGAAATACAATGTATTTTTGGTGGTTTTTAAATATTATATATTTTTTTGGATTTTTAATGTATTAAGAAAATAAAGAAAGCAAGAAAACAACACACTTCAACAATTTATTTAATGCAATAAAAATCAACCAAAAATTCTAACAAAAATATTTTTATGTGTTTTATAATTTTTATTGTTTTTGATGAATGTTTGGGATTTTTCTGACGTTTATTTAATTTTCTAAAAATAAAACAGTGACTGAAAATGTAGGTATTGTCCAGCCGAGCTAAAAGGACCTCGATAAAATATCTAGAAGCCCTAAATTAGCTGGGAGGTATTTTTCCTATATAGAAAATAAAGCAAGGAAAAATTGGGCACCTAAATTATTGTTTTTGGATTTTTGGTTTATTTATTAGAATTTTTATAATATTTTAAGTGTTTTCAATTTTTAGGAATTTTAAGTAATGAAAAATAGCCAAAATTGGCTAGAAAATCAAGCAAGCAAAGACACACAGTAAGTAATTTTTTTATAATTTTTCAATGAGTTTTAATATTTTTTTTATGATTTTTAAAGTTAGACAGTAATAAAAATAGAGGTTTTTGAATTTTTAAAAATATCAAAACAAAACAAAAATATCTCCAAAAATCCTCAAAAATTTTACACTATGGCAGGAGCCATGTATCCAATTTTCGTTGGATTTGGAGGTGATTTGCTATTTTATTCAAAAATAAAAAGAGGGCACTGTGCACAGGGACCAAAGTGCAAATACCCGAAGTTCTGTGGGGTCTGGTGCAAAATACCCAGGAGGTCACGTGCGTGGCGCGTGCCTGAGGCACACAGGGACCCAAATGTAAGAGAAACTAAGTCTCTGGACTATTTGGTAACAGGTACCAAAAGTCCGAGGGATTATCTGCAAATAACCCAAAAATATCCGCACATGCTTAATAACAATACGCACATGGGTATAAATGCAATATCTCAAAAGTTTTCATTCATTACTTAACAACTCAGAACTACAGGATAGAAAGTGCAAATACACCAGAAAACCACGTGACGAAGCACATGTCGTGCATATATGCGAAGAAAATAAAGATCAGGGTCCTCTATGCAAATATCCCAAAAACTAAACAACTGGATTAAATATTTACAAGACTAAATGCGAAATAACAGAAACGAGAGGGCCTAAGGGTAAATTACCCTTTATTAATGCGGCCGATGGATGCGCGCCACGTGCGGGATCAGACGGTTGGGTGCAGTGGTTGAATCCTTCGTCTAGATCAACAGCGAGAAGGATGCCACGTGGAGTGATCGACGGCTGTGGCAGATGGGCTCCTCTTCGCTCGATGGACGGTCCAGATCGAGTCTCCTAAGGATCGAACGCTGAAAGCTCCTCGCAAGCGGATGGCTCTGATCGAATCTGGGCGAGTGGACACGATCGGACGGCTGCAAAGGATGGAGGACGAACAGTTCGCCGGCGAGATTCGCCGGCCTCGTGCGTGCGCGGGGATCCTCCTGGAAGCACGCTGAAGGTCGGAGAAGGAGCGTGGAGTGCTTCCGCGTCAGATGGGGGTCTCCGATGACCCAGCCGAGCTCTAGGGAGCTCCGGCGAGGTCGACGGAGCTGTAGCTGCTGGACCCAATGGTCCAAGCCCTCAGATGGGCTTGGATGAACCTGCAAAATTGACCAAACAGCTCGCGGGTCAAGGGCAAACTTCCTCGACCCGGTTAGGCGGGGTGAAGGTGGCTTGTGGTGCGAAATGGGCAAGCTCCGACGAGGGGGGTAGACACAGGAGCTCGAGCCCCAGCTCCTGTGCGAGCTGGGTTGGATGGAGGCATGGAGAAGGTGCGCGGGAGGAAGGCGGAGGTGACGATGGATTCCGATGATCGAGTGGAGGTGTGAGGTGGTCGGAATCGACGAAATGCGACGGCGGAGCGATTTGGGGATAATCCCAAATTAGCGAAAAGAAAAGACTAACGGGGCTACCTGGGTGGACGATGAGACTGGGGATGAGCTGGCGGAGCTCTGGGTCGTCGCCTCGAGGAGCGTCTCCCTCCGAGGCTCGAGCTCCACCTCAGGGCGGAGCAAGGCGACGATACTCGCCGGATCGATGGAAACAGCTCCCTCTCCTCGCTGCGACACCACGGGGGACGAGCTGTCACTCTCGCCGATGCGATGGAGCTCACTGGTGGGTGGAACAAATGACCAAATATGCGAATGGAGGAGGAGGAGCTGGAGCTTTATACGCTGGAGGGTCCGGGAAGAAGGGCGCGGGTAGGGCGTTCTAGAGTGCGGATCCCGAGGTGAAGGCTCCGGCGAGGGTCTTGGATGCATCGTGAAGGAGTCGGACCTAGGGTTTGGGTGGTAAGGGATCGGGTTTGGACGGGAAAAATCCGAGAAACGGGTTACCCGCTAAGGACCCGTGGGAAGTGGTCCTGGGGGGGGGGGGGGGGGGGTAGTTGACCGGGCGGTCAACAATCCCCAGGACCATTGAGAGGCTGCCATTTGGAAAATATTTGAAAATTCAATTTAAAATAGCAAATGGCTTATTTAATAAAAACTCAAAACATGAAATATTTTTGTTTTATTTTTTTTCTATTTTTTAGTGATTTTTAATTAATTTTTCAAAGTAAAAATAAGGTATGAACATAGTAGAGTTAGATATAGGTATATGTACAATATATAGGTTTTTAGTTTTGATTTTTAATTGTTATTTTTATACAATTTTATTCCCATTTTATATTTTATTTATTTATAACATAAAATGAGGAATAAAAAGACATTTTTATTTTATTTTTATTATTTATATACATAGGTGAAATAAATACATATGTACATTTATATACATGGTATATTTACAATATATTTTTATGTTTTTGATTTTGTTATTTTTATTTTGTTTTTGTTTTAATTGTTTTTATTTTATTTATTTACACTATATAATATAGAATATTTATAAAAAATTTGAAAATTAATTTTATTTATTTATAAGGCTAAATAAATATAAAGATGGGTGGTTTATTCACATGGTGAGTGATGTTTTTGTCTTCTTTTTTATTTTTGTATTTTTATCTTGTTTTTATATTTAAAAATATATACAAGTATTTACAAGCCAATTTGAGTCTATTTTTGTGAGGAAAATACTTTTATTTATTTACATAAATATTTACACACATGAGCCCCTATCACCCTCTACTTTGGCTTTTATGCGGTCAGGCCCATGCTGAGCCCTCCCTTGGGTTAGGTTGCTCAATATTTATTCTAAATATTTCCCTCTTTTTCTTTTTGATCTTTATTCTTTTATTTTTGCACAAAAACATGCTAATTATAGGTTTTTACACAATGCATGCTTTTGGTAATTATTTTTATTTACAACTATATACATGCATTTGCAAAGGTTTTTGTAGCTAAAATATAAGAATAAAGAGTGATGAATGAGTATTCATCACCCCTCTGCACGGAGCCGCAGGAGAGCGTGAGAGAAAGGTTGAGTGGGAGAGGATTAGAGTAGGATTAGTTTAGTCTTTTTATTTTCATTTTATTTGATTATTTGTAATAATACAGGGACACTCAAACTCTTGGACTTGACTTCTCTAGCAGGTCTGTTTCGCCGAGCACCGGTGTGCTCGGGGGACCCTTAGGTTTTTCGTGGTTTTTCTCACGGTTTTGGTTTTCTTGCTACCTTTGACGGTTTTACGCGGTTTTTATCGAGCCCCTAGACTTAGGATTTTCTGCTTGATTGTGTCGTAATTAGTAATTTAGTAGGGTCCCCACACCTAATTGCTTGCCTGTTCCTATAGTGCGATTAATTGGACCTACTAATAAATCACTAATAAAAATAACTGACTCATCCCCTTCGTAGCCTACGTGTCGTAGCCTGCCCTGCCAAGCGCTGCTCCTGAACCCGATGTGTCGGTAGGAGGAGGGGTAGACCAAGACCGGACCTTTGGCTTGAAGGATCGGTGACCAGTTAGACGGTTCTTCGAGTAGACTTGCTTGTTTAGGACTCAGTTTTCACCGCTGCACCATATAGGTAGTTTATTTTCTGTCTTTACATTTCTGCGCGGATCACTTGCATGTAGAGTGCTGGAGGAAGGTACGCATTTCTATCTTTGCATGCATCATTGATTTATCGCGCATCGGCTTTTTCGTCTTCTCCCCCTGTTTTTGACTTAATAATCAGGAGAACCGAAAAATTCGTTAGGCCTTTGTTTTTATTTGAAAAATATTTAAAAACAAAAACAATAAAATCGGGACTGCTAATCACACTTGACCTAAAAGACACTTCACTAAAAATCTGTCTTGGGAGAGCAACCCCCTCCTTGTTTGGTTTGGATGAGCGAGAGAGTGACCCGCACATTAAAATAGAGCCTCCGATCTTTCTTGACTGATTACCGGCTTTCAGTACGGGACATTCGGTTGAGAAATATCTGGATGCCTATTTACCTCACGTAATCGCTCTGATAGACTAGATGATCACCTAAAATAAAATCGACAAGATAATTGACTGATCCCTTTCGGTCTTCAGCTTTGTGTGCGTAGGTGAATTGGGGGTTTGCTTGTTCATCTTGTGTGTTTACCAGATCCCTTCGATCTTTCCCCATCTTCCTCCATCTATTTCCCACCCTCCCTCCCTTCAGTCTTCCTCTTCTTCTCCTTTACCCCTGGATGATGGATCCCCCTCACTTCGAGCTGACTCTTACGACTTCTTCTCCATCTTCTAACCATCACTCCAGTCCACCTTCTAGGGAGGTCGGATCTCCGACCAACCTCCCGCTCCCTCCCTCCATTTCATCTCACTACTCTGGGCATGTTGTGTGAGACGTCCGAGAATACCAGATAGAGCAGATGCGAGACCCGGACGATGATGTTGCTGAGTTGAGAGTGCACTCCGTTGGTGATCACAGAGAGCAGTGGAAATCAGCAGACAGATCCTATTCCTGAAGGATGGAGGAGCAGATAGAACATGGAGCTCAGTCAGCTTCTACACTAGGTCCATTCGTCTTGGATTTGGATTACATCCAGCGACTGCCAACATTTGCAGGAGAGGCGCACGTGGAGCCTTATCTTCACCTGTCCGCATTCAAGGAGTTTTGCAGAGCTCAGAGATATTCGGACATCACTGCAGAGGAGCTGATGAGCAGGACCTTCCCCTTCACGCTTCAGGACAGAGCCATGAGATGGCACCGACGATTGGGGAAGACATTCGAGACGTGGGGAGAGCTACGTCGAGAGTTTCTACAGAGATACTTCCCTCCACATAGAGCAGATTTCATGCGGTCATTGATCACCGACTTCTCAGTAGACCCCCGGGAGCCATTGCACGAGGCATGGCCGAGGTTTCTTGACCTCTTGAGGAGATTTCCTGAGCACAGACTTCCACTTACAGACTTGATAGAGATCTCCATGCGGGGGATGACCGCAGAGCAGCTTGCACTGGTGATTACCACATGTGGCGGTTCACACCGCAATTCCGACATTCACTTCCTGGACACCTCTCAAGTTTACTTTCACAGAGATCTTCTTCGCGAGATGCCATAGTTGGGACAACACATGCGGACGATGTAGTACCAGTGCGGTGTGTCACTTTACATGATGAGTCAGCTTCTACACACTAGCCCGAGGACTTGGAGCAGACATCACCACTGACAGAGGATATGACTGCCATAGCAGAGGTTCAGACCCAGAGTCTACTTGACTTCTCGTTGGTTTTCCAGCTGGAGTTCGAGTCAGCCCCAGAGTTCCCAGTTGACAAGTCTTTGATATCAGACCTTCTGATACTCCAGGAGCCGGAGGAGCCCCAGCTTTTGCAGCCATTGACTCAGCTACTTCAGTTTCCAGTCCCGGAGGAGTCAGTTTCCTTCCTGTAGAGACACTTCTTGGATGCAGACAGCTACCAGGACTCAACCCAGCAGCCACAGCTCGAGGAGAGACACCACTTGGAGAGTACAGACATAGAGAGCCCCGTCTTCGAGCCTTTTGTCCTCCACTTTGTTGAGACAGATACACTTGTTGAGGACCAGTTGGCAGCCAGCATAGCCGCAGAGCGAGGATCAGCCACAGACACCTTGCTAGCTTCTGCGGTGTTGACTAGTACCTTCTCCTGCTTCCAGATTGCCGCGACCTACATTTCCGATGATGATGCAGCCTGGTGCACCGAGTGGATACTTGATAGCAGCGTAGATGCCCATCTAGATCCTGATCCTCATCTGGTCACTTCTGATCTTGCATCTATCCCCGAAGGTTATCTGCGGGAGGAAGCCGCACTCGATGAGTACTCGGTTTCACCTTCTGAGAATGTTTCCGATCTGACGGAACACGAAACCGAGTCTTTAGACCCTTCTGATTCTGAGTCTTCTCACCTCGACGACCCTCGCGAGGATGAGCCCATTCTGGAGATATTCGATGATCCGTCTGATTTGCTTCTATTTCATGCATCGGATATCAGTCTGCTTAGAGAGTCTCCTGATCTTGATTGTCCACACCTACTTGAGACACTGATTGACGTGGAGGATTCTATTACTGATCCATCCTTCTCCACGTTTGATTTCTTCGGCTCTATACTCTCACTCCAGTCTGAACCAGAACCGATGATTTCTTTTGTGCTACCGGATCTCGATCACTTACTTCCATATCCTTGGCCAGTAGCAGACACCCGCTTGATTGCATACCTGGGTGTCTTACTTTACACTATTGAGTTCGTCGTTGTTCCTATACCGAGACTGCGACGAAAGTACGGCATTCGCCTTACCGATGCCGTACTGAATCTCGATACTGCAATGTCCTAGCCTTTGCGCCCAGCTAGGGGCGTAAAATCTAGCGCTTGTTGAGAGGCACCTCAACATTGTACTCTTTTGTATATCCGTGTTTCGTCTTGTTTTGATCTTTCTTTCTTCCGTTCTTGTTTTCACCTCAGGTCTCGCTTAGGATTATCTTTGCTATACTTAGGATATTGCTCATCCTAAGTATAGGGGGGTGAAAACACCGGGTTGTTCTTCGTTCCGTTCCATCACTTCTGTTGTTACCTATACTTAAGGTTCTTCACCATAAGTATAGGGGGAGTGATGTCCTCTCTTTCTTGTATATATTCGTTGATATTCTTCGTGTTTTGCTACCCCTGTTTTGCTGCCTATACTTAGGGATATTGCACCCTAAGTATAGGGGGGGTAGACCCTGTACATTCTCCGCTCGGTTTTCCCTTCGTATACAACCTGTTATACTTAGGATTACTTGATCCTAAGTATAGGGGGAAAAGCCGAGAGTCTCTTGATATTCATTCGTCTTTGTATATATCCTTCCTTTTCACTTCCCTATACCTAGCACGAGTTATGTCTTCTTCATCGCTCTTGACTCTGAGGACATCGTTCGAGCTAAGTATAGGGGGGTGTGTATATATTTCATATATACTTTAGCTATAACTCGTACTTTGTGTGAGTGTGTTAATAAATAAAATGGCTAAAAACCTTAAAAATCACAAAAATTAAAAATTTTTCATGTACATAAATATTCTTTTATTTGCACATAAATAGCTAGTGTACAAATTATTTTTGTAAAAATGATTTCAAAAATCTTTTGTGTAAAGTTTGTGTAAATATTTTATTATCAAAATTATGTATATAGTACAAAATTTTTCCAAAATATTTTGAAAATCAAAAGTTTGCAAAAATCTTGTGTAAATGTGTGTAAATACTTTTTTGCAAAACTTGCACTTCATGCATCATCCATTCATGATTTCAAAACATTTTTCAAAAATTTTGCATGTTTGTAAAAATTTGTGTAAATATCATCTTTTGTACATATGTATATATAGTTCTTCTGGATGATAGTTGACATTTAAACTAGCCTGGAATAAAATTGAGGAATGGAGCTTGATTAAGATCTTAATCCACCTAACTAAGAGGAACCTTATAGGGCTTAGGTTTGAGGCTTTTCAGGTCCATGGTGACTTAATTCTTTGAGTCCACTAGGCTATGATCACATGTCATCTCAATGAGCCTAAGTAGAGCACTTAACAACAACACATGACTCATATAGACAATGGCTTTACTTGGACACCAGCACTTTGCACCGAGCTCTCTACGGATGAGGTGGTGAGGAGGCAGTCTTCCTTGACTTGGGGTAGCATATGAGGGTAGTACTTCTAGGCGGAACCTCTCTTCTTCTTTTAGTGAAGGAAGTGCGTCTCAACTTGGTCTGGTTGCCATGAGGTCTAACGACGGGAGTTGTGGGTTGCAATAAAGCTTCAAAAGAGGGATAGTCTACTGGCTCAAGAGGAAAAACTCCTTGTATATATGCTGCACATGTATATGTTGTATAGATGCACTTGAAAAAAAATGCAAAAAGAAAATAACTCCAAAAAAGTGGTGGGTCTGAGAGAAAATGATAATCCCACCGGAGTATGTATATAGAGTGCAATAAGCAAAGCTTGAGTTCATGATTCACCTTATGTAGCTTGCAGCAGGGAGACTTGGCTACACTGGTCAAGCTCCCAAGGGTACATGGCTACACTGGCCTTGACCCATTCTCTTCTTCCTCCTCTTCTTGAGCCGGTTGAACTTGAACTTAGAAGGGAATACCCCGCTCCTCGAGGAAAGAGTGACCAGATTGAGGTCATAGAATTACCTTGTTGGGGAGGGTTGTCAAGTTGCCATTTCTGAGGTAGAGAGCTTAGACCTCACATTCACAGGACAAGAAAAGATTCATGGTCTTCAGGGTTTGTGTTTGATGACTTGTTCTGATCTGGAGCATTGAGGAGTCTTGGTTATATATTAGTGGAACTTAGAGGCTGTTGAGTTTTAAACTTAAGTCCAAATAAGGTTCTGATACATTAATAATCCAAAGATCTGATCGAGCTCCATACCTTAATTTAATGAAGGCAAGTTTAATAATCAACCTTGATCCATGTACATTCTCTTTTTCTTTTTCTTTCTTTCTTTTTCACTTCTTTTTCAAATTAGTGTTTGCTAAGGGACTAGCAAAGTTAAGTATAGGGGGTGATGAATACTCATTCATCGCTCTTTATTCTTATATTTTAGCTACAAAAAACCTTTGCAAATGCATGTATATAGTTGTAAATATAAATAATTACCAAAAGCATGCATTGTGTAAAAACTAATAATTAGCATGTTTTTGTGCAAAAATAAAAGAATAAAGATCAAAAAGAAAAAGAAGGAAATATTTAGAATAAATATTGAGCAACCTAACCCAAGGGAGGGCTCAGGATGGGCCTGACCGCATAAAAGCCAAAGTAGAGGGAGATAGGGGCTCATGTGTGTAAATATATATATAAATAAAATAAAAATATTTTCCTTCCAAAAATAGACTAAAATAGGCTTGTAAATATTTGTATATATTTATAAATACAAAATCAAGATAAAAATAGAAAAATTAAAAAGAAAACAAAAAAACATCACTCATGTACATAGTCACCATGTATATAGTCCATTCATCTTATATTTATTTAGCCTTATAAATAAATAAAATTAATTTCCAAAAATCTTGCACATATTCTATGTCTTATGGAGTAAATAAATAAAATAAATTAAAACAAAATAAAAACAAAATAAAAAGAACAAAATTAAAAACCCAAAAATACTTTATAAATATACCATGTATATAAATGTACATATGTATTTATTTCACCTATGTATATAGATAACAAAAATAAAATAAAAATATCTTTTTATTCCTTATTTTATGATATAAATAAATAAAATATAAAATGGGAATAAAATTGTATAAAAATAACAAATTAAAAATTAAAATTAAAAACTCTATATTGTATATATACCTATGTATAGTACTATATTGTAAATACCTTACTTTTTATTTTGAAAAATTAATTAAAAATCACTAAAAAATAGAAAAAAAATAAAATAAAAAATTTTCATTTTTTGAGTTTTTCGAAATTCGTGCATTTTCTATTTATTATCTAATTAATAAAATCTAAATAATTGGCGGGCTCTGATTGGTCCACGGGGGATTGTTGACCCCCGGTCAACTCTTCCCCCAGGACCACCAGAGCCGGGTTCGTCTTGACCGACCCGTTTTCGATATTTTCTCCACAGCCGACCCGATCGCCAATGACCTTAACCCCGGGCTCCGATTGATCCTGAAACATCCATGACCCTCGCCCGGGGTGGATCTTAGGGATCCGAGTCGCATGCAGCTCGCCCGATCCCTTTCTTCTCGGATCCCTGGGCATATAAAATTTCGTCTCCGGCGACCTATTCTTCCATCTTTGGACCTCCTGCTCATTGCCAAGGAGCTCCTCCGGAGTGCCTGAGTGACAGCCGCGTGCTTTGGAGTGGAAGCGAGGCTCGAGTACCCCAGGAGACCACTGATCCGGTGGCTCTGCCGCCGTGCGCCGCCGCGAGCGCGCCTAGCCTCGGTGAGACGACGCCCCCTTGCAGGCAATGACCCAGAAGCTCGCTGAGCTTCAGCCCAGTCGACAGCACCCGCCAGGTAACCTTCTTAGCCCGTAGATTAGCGTAGATTAAGATTTTTCAGTTGCTGGTAGTGTAGCTCCGCCGCCTCCACCCTTCGTCTCCGGCCACCCATTCACCCATCCGACACTGCCACCACGTCCACCAGACCCCTCTCCACCTTCTCCGACCTTCCATTCCTCCTGGCTCGCCCCGGAGCAGGGATACCGGTTCTCCCCCTCTGCCGCTCGCCGGAGAGCCGCCATACCGACGCACCAGCCACCCTTTTCCCGCTCTGACGGGTCGAGGCAGTTTGCCCTCGACCCAGCTCTCTTCCTGTGCAGGTATCAGGCCTATTCGACCTCATCTGGAGGTCGAGACTTCAGAGCACAGGAGCTTCAGGCCACCGCCGTCGCGGGGCCATTCTAGTGGTTCTCCGACTCATCGGAGGCCGCCATCAGCTGCGGAGCCTCACGGCGGAGCTTTTCCGCTCTTCAGGAGCAGCAGGGGAGGATCTCAGCGCGTGCATAGGGCCGGAGAAGCTCGCCGACCAACTGTTCTTCCACCATCTTCCCCGACCGTCAGATCAGCCTTAGAGCTCCAAATCAGATCATGACCGTTCATTCGCGGAGCTGCAGATATCGTCAGATCAGTGGAGGTGTGATCACAGCCGTTGATTCACCGAGGGTTCGGCCACTGCGTACGAGGACCGTCCGATCTTCACGTGGAGGGCCCTCACCCGTTCGATCAGGCCAAGCGTTTCAAGGTCAATGGCGCCACCGCTCTCGCTCGTTGGATCTGCTACGTGGCGCACATCCGGCCTTCGATATTTAATAAGGGGTATTTGCACTTAGGCCCCTCTACTTTTCGCATTTAGTTTTTAGTCCTGTAAATACGTTATCTAGTTGTTTTATTTTTGGTACTTTTGCACTTTGGACCCTGCACTTTATTTCATTCGCATTTGTACCCCTGTGTATGGTGTAGCACGTGCATCGACACGTGCTTTGTTGGGTATTTTGCTATCTTAGCCCTGTAGTTCTGGACTGTTCTGAAATGAAGAAATACTTTTAGTTATTTACATCGATACCCCTGCGCGTGAATTAATTGTGCATGTGCGTGTATTACTGGGTAAATTACAAACAAGTCCCCGAACTTTTGGTACCTGTTACCAAATAGTCCTAGGACTTAGCTTTCCTGACATTTAGGTCCCTGAGTGCCTCAGGCACGCGTGACGCATGTGTTTTCCTGGGTATTTTGCACCGGACCCCCTAGAACTCTTGGTATTTGCACTTAGGTCCCTGTGCACAATACCTACTTCTTATTTTTGAATAAAATAGCAAACCAACTCCAAATCCAATGAAAATTGGATACATGGCTCCTGCCATAGTGTAAAATTTTCTGGAATTTTTGGGGACATTTTTATTTTGTTTTGATATTTTTTAAAAATTCAAAAACATCAATTTTCATTACTGTTTGAGTTTAAAATTCACAAAAAAATATTAAAACCTATCTAAAAATTACAAAAAAAATTAGCTACTGTTGCTTTAGTTGTGCTTGATTTTCTAGCCCATTTTGGCTATTTTTCATTATATTAAACTCTTAAAAATTGAAAAACACCTAAAAGCTCATAAAAATTCTAATAAATAACTTAAAAACTTAAAAATAATAATTAAGGTGCCAAAATTTTCCTTGTTTCTTTCTCTATACAGGAAAATTAACTACAGGCTTATTGGGGACTCTTAGATATTTTATCTAAGTCTCTTAAGCTCGGCTGGACAGTGCCTCCTTTTTCTGACCTTGTTTCATTTTTAGAAAATTAAATAAAAATTAAAAAAAATCTCAAAAATTCATTAAAACAGTAAAAATTATAAAATACACAAAAACATTTTTATTTGAATTTTTGGTTGATTTTTAGTGCATTAAATAAATAGTTGAATTGCCTTGTATTCTTGTCTTCCTTATTTTCTCAATACATTAAAAATCCAAAAAAAATATAAAAAGAATTAAAAACCACCAAAAATACACTCTTCTTTTCTTTTCTTTTCTTTTTGACTACTTCGTAGGCCACAAGTCCATCACGTGCTCCTTGTGTTCGACCCTGGTCGCTATACCAAGTTAAAATAATAGCAAGACCGCTATCTTATTTTGAGTTGATTTTATCTTGTATTGGTGGTCTCTTTTTCTGGATTGATCGAGTCTGATTGCTTGGGTCACAACGACCATTTAGTACCTTATACCTGAGCCTTCATTCAGTCGGTTATCAATAATCCTAATATCAATCCTATGTCATTGTCTGAGAAGGTAAGCTCTTTCTCACCAAATCTGAAAACTCGATTGCCTTGATAATTCTTAATAATAAAATCCAATACTTGATAATTGATATCAAGTTTTGTGATGGAGACAATCCTTGAAAAAGCAGATCTATCTATCAAGTCTCTGTGCCTTCCAGTCAATTTATTATTTCCGAGATAGGTCACGAAATGTTTAATGTAGCAACGGTGTTGCACACAATATCGTGCTGCAAGAAGTTTAGATAATTATCTGTTATTTTTTATTGACTAATTTACAATTGATAAATTATCAATTCAATATTCAATTACCTGGAACAGTTTCTATGCAAAATTTGGAATTTTGTGTCTCTATCTTTGCAATATCCTTCACATTTGATTGATTTTTTTGATTTTCTACATTATACAAACATATAATACATGATATATTGTACATTATCAAATAATCAAGATATAACAGAACTTAATAGCATAACTTACCATTGGATTGATAAGTAGATTTGTCAACCTCATTGCCAGGGCCTATATCAAAATATGTAGTTATTTCATATTTTAAAGAGTAAAAATTGTATAAATGTATATATTTTGTACCAAGTGGGTTTTCTTTTGCTGGAGCTGTCACAACGTCATGCTTTCTCCTCTTGTATGAAACTTGATAACCTTTTGATTCGTCCATTTGGAAGAGATCTATTGATATAACAATTAACAAATATTGGATCAGTAATCTTTGCCTCAATATCTGTTGTAAAATGACAATACAAATTCGTTAGTAACTTCCATGCTACAATCAATATCAACTTGTTATTTATTAGTAATTTCTTACTATAACACACGTAATATATTTTCTTAGATAGGATAACTGAAGTAGAATAAATGGATTTGATGAACAGGTAACAAGTTGTAATACTGAAAGTTGTATCATGCATGTCGCAAATATTCAATACAGATGCCTTAAATAGTGTAAAAAGAAATGAAACTCAAAATTGCTAACCCTAGCGAAACACATATATCGTTCTATAAGCACATACACGGATTGAACAACGAATCATAATATAGTTTGCAAACAATTAATTCATAGTTGAATTCATACCGATTTTAGGTTCCTTCTTCAAAAGTCCGTTGGCTATTCAACCTTGTAGACCTTCAATCAAGACGAAAGAAGAAGTGTTTCCGCTCCAAACGAACGACTACTCCCAGAGCGAAGTTGAAGAATAAGAATAACCTAAAAGAAATACACCCTTGCGTTGGTAACATCGTTAACTTGAAATTGTATTTTTAATGGCTCCAATAGAAAAGAAGTAATAATCTCACACTCAGCAGTAACTTTTAACATAAGCATTGGTAAAAGTAATATCTACGACATGTAATATTGCAATGGTTATCAGTAACTCATATTTATCGCGTCTGGTAATATGCAATTGAAGTATTCAGAGTATGTCCAATAAGGATTATTATTAATGCTGGTAATATCGAAATAATCATTTACAAACATTAAACTTTGCAGAAGTAAGAATGTTTAATCGACACAAGCATTGATTATTTTATGGCATACTTTAGGAAGTATAGACTCAAGCATTGGTAACTTTGTTCACATAAATTAGTAACCCTTTAACATGTACAAGTAATACTATTGGCAACAAGTAAAACTTATTTAGCCCGATTCGTAATATTGTAGTGGATGATAAGTAACACAAGCATTGGTAACTTTATCTCAGACATTAGTAACTATAGACCCAAGCATTGGTAATTTTGTTGAACTAAATCAGTAACCCTTTAACATGTACAAGTAACACTATCGGCAACAAGTAAAACTTATAGCCCCGATTCGTAATATTATAGTGGATGTTAAGTAACTCATATATATACGATTGGTATTCTCAAAAAGATGAAATGACATTATGAGCATTACGAACCATAAGTGATTTTGTTAAGAACGAAAGAAACCTTTAGTAAGATTTTATGTTGTAGAAGTAAAAATGCGCAAACGACCATTAATATGTATTGAATATTAAGTAATAAAGTTTTGAAAGATGGTAATTTGTAAAAAGATGATTGGTAACATTACTAACATGTTAAGGTAAGAATTAAAATTATTAATATTAGAGAGAATGACTAGTAATACGATGAAAAACTATTCGAGCATATGAACTAAGGTGCTAGAGCAATAATATTAAGACGTATGAGCGATAATTCTGAGATCGAAAATACCTCTTTAGCAGCGATTAGCAACATCTTTATTCAAAATGATAATATTAACAGATTAAACGATTGAAATGTTTGCATATGTTTTATATTTCATTTGGAGTAGATTAAAACTAACTGAGCTAAAGTTAAAATACAATAAAACTTACGTATATCGTCGATGAACTTCAACCAAAGATCGCCGTCAAAGAAGAAGTAGGGTTTCTCCGATGGTCATCCGTGAATCGGCAAGAAAGAAACCTCGATTGTCTTTTTTGATATTAAACAAACGTTAATTACTCGTTAAGGAAGGAAACTAAACTCCGAGGATTTCGTGCGCGCCGTTATCATTTTGCTAATTTCGCATTCTCTATTATTTAATTTTAAACCATACGATTAGGATCTAACGATTCTAAAGATGGGCTCATTTAGTCTCAAATGTGCACAGTGCTCTCTAGATAAGCCCTATATATATATGAGGCCATTCAAATAGGATGCATCCTTCTTGACTTAAGGAAGACCGTTATCTTTTTGTAGAAAACACGAACACTTTAGTAGAATGCGTATACAGTTCGTATTATAACTGCACATTATAAATACAAAACCGCATACAAAACTGCATATTATAATACAAACATTAAAACTGCACATTGTAATATAATATGTATACATATTCTGCTAAAGTCATCATATTTTCTACAAAAAAGGGAATGTCCTTCCTTAGGGATGGAAGAACCAAGTCCTATTTGAAAGAAATCATATATATATATATATATATGATCCTATGAGAACAAAAACCTATGAGAGCATGAGAGCATACATTCTGGACCACATGATTCAACCAGTAGAGAGAAGATCAGGAGAGAGAAAATAGAATCATGTGGTCCAGAATGCATGCTCACATGCTCTCACTATTTTTTGCTCTCATAGGATCACTCCCCCCCCCCCTCTCTCTCTCTCTCTATATATATATATATGATTTAATGGGGCTGGCCCCAGAGGCAGCCAACATGGCTGCCCCGCCCCCTATTTTCAGTATTTTTTTATTTTTTTGTAAAATGCCACCATGTATATTCATCCATATATCCTTCCTATAGTCAGTAACAGAGACTCCTATGGCCTCCATGTAGATAGTGTTGATTTAAAAAATCATGTTACCGTTAAAAAATGATTGTCTGGATGGAGGTTGTACGAGTCTCTGTTTCTGGCGAATATCGAATGGCATATAGGAGGGATATATGGATGAATATACATGACGATATTTTTCATAAAAAAAACGCCGAAAATGACACGGGGGCAGCCATGTTGGCTGCCTCAAGGGGGCATCCCCATTAATCTCATATATATGTAGGGTTAAATGGGGCTACCCTTGGGGGGAGCTAAATTGGCTCCCCCACCCCATTTTGCATGTTTTTTTATTTTTTTTCAAAAATTTCTTCCGTAGAATATCACTATATCCCTATATTATGTCATTAAAATTTCGTATGAAACAAAGACTCCTTTAGCCTCCATCCAGATAGTCATTTTTTAACGGTAACAGAATTGCTAAAAGCGATCCCGTCTGGATGGAGGCCGTAAGAGTCTTTGTTTCGCACAAAATTTTAATGACAAAATATAGGGATATATTCATGAAAATCCATGGAAGAAATTTTCAAAAAAAACCGGGGGAAATGGGGTGGGGGGAGCCAAGTTAGCTCCCCACGTGGGGGCAGCCCCATTTTACCCATATATATATGGGAAAATGGGGCTGCCCCCACCCTTTTTTCGCAATTTTTTTTATTTTTTTTGGAAAAATATCACCATGTATATTCATCTCTATATCCCTCCTATATGTCATTCGAATTTCGTCAGAAACAGAGACTCCTACGGCCACCATCCAGACGTCATTTTTTTAACGGTCGCAAGATTTTTTAAATCGACCCTGTCTGGATGGAGGCCGTAGAAGTCTCTGTTTCTAACGAAATTCAAATGGCATATAGGAGGGATATAGGGATGAATATACATGGCGATATTTTTCAAAAATAAATAAAAAAAAATTACCCGAAAATGAGGCGGGGCAGCCATGTTGGCTTCCCCCAGGGGGCAGCCCCCATCAACCCCTATATATATAGAGAGAGAGAGAGGATGGGGAGCTTGCACCAAGATGCATGTAACTTTACATGCACCGATGCTTATATCTTCTATTTTTTACTTTTTTGAAAAATACCACCATACATATTCATCCTTATATCCCTCCAATATGTCATTCGAATTTCTTTAGAAACAGAGACTCCTATGACCTCCATCCAGAACAGGTCGATTACAACAATTCTAAGACCGTTAAAATTACATGTTCTGGATGGAGGTCATAGGAGTCTCTGTTTCTGACGAAATGCGAATGACATATTGGAGGGATATATGGATGAATATATATGGTGGTATTTTTCAAAAAAGTAAAAAAATGTGGAAGATATAAGCGTCGGTGCATGTAAAGTTACATGCACCTTGGTGCAAGCTCCCCATCCTCATATATATATATATATATATATATATATATATATAGGAGAAACTTCAAATGAGGCGGGGTCTCACCACTTATATGGTGAGCCCCTCCATCTCATCCATTTAATTTAAATCTCACGGCTGTGATAAATTTCACATTAATTACATTATTTTAATAGTAAAAATCCCATTTTGGTCATTTGTCAAATTTTAAATACAGAATGTGACAACTAAATTGCCTAATATCTCTCTCTCTTGATTAATCAACGCGCAACCGCCTCCTCTGACTCGTCTCCCTGCCGCACGTCCTCCATCTCTCCAGCAACATCTGTCGGCGGCAGCAACATCCTCCTCCAGCAACATCCTCCGTCCGAATGTCTCGTCCCCCGCCGCACGTGTGCGGTGATGAATACTCATTCGTCACTCTTTATTCTTATATTTTAGCTACAAAAACCTTTGCAAATACATGTAGATATGTAAATACAAATAATTACCAAAGTGCATGCATTGTGTAAAAATTAATAATTAGCATGTTTTTGTGCAAAAATAAAAGAATAAATAATTAAAAGAAAAAGAGTGAGATATTTAGAATAAATATTGAGCAACCTAATCCCAAGGGAGGGCTCAGCATGGGTCTGACCGCATAAAAACCCAAGTAGAGAGAGATAAGGGAGCTCATATGTAAATACACCTGTAAATATAATAAAAATATTTTCCTCTAAAAATAAAATAAAAATAGGTTTGTATACATTTCTAAATATTTGTAAATACAAAATCAAAATAAAAATAAAAAAATAAAAAAGAAAATAAAAATAACCTTCCTTGTACATATTCATCATGTACATAGACCCCCTATCTTTATTTATTGGGATATTTACACCCATAACCCTGAGTAATATGGTAATTACCCCAGAAACCCTCTATAAACACGAATTACATACAAGACCTTGAGTAATGATTAACTCTTACTCCCATAACCCTGTGTTAATCTCCATCCAATTTCCCGTTAAGTATAACGGTATCCGTCATGTATTTTATATTCTATACCCCGTAGCTTTCTCTTATTTACAAATAACACCATATCTCCTTCCTCCCCCCTCCCCCCTTCGTCCTCCAAGACACCCCCTGCCGGCTGCCCCACCTCCACCCGTCCGCCGGTCGGCCCGCTTCCCCCCGCCGGCCGCCCCTCCCTCCTCCCCGCCCGCAAGCCCGGACCAGGTCGGAGCCCCCTCCCCTCCCCGCTCGTGCCTCCGCCTGCAAGCGCAGGTCACCGCCCCATGACCGTACGCTCCAGGTCTTGCACCCACCCCTCCCCACCCGTGCCTCTGCCTGGTTCCGTAGCCACCGCTCGCACCTCCGCCTGCGCCCCCCCCCCCTCCCGGAGGAGCCCGCCGACCCACCGCCCAGAGAAGCCTCCCCTCCCCCCAGGCCCTCGCTACCGCACCGCCCAGAGAAGCCCGGAGCCCGTCGACCCACCTCCCAGAGAAGCCCCCCTCCCCCTAGAACCTCGAGACCGCACCCCCCCCTTCCCCTGTTCTCGGAGCCCGCATACCCACCGCCCAGAGAAGCCCCCTCTCCCCCTAGACCCACTCGCGATCGCAACCCCCCCTCCCCCCCCCCCCCCCCGGTTCCCCTGTCTCGGAGCCCGCCAATCCACCGCCCACAGAAGCCTCCCCCTCCCCCCAGACCCTCGCTACCGCACCGCCCAGAGAAGCCCGGAGCCGTATCTCAGCTCATCCCTGCAGGACTTCTGGAGCGACCGGTGGAACATGATGGTCAGCCGCATGCTGTCGTGTGCCGCATGCTGTCGTGTACGAGCCCGTACGTGCGAGGTTCGGCGCGTACGCGGGGATCGTGGCGTCGTTCTTCATCTCCGGGATCGCGCGCGAGGCGCTGTTCTACTGCGGGACGCTGGAGAGACATCGGGGGAGGCGACCTGCTTCTTCCTGCTGCAGGGGCTGTGCGTGGTGGCGAAGATAGAGGCGAAGATGAGGCTGAGCAGGAGGGGGTGGGGATCGCTGCCGAGGGCTGTCGCGGCGCCGCTGACGGTGGGTTTCGTGACGGCGACGGCGATGCTGCTGCTGTACCCGCCGATCATGGGAGGTGCGACGGAGGAGAAGGCGGTGGCGGAGTGCGTGGCGGTGGCGGGGGCGGTGAGGGGCGCGGTGGGAAGAGCGTGCACGTACGCGTCGCTGCCTGCGCTCCTTCTTTATTTTTTTTGATTAACCTCCACCGTAAGATCATGAAATGGGTTAGATTAACTCAGCTATCTGGTTGAGTTAACGAACAAAACTAACGGAAGGTTATAGGTGTAAAACGGCGTGGTTATTCAGGGTCCTGAGGATAATTCATGTTTTTAGAGGGTTTCTGGGGTAATTACCATATTACTCAGGGTTATGGGTGTAAATATCCCTTATTTATTTCACCTTGTAAAAATAATAATTTAAAATCCATAAAAATTGGTGTATATTCCATATCGTATTATGTAAATAAATTAAATAAAAACCATAAAAACAAAAGTTAAAATAAAAAGATCAAAAATAAAAACCAAAAGAAACATTGTATATATACCATGAATATAGATGTATATACCTATTTATTTTACCCTTGTAAATAAATAATAAAAATAAAATAAAAATACCTTTTTATTCCTAGTTTTATGCTATAAATAAATAAAATATAAAATGGGAATAAAATGCACAAAAATAATTAATTAAATATCAAAAATTAAAAATCAATATCGTATATATACATATATATAGTACTATATTGTATCTACCTTATTTTTATTTCAAAAAAATAATTAAAAATCATAAAAAAACTAGTTTAAAATAAAAGAAACACTTTTTATGTTTTGAGTTTTTAATAATTCGACCATTTTCTATTTTAATTTGAATTTCCAAATTATTTACACGTGGCCTCTTCTGACTGGTCCACGGGGGATGTTGACCCCCCAGTCAACTCCCCCCCTGGACCACAAAGTCCTGGATCTGAGTTTCGACCCGATATCTCGACATTTTCTAGACTCGATCCGACCACTAAAATCTCTAACTCCGGGTCCTAATCACTCCCTGATCCACCTAGATCCACGCCCGGACGTTAGCCTTGGCATCCGCGCTCCGAGCTTCACGCCCGACTCCCATCTAGCCGGACCCCTAGCCGTATAAAGTCCCAGCTCCACCGGCTTCTTCACTCATCTTTGGCTCAGCTCATTCCACCATAGGACCTCCATAGCCACCGCCTGAGTAACATCTCGCCATTGGTTGTGCTGCAGCGAGGAGGGAGCGACCGGACCACTGATTTGGCGACCTTGCACCGCCGTGCGCCACCCAGACGTGGTGCTCGAGCCTCGGGCACCGACAGCCCTCGAGGCTAGGACCTAGAGCTTCACCGGCTCTTCCCCAGTCGACCTCGTCCATCAGGTAGACCCAGTTCTCCTTCTATTTAGCTAATTTAGATTTTCGACCAAATTACCCCTTCGCCGACGACCTTCGATTCCGACCACCTTCGCCCGCATCTCGATCATCGGAATCATCCATCACCTTCGCCTTTCCCCCGCGCACCTTCTCCGCCCAACCATTCAACCCAGTTCGTAAAGGAACTGGGATTGGGGCTCCACCACCGTCGCTTCACCGGAGCCCCCTCACCTCGACACACCGTTCACCTTCACCACCCCTAACCGGGTCGAGGCACTTTGCCCTCGACCCAGGAGTCTGTTGCCGTTCTTTGCAGGTCAAGGCGAACCCATCTGAGGGTTCGACGTTCTGGAGCAGCAGCTCCAACTCCGCCGGTGTCGCCTGAGCTCGCTGGAGCTCCGTTGCGCCATCGGCGGAGCTCTTCAGATGCGGGAGGCCCAGGCGTTCCTTTTCCGATCACTAGCAGCCCACGAGGAGGGTCACCGTGCGTGCACCGGGCCGGCGAAGTTCGCCGGCCACTTGTTCTTCGTGCATCCTCCAGAGCCGTCCAATCTTCCTCCTGCTCCAGACGCGACCTTAGCCGTTCATCTGAGCCCTCCACCGTCCGATCTCTGGTAGGACTGATCTAGACCCTCCATCCACGAGGGTTAGCCACGACGTTCCGCAGCCATCCGATCATACACGTGGTTGCTCTCCTCCGTCAGATCAGAGCAGGAGACCCTTCGTTCACCCACGTCGCATCCCAGCCGCCCGATCTTCCACGTGGAGGGTTCCCAGCCGTCCGATCTGCATCGAGGGCCCATTTGTCATGCGCCACCCCCCACCCCCCCGACCGTTGGATATCACACGTGGCGCTCATCTGACCCTCGGCATATAATAAGGGGTAATTGCTCTTAGGCCCCTTTAGTTTTTGCATTTAATATTTAGTCCTGTAAATACGTTTATTAGTTGTTTTTATTTTAGACATATTGAATAGAGGACCCTGTGGTTTATTTGGTTTGCATTTATGCCCTTGTATATGATGGACATGTGCATCGACACGTGAGCTTTCGTGTATTTGCAGTTTTCATCCTGTGTTTTCGGCGTGTTACTTTTTATAATTTTATAAATTGGAATGACATTTATGCCCCTCTGAGTGTAACACACGTGCCGCGCGCGTGGTTCTCAGGGCTTTTTACACTTTAGCCCCTATACTTTCTAGCCGTGTTATTCAAGGGGCCGTGGAACTTATTTTAATTACAGATAGGTCCCTGTGCACTGTGCCTTTTTGTTTGTTTTTAATAAAATAACAAAACTACTCCAAATTTGATGAAAATTGGATACATTGCTCCTGCCATGGTGTAAAATTTTCTCTAATTTTTGGAGACATTTTTAACTCTTTTTATTATTTTTAAAAATTAAATAACACGCATTTTTCTTACTTTCCAGTTCTAAAAATCACAAAAAATATTAAAACAACTTTAAAAATTACAAAAAATAGATATTGTTTGTCTTGCTGTGCTTGATTTTCTGACCAATTTTGGTCATTTTTAGATTTACAAAAATTATAAAAATTGAAAAACATTGAAAACCCCATAAAAATTCTAATAAATAATTGAAAAATCCAAAAATAATAAATCCAGTGCCTAATTGTTCCTTGTATTTTATACTTTACAGGAAAATTACCTTAAGGTTTTATTAGGGCCATTTTGCATTTTAATTTGGCCCTTGAAACCTGACTGGACAGTGTTTTGCTTTTTCAGTCTTGTTTGATTTTTATAAAATTCCGTAAAATTAGAAAAACCCCAAAAATTAATCAAAAACACAGAAAAATATAAAAAACATAAAAACATTTTTGTTTGAATTTTTGGGTGAATTTTTAGTAATTAAATAATTGTGTGAAGTTGCTTGTTTCTTTATTCTTCTTATTTTCTTTATTATTTAAAAATCCAAAAAAATGTAAAAATTACTAAAAATCCACCAAAAATCATTTTCTTTTATTTTTCTTTATTTCTGACTACTTCGTAGGCCGCGAGGCCATCACATGCTCCTTGTGTTCGACCCTGATCGCTATACCAGGTTAATCTAATAGCGAGACCGCTATCCTGAGTTTTATCGTGTTTTGATTTTTATTTGGTGGTCTGATATTTTTCTCGTTGAGCCACTCGAGCGACTGAGGTCGCAACGACCTTAGCTCTACCTTTACCTTGGTTGCTCGGTTTTTTAGGCCCATCAGTTTGGCGCCGTTGCCGGGGAGCACGACTTAGTAGTCTATTTTAATTTTCTTTTATTTTTAGTTTTTTTTCACGGCTTTCCGCGGCTCTTTCTGAGTCCGCGGCTTTTCGCGACTTTTTATTTTTCTTTTATTTTTCTTTTCTTTTCTTTTCTTTTCTTTTATTTTTGTTTTTATTTGATTTTGCTTGATTATTTTTCCTGCTATTTTTGCACATATACCCCTGTTTATTTTTCCTGTCTTTATTTGATTATTTTATCTGGTTGGTAACACTTGTCTGTTTTCTTGCGAGGGCCCGAGGACCGAGGCGGCAACTCTCGAGAAGCCGGCGCAACCGCGGTGTTCGGAGGTGGCTCCCTTCTGCATGGAGCCGCAGGAGAGCACGAGAGATTAGCTGAGTGGGAGAGGAGTAGTTTAGGTTTTATTTCAGCAACATTTGATTTATTGTAATATTACAGGGACATCTCAAACTTGGACTTAGACTCTCTCGGGTCTGTTTCACCGAGCACCGGTGTGCTCAGGGGACCCATTAGCTAGTACGGTTTTTCACGGCTTTTTATGCGATTTTTGTTTTTCGCTGCCTTTTACGGTTTCTCGCGATTTTCTCGAGCCCCTAGCCTTAGGAATTTCTGTGTGATTGTGACATAACTAGTAGGATCCAAACACCTAATATATCTGCTTGTGCCTATAGTTTGATAATTGGACCTACAGATAAAAGATTAATAAAAATAGCTGACTTTCTTCCTTCGAGCCTACGTGCCGCAGCCTGCCATGCCAAGCGCTGCTCCTGAACCCGATTTGTCAGGAGGAGGAGGGGTAGACCGAGACCGGACCCTTTGGATCGAAGGCTGGTGATCAGCTAGACTGTTCTTTCGAGTAGAAATTGCCTGTTTAGGGACTCGGTTTTCCGACAGCACCATTTAGGTAGTTTTATTTCTATCTTTCAATTCTGTGCGGATCATCTTGCATGTAGACTGCTGGAGTCAGGTACGCATTTCTTACTCTGCATGCATCATTGATTTCATCGCGCATCGGCTTTTTCGTCTCCTCCCCCTGTTTTGGACTTAATAACCAGGAGAATCGAAAAATTCGTGAGGCGTTTTTATTTTTATTGAAAAATATCTAAAAAGAAAAACAATAAAATTTGAGACTGCTAACACTATCGACCCTAAAAGACACCTCACTTAAAAATCTGTCTTGGGGAGAGCAACCCCCTCATTGTCTAGTTTGATTGTGCGAGAGAGTGACCCCGAACACTAGGTAGAGCCCTCCGATATTCTTCTCGACTGATTACCAGCTATTTCTGTATGGGACAGTCGGTTGGGAAAATATCGGGTAACCCAACAGGTCACGTAATCGCCCTGATATCCTGACTGATCACCAAAATAAAAATTGACAAGATAAATTGACCGAGCCTTTACGGTCTTCAGCTTGCGTTGCGTTGGTGAATCGGGGGTTTGCTTGTGATCATAGTTGTTTCCAGATCTCATCTGCTTTACTTGCCACATCAAGATGATGGGCAGACGATCTCTTAGGCATCCTCTGGCTGCACTGCTTTCGGGCGCGTCTACCCGCTCATCTAGGTTGGTTCGTAAGAGCCGAGACCCGCTCTCCGAACCCGAGTACTACTCCACCCTGTTCCCCCTCGATCCCCCTTCTTCTGAGACCGAGATACCAGTGCCAGAGGAGAGACAGACAGATGATTTATCGGCACCTGAGTTCGGATGTTTTGATTTTACAGAGACTATGGCCGACAGTTCTGATGATTACACCAGAGGTCCGCAGCATGAGCATTTCGTTCTGGACCAGGGTGCGATCAACTCCACCCTGATCGCCTCCCTCAAGATAGTGCAGCAGCAGTTGAGGGATCAGGGAGCATTTATATTGGATATGAGGCGCGAGATGGAGCAGCTGAGAGCAGATCGAGAGAAGTGTAGAGACGGGCCGAGGATACCCGATGATGCCGCGGCAGCAGCCGCACCAGCCGCAACAGATCCACCGAGACCGATGTGGGAGTTACACAACCCCGGATCGACACTGATGCACCATTGGGTTGTTCTACCAGCCATCGTGGGGGACTTCAAGTTCCCCCCGAACACTTTGCAGCTCCTCCCCCGTTTCCATGGGCTCGCCACAAAGGAGCCCCATCTCCACCTCTAGGAGTTTCTTATGATCTGCAGCAAAGTCCACGACCATCAGGTGGACCAGGATACCATCCGGATGATTGCCTTCCCCTTTTCCTTAGCAGACAGAGCAGCCACCTGGCTGAAGCACTTGGGGAAGTTCGTCTACACCTGGGAGCAGCTCCGCACCGAGTACTTGCATAAGTACTATCCACTCGGGCGGACGAACGCCGCTAGAGCCCTGATCAGCAACTTCTCCAAGCTCCCCAATGAGCAGTTTCACGAGGCATGGGAGAGGTTTCGAGAGCTGACCGACAGATGCCCACACCATGACATTTCCAAGCCAAACCTTGTTCAGAGGTTTTTCAGTCGGCTGACACCAGAGCTTCAGGGATTGCTGAACGCTTCTTGTGGCGGGTCTTACTTCGCCAAGGATCACGATCAGGTCTGGGCCATCTACGAGGAGATGGCTGAGAACTATATGGTGATGTCCCAGACCCGATTGTACACTCAGGGCAGACCCCAGCAGCCACAGACCGTGTAGTACCAGAGGATATCATGGGTCGACGTCGGTCCATCCAGTTCGTCCGCGGTAGCAGCAGCACAGGCCGAGTCCTCAGTCGCAGACATGGGGATTATCAGCGAGAAGCTGGACCGGATGGAGATTATAGAGAAGAAGCAGTGCCAGGGTATCACGTAGATGGAGTAGATGGCACAGACTCTGAGTGACCTGAAGACACAACTCATGTGTCTCCAGGAGGCACAGATGGCTTCACAGCCTCGTCTTCAGGCACGAGGCGATCCGAGTAGCAGCAGCAGCTCGTCCCAGTGCTCCAGCTCCCACCAGCAGCCTAGACAGGTTCATCTTGTACAGGCGGAGCCGTACCTGCAGCCGCAGCTCACCTACCAGGCACTACCATCCACTGACACTCAGATGGTGGTATACGAACCGGATCAGCCTCTGGTAGTGCTTCCGCCACCCCAGTACGATGCAGAGCCGTTGATGGATGTCAACGGGATTTGGTACGACCGCCCCCAGCCCGGTATCCGACGAGACCATCCCGGATTCCGTTTGGCAGCCGGAGGTGCCCAGCCCCAGCAGCAGCCGTCAGGACAGGGTGGCCAGTACAGACATCATAGGGATCACCAGCAGCAACAGCCCCCAGTGTACCCACAACAGCAGCAGCAGTCGTCACAGTATGGTCCTCGTCCCTATCAGCAGGGACAGTCTTGGAGGCGTGATCAGCTGCCTCAGCCGCAACATCAGCCACATTCTTACCCCTCTCAGCCATAGCACCAGCAACCTTACTACTAGAGAGGCTACCCGTCGGGTTCTCATGGGCCACCTTACGAGAGCCCCGCCTTGGATGATATAGCCCGCCTTCTCACAGATCAGCAGGCTACTTTTCGACGGGAGATGGATGAGTTCCGCTAGGAGATGTGGGACATCGTGAGAGGGAAGGCCGCCATCCCTGCCCAGATTGAGCCGAATCCCAACAACCTGAAGAGGAAATCTGAGAAGGTAGCTTGTACTGAGTATGCCACTCCGAGTGATACTTTTGGTGATATGTCTGCATATCTTTTTGATACCGATTTTGTCACACTTAGGAGTGGTAGGATGCCAGCAGGCGGCGCCTCGTCTGAGCAACACCATGAGGATACACCTAGAGCGTCCGACGAGGAGGAGGAGAGCGGTACTGAGGCCGCTAGAGATGATGATGGTGGTACTGATGCCACCAAGGATGCTGATCCCACCGGCAGTGCTGAGGCCGCCGTTTCACCAGTTGGAGGAGGTGGTACTGAGGCCACCTATGATGCCGAGCCAGAGCGCGGTACTGAGGCTGCCCGTCTACCAGCCGATGGTGGTGCTGATGCCACCAAGTCTTCTGAGATTCCTGTTGTTTTTCCTGTTACTGATGTATCTCGGAACACTTCTGTGAATAAAGGAAAAGGTTTATTTTCTTCCGATCCCACTGTGTTACATGATGTATGTGTGGATCCGGCCGTCGAGCCATCTAGACCCTTTCCTAGTCCTTCATATGAGAAGGACCCTGTGATCCCCTTCCCTAGAGCCCTTCAGATGGGGAAGAGGAAGAAAAATGAAAATCCAAAAAAGAGAGAGCAAGAAGAGTTCAGCCAGCAGATGATAGACCGTTTCCATATTCAGCTGACTCTTTAGGAGGCTTTGCAGCACATCCCTCTTCTTCAGCATTCATTGAGAGAGAGGACCACAATCAGGATGAAGAGGAGGAACCACCACTCAGAGATTCATGTGCTGACGAGAGCCACTTGTTTCGCGATCCAGAACCGTCTGCCGGCCAAGAGGCCAGATTCCGGAGCCCCGTATGTCAGATGCCACATCAGAGAGCAGAGGTTCGACCGCACTCTATTAGACAGCGGATCGTCGATCAACCTACTTCCGGTAGCCCTTCTCGATCGCTTCGAGTTGGGCACTCTTAGACAGAGCAGGACAATCCTTCAGTTTGCTGATCGATCTGTCAAGAGACCGAAGGGGTTGTTGCGGGACGTTGTCATCACGATTCAGGGCCTGTAATTTCCCGTGGACTTTGTAGTGTTGGACATAGAGATCCCTGAGTCCTTGACCGATACCCCCATCATTCTCGGTCGCCCGTTCTTGGCCACAGCCAAGGCGGTGACTGACCATGATAGCGGGAAGGTATACTTTCGCGTCGAGGGCGAAAGTGTACAAATAGAGACGGTCGAGGACAGCCGAGCCAGAGACAGAGCATGCTCAGAGACGACTTCAGACACAGAGTAGCTGACAGATGCAGGGCCAGACATCTACCAGGACTGTGACTTTGTGATCACAGACGATGAGGCAGTTTGGGCAGACCCAGCAGCACTGGCCATCCTCTCACTTTCAGAGTCCGCTGATGCAGAGACGACATTAGAGGAGAGCTTGGAGAGCGCATTCCTGGTCCAGGATACTTTAGAGGCAGCAGAGTGATGAATACTCATTCATCACTCTTTATTCTTATATTTTAGCTACAAAAACCTTTGCAAATACATGTATATACTTGTAAATACAAATAATTAGCAAAAAGCATGCATTGTGTAAAAACTAATAATTAGCATGTTTTTGTGCTAAAATAAAAGAATAAAGGATAAAATGAAAAAGAGGGAAATATTTAGAATAAATATTGAGCGACCTAATCCCAAGGGAGGGCTCAGCATGGGCCTGATCGCATAAAAGCCAAAGTAGAGAGAGATAGGGGCTCGTGTGCGTAAATATACATGTAAATACAATAAATAAATTTTCCTCTAATAATAGAATAAAAGTGGCTTGTACATATTTGTAAATAATTAAAAATACAAAATCAAAACAAAAATTGAAAAAAATTAAAAAGAAAAATAAAAGCATTCACATGTAGATATTCACCTTGTACATAGCCACCTTACCTATATTTATTTCACCTTATAAATAAATAAACTAATTTCCATAAAATGTGTATATATTCTATCTTTTATGGTGTAAATAAATAAAATAAAAACCATTAAAACAAAAACAAAGTAAAAAGAATAAAATTAAAAACCAAAAAGAACCTTGTAAATATACCATATATATAGATGTATATATCTATTTATTTCACCCTTGTATATAAATAATAAAAATAAAATAAAAATACCTTTTTATTCCTAATTTTATGCTATAAATAAATACATTATAAAATGGGAATAAAAATGTATAAAAATAACTAATTAAAAATCAAAAATCAAAAATTAATATTGTATATATACCTATATATAGCTCTATTATGTAAATACCTTATTTTTATTTTGAAAAATTAATTAAAAATCACCAAAAAAATAGAAAAAATTAAAACAAATATTTTTCATGTTTTAAGTTTTCTTTAATTCAGCCATTTGCTATTTTTAAATTAATTTCCAAATCTTTCTGAGGTGGCCTTCTCCCACTGGTCCACGGGGGATGTTGACCCCCCGGTCAACTTCCCCCTGGACCACTGAGTCTCGGATCTGAGTGCCCGACCTGATTTCTTCCTTTTCTTCCCACTCGATCCGACAGCCTAATACCCTAACCCCGGGCCCCGATTAATCCTTGTTCATCCCAGATCCACGCCCGGGGTGGGTCTGAGGGATCCGAGTTGAGTGCACCTCGCTCGATCCATTCCTTCTCGGAGCCCTGGACATATAAAGCATCGTCTCCGGCAGCTCTGTTCTTCATCTTTGGACCTCCCACTCGCATCCAAGGAACTCCTCCGGTGAGCCTAAGTGACAGCGGTGTTCGTCGGAGTGGAAGCGAGGCACAAGGACCTCGGGAGACCTCTGATCCGGTGGCATCGCCGCCGTGCGTCGCCGTGAGCGCGCCCTGCCTCGGGGAACCGACGCCCCCTTGCAGGCAATGACCCAGGAGCTCCCCGAGCTCCATCCCAGTCGATCTCCTCCGCCAGGTAGTTTTTTTTAGCCCCTAGTTTAGCGTAGATTCGATTTTTTAGGTTACGGTTCTTGTAGCTCTGCCGCCTTCACCAGTTCACTCCGACCATCCATCAGCCCATCCGACACCGCCACCACCTTCACGAGCCTCCTCCGCATCTTCTCCACCTACCCATCCCCCCTGACTCGCCCAGGAGCAGGGACATCGGTTCTCCCCCTCCGCCGCTCGCCAGAGGACCGCCATATCGACGCATCTCCCGTCCATTTCGCGCTTTGACAGGTCGAGGCAGTTTGCCCTCGACCCATCTGTCTTCCTGTGCAGGTTTCATCGTCAGGAGAGCCTCATCTGGAGGCCAATAGCTCAGGCACAGGAGCTCCAGGCCAGCGCCATCGCGTGGCCGTTCTGGAGGTCATCAGCCTCATCGGTGATCATCTTCAGCTGTGGGGCTTCACGGCGGAGCTCTTCCGCACTTCAGGAGCAGCGGGGGAGGACCATAGTGTGCGCATCGGGCCGGCGAAGCTCGCCGGCCAACTGTTCTTCCACCATCCTCCCCAAACGTCCGATCGGCCTCATCGCTCCAGATTAGATCCCGGCCACCCATTTGAGGAGCTTCGCCACCGTCCGATCCATCTGAGGACCGATCTGAGCCGCACGATCAGATGAAGATGCACCTGTGACTCCAGAGCCGTCCGATCTCCACGTGCCGTCTTCTCCACCGTTGATCCACCGAGGGTTTAGCCACAGCTCACGAGGACCGTCAGATCTGCCACGTGGTGGACCCTCATACGTTCGATCCGGCCAGCGTTTCGTGGTTAAAGGCGCCAATATTCTTACCCGTTAGATCTGCTACGTGGCGTCACTTCAGCCGTCGACATTTAATAAAGGGTATTTTCTCCGTAGGCCCTTAGCTTTTTAATTATTTGTCTTTAGTCCTGTAAATATTTTAGATAGTTTATTTTAGTTTGGTACATTTGCATGTAGGACCTTTCTGTTTTTGCTATTTGCTTGTATACCCCTGTGTATAGTGGCCACGTACTTCGCCACGTGTTTTAGTGGTATATTTGCAGTTTTAATCCTATGTTTTTCGGGTGTTACTGATTGCATTATTTAAAATAGGAATGACAGATAGGTCCCCCCAGGCCTGAGTCACGTGTATTGTGCGTGGCCGGGGGACATTTTGCACTTTTAGCCCCAGATTTTCCTGCCTTATTCTCCAGGGGGCCCAGAACTTTGTAGTATTTGCAGATAGGTCCCTGTGCACTATACCTTAGTTTTGATTTTTAATAAAATATCAAACCAACTCCAAATGCGATGAAAATTGGATACATGGCTCCTGCGATAGTGTAAAATTTTCTCCTATTTTTGGGGACATTTTTGATTTTATTTACTATTTTTAAAAAATCAAAAACACGCATTTTCCTTACTGTTCAACTTAAAAATTCACAAACAAATATTAAAACACATCTAAAATTCACAAAAAAAATTAGAAAATAGTTATTTTGCCTTGTTTGATTTTCTGACCAATTTTGGTCAGTTTTGGATATGTAAAACCCATAAAAATTACAAAACCCTAAAAACCCTATAAAAATTCTAATAAATAATTGAAAAACCCAAAAACAATAATTCCAGTGCCTAAATTTTCCTTATATTTTCTAGTTTTTAGGAAAATTACTTTCAGACCTTGATAGAGCCTTTATTTATTTTATATTGGCTCTCCAAGTCTGACTAGACAACACCTTCATATTTCTGTCTTGTTTAATTTTTAGAAAATTCAATAAAAATCAGAAAAATACCAAAAATTAACCAAAAACAGTAAAAAATATAAAAAAACATAAAAATATTTTTATTTTGATTTTTGGGTGATTTTTGAGTAGATAAATAATTGCTTGAAGTTGGTTGTTTTACTTGTTTCTTTATTAATTAAAAATCCAAAAAAAAATTAAAAAAAATAAAAAAAATCCACCAAAAACACTTGCTTTTTATTTTATTTCTTTTTTAGACTACTTCGTAGGCCGCAAGGCCATTACCTGCTCCTCGTGTTCGACCCTGGTCGCTATACCAGGTTAATATAATAGCAGGACCGCTATTTGAGTTTGAGTTGATTTTTATCCGATTTGGTGGTCTATTTTTCTCGATTGACCACCCGAGCGATTGAGGTCGCAACGACCGCTTGAGATATACCTGATCTACCTCGCTCGTTCGGTTTTGTGGTCATCAGAATGGCGCTGTTGCCGGGGAGCACGACTTAGTAGTTTTTCTTTATTTTTCATTTTCTTTTTCGTTTTATTTTTCACAGCTTTCCGCGGCTCTTTCCGAGTTCTCGGCTTTTCACGGCTTTTTATTTTTCTCTTATTTTTGTTTTATTTTGTTTTATTTTCTTTTCTTTTATTTTTGTTTTTGTTTGATTTTTGCTTGTTTATTTTATTTGACATTATTGCACATATACCCTGTTTATATTTTCTGCTATTATTTGATTATTATTCTTGGTTTGACACTCTATTTCTTTCTTGCGAGGGCCCGAGGACCGAGGCGGCGCCTCTCGAGAATCCGGTGCAACCACAGGATTCAGAGGCGGCACCCTTATGCACAGAGCCGTAGGAGAGCGTGAGAGAGAGACTGAGTGGGCGAGGAGTAGATTAGATTTTATTTTTGTCATTGAACTGTTGTAATAACACAGGGACAATCAGCTGGACTTGGACTTGAGACTTTTTAGCGGGTCTGTTTCGCCGAGCACCGGTGTGCTCGGGGGACCCTTAGGTTTATCGCGGCTTTTTCGCAGTTTTGTTTTTCTTCGCTGCCTTTTACGGTTTTACGTGGTTTTTCTTGAGCCCCTAGATTTAGGACTTTCTGTTTGACTGTGCCATACTGAGTAGGATCCAAACACCTAATAGACTGCCTGCACCTATAGATCGTTAATTGGACCTACTAATAAAATATTAATTAAAATAACTGACTCACTCCCTTCGAGCCTACGTGCCGTAGCCTGTCCTGCCAAGCGCTACTCCTGAACCCGATGTGTCGGGAGGAGGAGGGGTAGATCGAGACCGGACTCCTTGGATCGAAGGACCTGTGACCAGTTAGACGGCTCTCTCGAGTAGAAGTTGCCTATTTAGGACTCGGCTTTTTCCGCTGCACCATATAGGTAGTTTACTTTTCTGTTTTTACATTATGCGCGGATCATATTGCATGTAGAGTGCTGGAGTCAGGTACGCCTTTATTACTTTGCATGCATCATTGATTTCATCGCGCATCGGCTTTTTCGTCTTCTCCCCCTGTTTTTGACTTAATAACCAGGAGAACCGAAAAATTCGTTAGGCATTTCTTTTTTATTTGAAAAATATCTAAAAATAAAAACAATAAAATCGGGACTGCTAATCACACTTGACCTAAAAGACACTTCACTGAAAAATCTGTCGTGGGGAGAGTAACCCCCTCCTTGTTTGGTTTGGATGAGCGAGAGAGTGATCCGCACCTTAGGATAGAGCCATCCGATTTTTCTCGACTGATTACCGGCTCTTTGGTACGGGACAGTTGGTTGAGAAATCTCGGATTCCTATTACCTCACGTAATCACTCTGATAGACTGAATGATCGCCTAGAATAAAATCGACAAGATAATTGACCGATCCCTTCGGTCTTCAGCTCGTGTGCGTAGGTGAATCAGGGGTTTGCTTGTTCATCTTGTGTGATTTCCAGATCCTTTCTGCCTTCCCCCATCTTCTTCTCTTCTTCTGTCTTCCACCCACCCTCCCTTTATTCTTCATCTTCTCCTTTACCCATTGATGATGGATGCTCCTCACTTCGAGCCGACTCTTGTGGCCTTTTCTTCACTATCTGACCATCACTACAGTCCACCTTCTAGGGAGGTTGGATCTCCGACCTACCTCCCGCTCCCTCCCTCCCTTTCATCTCACTACTCTGGGCATGTTGTGCGAGACGTCCGAGGATACCAGATAGAGCAGATGCGAGACCCGGACGATGCTGTTGCTGAGTTGAGAGCGCACTCCGTTGGTGATCAGAGAGAGCAGTGGAGAGCAGCAGACATATCCTATTCCAGAAGGATGGAGGAGGAGATAGCACAGGGAGCTGAGTTAGCTTCTACATTATGTCCATTCATCTTGGATTTGGATTACATTCAGCGACTGCCGACATTTTCAGGAGACGCGCACGAGGAGCCGTATCTTCACCTGTCAGCATTCGAGGAGTTTTGCAGAGTACAGAGATATTCAGATATCACTGCGGAGGAGCTGATGAGGAGGACCTTCCCATTCACACTTCATGACAGAGCCATGAGATGGCATAGACGATTGGGGAGGACATTCGATACGTGGGGAGAGCTATGCCGAGAGTTCTTACAGAGATACTTTCCCCCACGTAGAGTAGAGTTTATGCGGTCGTTGATCACCGACTTTTCAGTAGACCCCCAAGAGCCACTGCATGAGGCATGGCTGAGGTTTCTTGACCTCTTGAGGAGATTTCCCTATCACGGACTTCCACTGACAGACTTGATAGAGATCTCCATGCGGGGGATGACCGCAGAGCAGTTAGCACTGGTGATTACCACATGTGACGGTTCACACCGCAGTTCTGACATTTACTTACTGGATACCATCTCGCGACTACTTTCACAGAGATCTTCTTCACGAGATACCTTCGTCGGGACAACACATGCGGACGATGCAGTACCAGTGCGGTGTGTCGCTTTACAGGATGAGACAACTTCTACACACCAGCCCGAGGACTTGGATGTGGCAGCACCACTGACAGAGGAGATGACTGCGGTAGCAGAGGGTCGGACCCAGAGTCTTCTCGAGTTCCCGTTGGTTTTATAGCTGGAGTTCGAGGCAGCCCCAGAGTTTCCAGTTGATGAGACTTGGATATCAGATCTTCTGATACTCCAGGAATCAGAGGAGCCCCCGCTACTACAGCCATTGTCTCAGACACTTCAGATTCCAGTCCCGGAGGAGTCAGCTTCCTTTCTTCGGAGATACTTCTCGGATAGTGACAGTTACCAGGACTCAGCCCACCAGCCACAGTTTGACACGGGACACCACTTTGAGAGTACAGACATAGAGAGTCCCGTCTTCGAGCCTTTTGTCCTCCACTCTAACAAGATAGACACCTTTGTTGAGGACCAATTGGCAGCCAGCATAGCCGCAGAGCGAGGATCAGCCGTAGACACTTTGCCAGCTTCCGCGGTGTTGACTAGTACCTTCTCCTGCTTCTAGATTGCCGAGAGCTACACTTCCGATGATGTTGCAGCCTGGTGCACCGAGTGGATACTTGACAGCAGCGCAGATGCCCTTCTAGATTCTGATCCTCTTCTTGTCACTTCTGATCTTGCATCTCTCCCCGAGGGTTATCTGCGGGAGGATGCCACACTCGATGGGTACTCGGTTTCACCTTCTGAGAGTGTTTCCGATTTGGCGGAGCACGAAACCGAGTCTTTAGATCCTTCTGATTTTGAGTCTTCTCACCTCGACGACCCTCGCGAGGATGAGCCCATCCTGGAGATATTCGATGATCTGTCTGATCTGCCTCTATTTCATGCATCGGATATCAGTCTGCTTAGAGAGTCTCCTGATCCTGATTGTCCACACCTGTTTGAGACACTGATTGACGTGGAGGATTCCATGACTGATCCATCCTTCTCCACGTTTGATTTCTTCGGCTCCACACTCTCACTTCAGTCGGATATATAGCCGATGATTTCTTTTGTGCTACCGGATCCCGATCACTTATTTTCATATCCTTGGCCGGTAGCAGACACCTGCTTGATTGCATACCTGGGTGTCTTACTTTACACTTTGAAGTTCATCGCTGTTCTCATACCGAGACCGCGATGAGAGTACGACATTCGCCTTACCGATGCCGTTCTAAATCTGCATACTACCTTATCCTAGCCTTTGCGCCCAGCTAGGGGCATAAAATCTATCGCTTGTTGAGAGGCACCTCAACATTGTACTCTTTTGTATATACGTGTTTTGTCTTAGTTTGATCTTTCTTTCTTCCGTTCTTGATTTCACCCCAGGTCTCGCTTAGGATTATCTTTGCTATACTTAGGATATTCCTCATCCTAAGTATAGGGGGGTGGAAACACCGGGTTGCTCTTCTGTTCTGTTTCATCACTTCTATTGTTGCCTATACTTAAGGTTCTTCACCTTAAGTATAGGGGGAGTGATGTCCTCCTTCTTGTATATATTCATAATTTTCTTCGTGTTCTGCTACCCCTGTTTTGCTGCCTATACTTAGGGATATTTTACCCTAAGTATAGGGGGGGTAGACCCTGTACATTCTTCACTCGGTTTTCCCTTCATGTACAGCCTGCTATACTTAGGATTACTTGATCCTAAGTATAGGGGGAAAAGCCGAGATTTTCTGGATTTTCTATTCGTTCATTCGTCTTTGTATATAGCCTTCCTTTTCACTTCCCTATACTAAGCACGAGTTATGTCTTCTTCATCGCTCTTGACTCTGAGGACATCGTTCGAGCTAAGTATAGGGGTTGTGTGTATATATTTCATATATACTTTAGCCATAACTCGTACTTTGTGTGAGTGTGTTAATAAATAAAATTGGCTAAAAACCCTAAAAATCACAAAAAGTAAAAAAATTTCCTGTAAATAAACATTCTTTTATTGCACGTACATAGCTAGTGTACCAATTATATTTGTAAAAATGTTTTCAAAAATCTTTTGTGTAAAGTTTGTGTAAATATTTTCTTATCAAAATTATGTATATAGTACAAAATTTTTCCAAAATGTTTTGAAAATCAAAGTTTGCAAAAATCTTGTGTAAATGTATGTAAATACTTTTGCAAAACTTGCATCTCATGCATTCATCCATTCATGATTTCAAAACATTTTTCAAAAATTTTGCATGTGTGTAAATATTGTGTAATAGCATCTTTGTATATATGTATATAGTTTTTTTTCTCGATGATAGTTGACATTTAAACTAGCCTGGAATTAAATTGGGAAATGGAGCTTGATTAAGATCTTAATCCACCTAATTTATAAGAGGAACCTTATAGGGCTTAGGTTTAAGGCTTTTCAGGTCCATGGTGACTTAATTCTTTAAGTACACTAGGCTATGATCACATGTCATCTCAATGAGCCTAAGTAGAGCACTTAACAACAACACATGAATCATAGGGACAATGGCTTTACATGGACACCAGCACTTTGCACCGAGCTCTCTACGGATGAGGTGGTGAGGAGGCAGTCTTCCTTGACTTGGGGTAGCATATGAGGGTAGTACTTCTAGGCGGAACCTCTCTTCTTCTTTTAGTGAAGGAAGTGCGTCTCAACTTGGTCTGGTTGCCATGAGGTCTAACGACAGGAGTTGTGGGTTGCAATAATGCTTCAAAAGAGGGATAGTCTACTGGCTCAAGAGGAAAAACTCCTTGTATATATGCTGCACTTGTATATGTTGTATAGATGCACTTGAAAAAAATGCAAAAAGAAAATAACTCCAAAAAAGTGGTGGGTCTGATAGAAAATGATAATCCCACCGGAGTATGTATATAGTTCAATAAGCAAAGCTTGAGATTCATGTCCCACCTTATGTAGCTTGCAACAGGGAGACTTGGCTACACTGGTCGAGCTCCCAAGGATACATGGCTACACTGGCCATGGTCCATTATCTTCTTCCCCCTCTTCTTGAGCCGGTTGAACTTGAACTTAGAAGGGAATACCCTGCTCCTCGAGGAAAGAGTGGCCAGATTGAGGTCATAGAGTTACCTTGTTGGGGAGGGTTGTCAAGTTGCCATTTCTGAGGAGGAGAGCTTACACCTCACATTCATAGGACAAGGAAAGATTCATGGTCTTCAGGGTTTGTGTTTGGTGACTTGTTCTGATCTGGATTATTGAGGAGTCTTGATTATAGATTAGTGGAACTTAGAGGCTGTTAAGTTTTAAGCTTAAGTCCAAATAAGGTTCCGACACATTAATAATCCAAAGATCTGATCGAGCTCCATACCTCAATTTAATGAAGGCAAGTTTAATAATCAACCTTGATCCATGTACATTCTTCTCTTTTTCTTTTTCTTTCTCTTTTCACTTCTTTTTCAAATAAGTGTTTGCTAAGGGACTAGCAAAGTTAATTATAGGGGGTGATGAATACTCATTCATCACTCTTTATTCTTATATTTTAGCTACAAAAACCTTTGCAAATACATGTAGATACTTGTAAATACAAATAATTAGCAAAAGGCATGCATTGTGTAAAAACTAATAATTAGCATGTTTTTGTGCTAAAATAAAAGAATAAAGGATAAAAAGAAAAAGAGGAAAATATTTAGAATAAATATTGAGCGACCTAATCCCAAGGGAGGGCTCAGCATGGGCCTGACCGCATAAAAGCCAAAGTAGAGAGAGATAGGGGCTCATGTGTGTAAATATACCTGTAAATATAATAAATATATTTTCCTCTAAAAATAATAAAAGTGACTTGTACATATTTGTAAATATTTATAAATACAAAATCAAAACAAAAATTGAAAAAAATTAAAAAGAAAAATAAAATCATTCACATGTAGATATTCACCTTGTACATAGACACCTTATCTATATTTATTTCACCTTATAAATAAATAAATAAATTTCCATAAAATGTGTATATATTCTATCTTTTATGGTGTAAATAAATAAAATAAAAACCATTAAAACAAAAACAAAATAAAAAGAATAAAATTAAAAACCAAAAAGAACCTTGTAAATATACCATGTATATAGATGTATATATCTATTTATTTCACCCTTGTATATAAATAACAAAAATAAAATAAAAATACCTTTTTATTCCTAATTTTATGCTATAAATAAAGAAAATATAAAATGGGAATAAAAATGTATAAAAATAACTAATTAAAAATCAAAAATCAAAAATTAATATTGTATATATACCTATATTTAGCTCTATTATGTAAATACCTTATTTTTATTTTGAAAAATTAATTAAAAATCACTAAAAAACAGAAAAAAAATAAATATTTTTCATGTTTTAAGTTTTCTTTAATTCGGCCATTTGCTATTTTTAAATTAATTTCCAAATCTTTCCGAGGTGGCCTTTTCCCATTGGTCCACGGGGGATGTTGACCCCCCGATCAACTTCCCCCCCTGGACCACTGAGTCTCGGATCTGAGTGCCCGACCCGATTTCTTCCTTTTCTTCCCACTCGATCCGACAGCCTAATACCCAAACCCCGGGCCCCGATTGATCCTTGTTCATCCCAGATCCACGCCCGGGGTGGGTCTGAGGGATCCGAGTTAAGTGTGCCTCGCCCGATCCATTCCTTCTCGTACCCCTGGACATATAAAGCATCGTCTCCGGCAGCTCTGTTCTTCATCTTTGGACCTCCCACTCGCAGCGAAGGAACTCCTCCGGTGAGCCTAAGTGACAGCGGTGTTCGTCGGAGTGGAAGCGAGGCACGAGGACCTCAGGAGACCTCTGATCTGGTGGCATCGCCGCCGTGCGTCGCCGCGAGCGCGCCCTGCCTCGGGGAACCGACGCCCCCTTGCAGGCAATGACCCAGGAGCTCTCCGAGCTCCAACCCAGTCGATCTCCTCCGCCAGGTAGTTTTTTTTAGCCCCTAGTTTAGCGTAGATTTGATTTTTTAGGTTACGGTTCTTGTAGCTCTGCCGCCTTCACCAGTTCACTCCGACCATCCATCAGCCCATCCGACACCGCCACCACCTTCACGAGCCTCCTACGCATCTTCTCCACCTACCCATCCCCCCTGGCTCGCCCCGGAGCAGGGACATTGGTTCTCCCCCTCCGCCGCTCACCGGAGGACCGCCATATCGACGCATCTCCCGTCCATTTCACGCTTTGATGGGTCGAGGCAGTTTGCCCTCGACCCATCTGTCTTCCTGTGCAGGTTACATCGTCAGGAGAGCCTCATCTGGAGGCCAACATCTTAGGCACAGGAACTCCAGGCCACCGCCATCGCGTGGCCGTTCTGGAGGTCATCAGCCTCATTGGTGACCATCTTCAGCTGTGGGGCTTCACGGCGGAGCTCTTCCGCACTTCAGGAGCAGCGGGGGAGGACCATAGTGCGCGCATCGGGCCGGTGAAGCTCGTCGGCCAACTGTTCTTCCACCATCCTCCCCAGACGTCCGATCGGCCTCATCGCTCCAGATTAGATCCCGGCCACCCATTTGAGGAGCTTCGCCACCGTCCGATCCATCTGAGGACCGATCTGAGCCGCACGATCAGATGAAGAGGCACCCGTGACTCCAGAGCCGTCCGATCTCCACGTGTCGTCTTCTCCACCGTTGATCCACTGAGGGTTTAGCCACAGCTCACGAGGACCGTCAGATCTGCCACGTGGTGGACCCTAATCTGTTCGATCCGGCCAGCGTTTCGTGGTTAAAGGTGCCGATATTCTTACCCGTTAGATCTGCTACATGGCGTCACTTCAGCCGTCGACATTTAATAAAGGGTAATTTCTCCGTAGGCCCTTAGCTTTTTAGTTATTTGTGTTTAGTCCTGTAAATATTTTAGATAGTTTATTTTAGTTTGGTACATTTGCATGTACGACCTTTCTATTTCTGCTATTTGCTTGTATACCCCTGTGTATAGTGGCCACATGCTTCGCCACGTGTTTTAGTGGTATATTTGCAGTTTTAATCCTATGTTTTTCGGGTGTTACTGATTGCATTATTTAAAATAGGAATGACAGATAGGTCCCCCCAGGCCTGAGTCACGTGTATCGTGCGTGGCCGGGGGACATTTTGCACTTTTAGCACCAGATTTTCCTGCCTTGTTCTCCAGGGGGCCCAGAACTTTATAGTATTTGCAGATAGGTCCCTATGCACTGTACCTTAGTTTTGATTTTTAATAAAATATCAAACCAACTCCAAATGCGATGAAAATTTGAAAAATGGCCTGCCATAGTGTAAAATTTTCTCCTATTTTTGGGGACATTTTTTATTTTATTTACTATTTTTAAAAAATCCAAAACACGCATTTTCCTTACTGTTCAACTTAAATATTCACAAAAAAATATTAAAACATCTCTAAAATTCACAAAAAAATTAGACAGTAGTTATTTTGCCTTTTTTATTTTCTGACTAATTTTGGTCATTTTTGGATATATAAAACCCATAAAAATTACAAAACCCTAAAAACCCTATAAAAATTCTAAAAAAAAATTGAAAAACCCAAAAACAATAATTCCAGTGCCTAAATTTTCCTTATATTTTCTAGTTTTTAGGTAAATTACTTTCAGATTTTGATAGATCCTTTATATATTTTATATTGGCTCTCCAAGTCTGACTGGACAACACCTTCATATTTCTATCTTGTTTGATTTTTAGAAAATTCAATAAAAATCAGAAAAATACCAAAAATTAATCAAAAATAGTAAAAATTATAAAAAAACATAAAAATATTTTTATTTTGATTTTTGGGTGATTTTTGAGTAGATAAATAATTGCTTGAAGTTGGTTGTTTTACTTGTTTCTTTATTTTCTTTATTAATTAAAAATCCAAAAAAATCAAAAAAATAAAAAAATCCACCAAAAACACTTGCTTTTTATTTTATTTCTTTTTTTAGACTACTTCGTAGGCCGCAAGGCCATTACGTGCTCCTTGTGTTCGACCCTGGTCGCTATACCAGGTTAATATAAAAGCAGGACCACTATTTGAGTTTGAGTTGATTTTTATCCGATTTGGTGGTCTATTTTTCTCGATTGACCACCCGAGCGATTGAGATCGCAACGACCGCTTGAGATATACCTGATCTACCTCGTCCGCTCGGTTTTGTGGTCATCACAGAGCCGGTTCTCGACCGCGAGACTGATTCTTGTGATGATGGTGGTACTGAGGCCACCTTAGATGATACAGATCCCTCGGAGTCAGAGTCTAACTGGGAAGATTGTGATGATTATATGCCAGACATGACTTCCACTGAGCCTGCAACTAGGGAGGAGGTAGATGCCGAGCAGAGCAAAGATAGTCCAGCAGGGCAGCCTTCTCCAGTTTTTGAGAGTGATAGAGAGTTTCAGTTCTCCCATGCAGATTTGGCAGCGTTCACGCAGAGTTTTCATAGGCCAGATCCACCAGCACCCAGTTGTCCATAGCTGAAGCCACTTCCTGCATCGCTGAAGTATAGGTTCCTTGCGGGTGAGCATGAGATGTACCCAGTCATTATCTCCACCGATTTGACTGGAGAGAAGGAATCCCGTTTGATGGGGGTTCTTGAAAAGAACCACAAGGTGATAGGATAGCAGATCTCTAGGGGATAAGTCTGGCCCTGTGCTCCCACCATATCTATCTCGAGGATGAGGCGAAGCCGTCGCGTGAGTTCCAGCGGCGGCTGAACCCGAATCTAAGAGAGGTTTTCATGAAGGAGATTTCGAAATGGTGGAGCGCCGATTTTATCTACCCCATCTCTGACTCCAAGTGGGTCAGCCCTTTGCATGTGGTGCCCAAGAAGACGGGCATCACTATAGTAGTCAGCGAGTCTGGAGAGGAGATTGCTACACGGGTACCCACTTCTTGGCAGGTCTGCGTTGACTACAGAAGACTCAACCAGGCCACCAAGAAGGATCATTTCCCCCTGCCCTTTATAGATCAGATCATTGAGAGATTGGCAGGGAAGTGCCACTACTGTTTTCTGGATGGGTACTCGGGCTACAACCAGGTGGCCATCGCTCTCGAGGACCAGGACAAGACTACCTTTACCTGTCCCTTCGGCACATACGCCTTCTGACGCATGCCATTTGGGCTATGCAATGCCCCTGCGACTTTTCAGAGATGCATGCTGTCGATCTTTTCGAACATGGTAGGGGAGTGCTTGGAGGTCTTCATGGATGATTTCTTGGTTTACGGTGACGGATTCGACTCCTGTCTTGACTGCCTAGACCGAGTCCTTCAGCGATGTATAGAGGTTCACTTGGTGTTATCTTGGGAGAAGAGTCACTTCATGGTGACTCAAGGGACGGTGCTGGGCCACATCATCTCCAACAGGGGCATGGAGGTTGATCCGGCCAAGGTAGATGTCATTAGAAAACTCGCACCACCGTCCAATTTGCGGCAGTTACGGTCATTCCTGGGGCACGTCGGTTTCTACTGACGATTCATTCATGATTTCAGCAGGATTGCTCGGTCGTTGACTGACCTGCTGACGAAAGACACCGAGCTCCTTGTCGATGACAAGTGTCTTTTGTCGTTTGAGACTCTCAAGAGATGTGTTGTTGAGGCTCCTGTTCTTCAGCCGCCTAATTGGTCTCTCCCATTCGAGATCATGATGGATGCCTCCGATTTTGCCGTGGTGGCCGTGCTGGGACAGAGGAGGGATGTAGTTCCATTTGCTATCCACTATGCTAGCCGCACATTGGATTCCGCATAGAGGAACTACACAGTCACAGAGAAGGAGATGCTAGCCGTAGTTTTCGCCCTAGATAAGTTCAGATCGTACATTATTGGATCTAGAGTGACCCTATTTACTGATCATACCGCCATCAGGTACCTCATGGCAAAGAAGGATGCCAAGGCCAGACTGACTAGATGGATCCTTCTACTCCAGGAGTTTGACATTGAGATTAAGGATAAGCCCGGAGTCAAGAATGTGGTGGCAGATCATCTCTCCCAATTAGAGCATCTTGAGGATTCTGAGCAGATTGACCCTATTGGTAAGACCTTCCCAGATGAGGCGATCCTTGCTATCACCTCTCTCCCGTGGTATGTCGATATTGTGAACTTTCTTGTTGCTAAGAAAGTCCCACAAGGTTGGCCTAGGCAGAGGCTCGAGACCTTCCTCGCGAAGGCCAAGTCCTACCACTGGGAGGATCCCATCCTTTACCACAAAGGGGGGGATAGCGTCTGGCGTAGGTGCATTCCTTAGGAGGAGCACCATAGCGTCCTCACTTACTGCCACAAGCTTGAGGCAGGAGGACATCACTCTGGGAGGAGAACGGCACAGAAAGTGCTCCAATCCGGCTTGTGGTGGCCTACCCTCTTCAAGGACTCTGATGAGTTCGTGAAGAGGTGTACTGACTGTCAGAGGATGGGCACTTGTGGACAACGTGATATGATGCCGATGCAGCCCATTCACTTCTGTGAGGTTTTTGACGCATGGGGCATCGATTTCATGGGTCCATTCCCTAAGAGTCAGGGATTTGAGTACACATTCTGTCAACCGTTGATTATGTGAGTCGTTGGGTTGAGGCTATCCCCGCCCGAACCGTTGATGCCAGGACAGTTTGCAGATTTTTGAGGAAGCACATCATTACGCGGTTCGGGGTCCCTCGAGTGTTGATTTCAGATGGGGGGTCTCATTTCATCAACGACCAGGTGAAGGCCCTTGCTAGCGAGTTCGGCATAGACCATCGAGTTGCCACTCCATACCATCCACAGACGAATGGTATAGCCGAGGTGTCGAACAGGGAGATCAAGACTATGTTGCAGAAAGTCGTCCATCCTGACCGAAAGGATTGGTCACAGCTTTTGGACTCGATCTTGTGGGCATAAAGGACGTCTTTCAAGACACCTTTGGGCACATCTCCCTTTCGCCTCGTATATGGCAAGCCGTGCCATTTACCTGTTGAGCTGAGACACATGTCACTTTGGGCAGTTACATATATTCTTTTAGATCCAGATAGTGTAGGAGACCAGAGGAGGGCAGAGTTAGCAGCCTTGGAGGAGCTTCGAGATACCGCCTTCTCAAACAACCTATAGTACAAGGAGAGAGTGAAGGAGTGGCATGATTCTCACATCATCCACAAGCATTTTGAGCCTGGACAGAGAGTATGGATGTTTGATGCTAGGCTTCGTCTATTTCCAGGGAAGCTACAGAGCAAATGGAAGGGACCTTATCTTGTGAGAAACGTACACGACAATGGTAGCATTGACATATCCGAGTTGTCTTCTGAGAGTACCTTTCGAGTGAACGGCCAGCGGCTCAAGCCATTTCTAGATCATGAGCCGCGGGTCGTTGATGTTGCCCCTATTCATTTTGCGTGAGATGTGGTCTTTTGACTCACATCTATTGCATCTCACGCCTGATTATCACTGTTCTTCCGACCTGTATTGATCCAAATGTCCATATCATTACATTCATTAGTCCCACATCCCTTTCTTCATCTTTTGATTATGCTATACTTAGGGTGTACTTTACCCTAAGTATAGGGGAGATGTAGGACCTTTGGGTATTTCTTTTGATTCATCTTATCCCTGTTTTTGCTGCCTATACTTAGGGACATTTCACCCTAAGTATAGGGGGGGTAGACCCTGTACATTCTCCACTCGGTTTTCCCTTTGTGTACAGCCTGTTATACATAGGATTATTTGATCCTAAGTATAGGGGGAGAAGCCGAGATCTTCTTGATTTTCTATTCATTCATTCTTCTTTATATATAGACTTCCTTTTCACTTCCCTATACATAGCTCGAGTTATGTCTTCTTCATCGCTCTTGACTCTGAGGACATCGTTCGAGCTAAGTATAGGGCGGTGTGTATATATTTCATATATACTTTAGCCATAACTCGTACTTTGTGTGAGTGTGTTAATAAATAAAATTGGCTAAAAACCTAAAATCCATAAAAAATAAAAAATTTTCCTGTAAATAATCATTCTTTTATTTGGACATACATAGCTATTGTACAAATTATTTTTGTAAAAATGTTTTCAAAAACTTTTTGTGTAAAGTTTGTGTAAATATGTGCATATCAAAATTATGTATATAGTACAAAAATTTTCCAAAATATTTTGAAAATCAAAAGTTTGAAAAAATGTTGTGTAAATTTGTGTAAAGATTTTGCAAAACTTGCATTCACGCATTCATCCATGATTTCAAAACATTTTTCAAAAATTTTTGCATGTTTGTAAAAATTGTGTAAATAGCATCTTTGTATATATGTATACAGTTTTTCCGGATTATAGTTGACATTTAAACTAGCCTGGAATTAAATTGGGAAATGGAGCTTGATTAAGATCTTAATCCACCTAATTTCTAAGAGGAACCTTATATGGCTTAGGGTTAAGGCTTTTCAGGTCCATGGTGACTTAATTCTTTGAGTCCACTAGGCTATGATCACATGTCATCTCAATGAGCCTAAGTAGAGCACTTAGCAACACACACATGACTCATATAGACAATGGCTTTACTTGGACACCGCCTTAGCACCTAGCTCTCTACGGATGAGGTGGTGAGGAGGCAGTCTTCCTTGACTTGGGGTAGTATATGAGGGTAGTACTTCTAGGCGGAACCTCTCTTCTTCTTTTAGTGAAGGAAGTGCGTCTCAACTTGGTCTGGTTACCATGAGGTCTAACGACAGTAGTTGTGGGTTGCAATAATGCTTCAAAAGAGGGATAGTCTACTGGCTCAAGAGGAAAAACTCCTTGTATATATGCTGCACATGTATATGTTGTATAGATGCACTTGAAAAAAAATGCAAAAAAAAGAAAATAACTCCAAAAAAGTGGTGGGTCTGATAGAAAATGATAATCCCACCGGAGTATGTATATAGTGCAAATTAGCAAAGCTTGAGATTCATGTCCCACCTTATGTAGCTTGCAGCAGGGAGACTTGGCTACACTGGTTGAGCTCCCAATGATACATGGCTACACTAGCCATGGTCCATTCTCTTCTTCCCCCCTCTTCTTGAGCCGGTTGAACTTGAACTTAGAAGGGAATACCCCGCTCCTCAAGGAAAGAGTGGCCAGATTGGGGTCATAGAGTTACCTTGTTGGGGAGGGTTGTCAAGTTGCCATTTCTGAGGTGGAGAGCTTATACTTCACATTCACAGTACAAGGAAAGATTCATGGTCTTCAAGGTTTGTGTTTGTAGACTTGTTCTGACCTGGATTGTTGAGGAGTCTTGATTATAGATTGGTGGAACTTAGAGGTTGTTGAGTTTTAAACTTAAGTTCAAATAAGGTTCCGACACATTAATAATCCAAAGATCTGATCGAGCTCCATAATTCAATTTAATGAAGGCAAGTTTTATATTCAGCCTTGATCCATGTACATTCTCCTCTTTTTCTTTTTCTTTTTCTTTTTCTTTTCCACTTCTTTTTCAAAGGGACTAGCAAAGTTAAGTATAGGGGGGTGATGAATACTCATTCATCACTCTTTATTCTTATATTTTAGCTACAAAAACCTTTGCAAATACATGTAGATATATGTAAATACAAATAATTACCAAAGTGCATGCATTGTGTAAAAATTAATAATTAGCATGTTTTTGTGCAAAAAAAAGAATAAAGAATTAAAAGAAAAAGAGGGAGATATTTAGAATAAATATTGGGCAACCAAATCCCAAGGGAGGGCTCAGGATGGGCCTGACCGCATAAAAACCCAAGTAGAGAGAGCTAAGGGAGCTCATGTGTAAATACACCTGTAAATATAATAAAAATATTTTCCTCAAAAAATAAAATAAAAATAGGTTTGTATACATTTGTAAATATCTGTAAATACAAAATCAAAATAAAAATAGAAAAATTAAAAAGAAAATAAAAATAACCTTCCTTGTACATATTCATCATGTACATAGACCCCCTATCCCTATTTATTTCACCTTGTAAATAAATAAATTAAAATTCATAAAAATTGGTGCATATTCCATATCCTATTATGTAAATAAATTAAATAAAAACCATAAAAATAAAAATTAAAACAAAAAGATCAAAAATAAAAACCAAAAGAAACATTGTATATATACCATGTATATAGATGTATATACCTATTTATTTTACCCTTGTAAATAAATAATAAAAATAAAATAAAAATACCTTTTTATTCCTAGTTTTATGCTATAAATAAATAAAATATAAAATGGGAATAAAATGCACAAAAATAATTAATTAAAAATCAAAAATTAAAAATCAATATTGTATATATACCTATATATAGTACTATATTGTATCTACCTTATTTTTATTTCAAAAAAATAATTAAAAATCATAAAAAATAGTTTAAAATAAAAGAAACACTTTTCATGTTTTGAGTTTTTAATAATTCGACCATTTTCTATTTTAATTTGAATTTCCAAATCATCTACACGTGGCCTCTTCTAACTGGTCCACGGGGGATGTTGACCCCCCGGTCAACTCCCCCCCGGACCACAAAGTCCCGGATCTGAGTTTCGACCCGATATCTCGACATTTTCTAGACTTGATCCGACCACTAAAATCTCTAACTCCGGGTCCTAATCACTCCCTGATCCACCTAGATCCATGCCCGGACGTTAGCCTTGGGATCCGCGCTCCGAGCTTCACGCCCGACTCCCATCTAACCGGACCCCTAGCCGTATAAAGTCCCAGCTCCATCGGCTTCTTCACTCATCTTTGGCTCAGCTCATTTCACCCTAGGACCTCCATAGCCACCGCCTGAGTGACAGCTCGCGATTGGCTGTGCTGCAGCAAGGAGGGAGCGACCGGACCACTGATCCGGTGACCTTGCGTCGTCGTGCGCCGCCCAGACGTGGTGCTCGAGCCTCGAGCACCGACGACCCTCGAGTCTAGGACCTAGAGCTTCACCGGCTCTTCCCCAGTCGACCTCGTCCATCAGGTAGACCCAGTTCTCCTTCTATTTAGCTAATTTAGATTTTCGCCCAAATCACCCCGTCGCCGACGACCTTCGATTCCGACCACCTTCGCCCGCATCTCGATCATCGGAATCATCCATCACCTTCGTCTTTCCTCCACGCACCTTCTCCGCCCAACCATTCAACCCAGTTCGCAAAGGAACTGGGATTGGGGCTCCACTGCCGTCGCTTCGCCGGAGCCCCCTCACCTCGACACACCGTTCACCTTCACCACCCCTATCCGGGTCGAGGCACTTTGCCCTCGACCCAGGAGTCTGTTGCCGTGCTTTGCAGGTCAAGGCGAACCCATCTAGGGGTTCGACATTCTGGAGCAGCAGCTCCAACTCCGCCAGTGTCGCCTGAGTTCTCTAGAGCTCCGTTGCGCCATCGAAGGAGCTCTGCAGATGCGGGAGGCCCAGGCGTTCCTTCTCTGATCACTAGCAGCCCGCGAGGAGGGTCACCGTGCGTGCACCGGGCTGGCGAAGTTCGCCGGCCACTTGTTCTTCGTGCATCCTCCAGAGCCGTCCGATCTTCCTCCTACTCCAGACGCGACCTTAGCCGTTCATCTGAGGAGCCCTCCACCGTCCGATCTCTGGGAGGACTGATCTGGACCCTCCATCCACGAGGGTTATCCACGACATTCCGCATCCGTTCGATCATACACGTGGCTGGCTCTCCTCCGTCAGATCAGAGCAGGAGACCCATCGTTCACCCACGTCGCATCCCAGCCGCCCGATCTTCCACATGGGGGGTTCCCAGCCGTCCGATCTGCACCGAGGGCCCATTTGTCGTGCGCCACCCCCCCGACCGTTGGATATCACATGTGGCGCTCATCCGACCCTCGGCGTATAATAAGGGGTAAAATCTCTTAGGCCCCTTTAGTTTTTGCATTTAATATTTAGTCCTGTAAATACGTTTATTAGTTGTTTTTATTTTGGACATATTGCATAGAGGACCCTGTGGTTTATTTGGTTTACATTTATGCCCCTGTATATGATGGACACGTGCATCGACACGTGAGCTTTGGTGTATTTGCAGTTTTCATCCTGTGGTTTTAACGTGTTACTTTTTATAATTTTATAAATTGGAATGACATTTATACCCCTCTGAGTGTAACACACGTGCCGCACGCGTGGTTCTCAGGTCTTTTTACACTTTAGCCCCTATACTTTCCAGCCGTGTTATTCAAGGGGCCCTGGAACTTATTTTAATTACAGATAGGTCCCTATGCACTGTGCCTTTTTGTTTGTTTTTAATAAAATAGCAAAACTACTCCAAATTTGATGAAAATTGGATACATGGCTCCTGCCATGGTGTGAAATTTTCTCTAATTTTTGGAGATATTTTTGACTCTTTTTATTTTTTTTAAAAAATTCAATAACACGCATTTTTCTTACTGTTCAGTTCTAAAAATCACAAAAAAATATTAAAACAACTTTAAAAAGTACAAAAAAAATAGATATTGTTTGTCTTGCTGTGCTTGAATTTCTGACCAATTTTGGTCATTTTTAGATTTATAAAAATTATAAAAATTGAAAAACATTGAAAACCCCATAAAAATTCTAATAAATAATTGAAAAATCCAAAAAATAATAAATCCAATACCTAATTGTTCCTTGTATTTTATACTTTACAGGAAAATTACCTTCAGGTTTTATTAGGCCATTTTGCATTTTAATTTGGACCTTGAAACCTGACTGGACAGTGTCTTGCTTTTTCAGTCTTGTTTAATTTTTATAAAATTCCCTAAAATTCAGAAAAACCCTAAAAATTAATAAAAAAACACAAAAAAAATATAAAAAACATAAAAACGTTTTTGTTTAATTTTTGGGTGAATTTTGAGTAATTAAATAATTGTGTGAAGTTGCTTGTTTCTTTATTATTCTTATTTTCTTTATTATTTAAAAATCCAAAAAAATATAAAAATTACTAAAAATCCGCCAAAAATCATTTTCTTTTATTTTTCTTTATTTCGGACTACTTCGTAGGCCGCAAGGCCATCACATGCGCCTTGTGTTCGACCCTGGTCGCTATACCAGGTTAATCTAATAGCGAAACCGCTATCCTGAGTTTTATCGTGTTTTAATTTTTATTTGGTGGTCTGATATTTTTCTCGTCGAGCCACCCGAGCGACTGAGGTCGCAACGACCTTAGCTCTACCTTTACCTTGGTTTCTCGGCTTTTTAGGCCCATCATGCGGCTGCGCCACCGCCCAACCGCCTTCTTTGCCTTACGCGAGGCGACACCGCCCGCCTTCCTCCGCGCACCGATTTTCAGGCGGAGCCACAACCCCACGCGTCATCCTCTTCAGCGACCTCCACCTCACGCGAGGCAGCACCGTCCGCCTTCCTCCGTGCATCGACCTTCAGGAGGAGCCGCATCCCTGCGCGCCATCCTCTTCCGTGAGGTGGTAGCCTTCCGCTCGTGCCCCTACTGCCCACCCTCGGCCCCACTCTCCGTCAAGCCGCGCTCCGCCTGCACGTCCTCCAATGCGGCACCTCGCCGTCGATGTCGAAGCGTCGAGATGTGCGCAGAGGAGGGACCCCTTAGCTTTTTTACAAATCGTAGTTTTTTTTACAAAAATGGGAATGTTTTGTGCAAATATTGATTTTTTTACAATATCATGTCAATTTTTTACATGTTTCCAATATCTAACAGTGTACTTATTTGTCGCAGAACTCTACAGAAATATTACAAATTGATTAGATCATTTTACAAAAGAGCATCTAAAATCTACAAAGTGATCAGACACTCTTACAAAGGAGGGAGATTCCGTTACATTATCGTATAATAATTTTACTTAACTGATATTCAGATTTACATATTTTATTTACCTTTTTTAGAAATGTCAATGTTTTTTCTCTATTTTGCAGGACTTGAAAACATGTATGGCAATTGAACTTTAAGGCAATGAAAAACATGCGTGAATTTTACAAAGGAGGGATATTCAGTTACAAAGATTCACGGACTTTTTACAAAACAAACATACACAATTACAAAAAAGTTGAAGCTTACAATGAGGAAAAATACTCTTACAAAACTCGCTGGAATTACAAAATGAACATACACATTTACAAAACTGATACAACCATTTACAAAATGAAATTACAGTAATAAAATGAAATCATTAATGAAATTTACAAAGAGTAAAATATATTTTACAAAAATTTGTTGTACTTTACAAAGCTGTGGTTGATTTCAAATCGTTTGGAAAAAATCGGAAATTAATCAATAAAGGCATTTGTGAAAATAACAAATCGAAAAGAGTTTAGAATGGCAATTTGAAACCAATAAATGAAACTAGAAATTAATGAAATCAATTTGATAAAAATGCCCTTTTGGATGAGGTTTTTGATGCAACCGTCAGATTGAGATCTGACGAATCTCCTCGATGGCTCACCACAATATTGGTGAGACCCCACCTCATTTGAAGTGCCCCCTATATATATATATATATATATATATATATATATATATATATATATATATATGAGAAAAGGGAGTATGCACCTTGGTGCATGTAATTTTACATGCACCGGGGCTTATATCTCCCATATTTTTTATTTTTTGAGAAAATATCACCGTATATATTCATCTGTATATCCCTCCAACATGCCATTTGAATTTCGTCAGAAATAAAGACTCTTATGCCCTACATCTAGAACATATAATTTTAACGGTCTTAGAATTGCTGTAATCGACCTGTTATAAATGGAGGGCATTGGAGTCCCTGTTTCTGACGAAATTCGAATGGCATATTGGAGGGATATATAGAAGAATATACACGGTGATATTTTCCCAAAAATAAAAACATGTAGGAGATATAAGCCATGATGCATGTAAGATTACATGCACCAGGTGCATACTTCCCTTCCTGTATTCATCACTATATCCCTCTAACATTCTATTAAGAAAATGTAGGAGATATATTCATCATTATATCCCTCTAACATTCTATTAAAATTTCGTCAGAAACAAAGACTCCTAGGCCCTCCATCCAGAACTGGTAATTTTAACGGTCTTAGAATTGTTGTAATCGACATGTTCTTGATGGAGGACCTATGAGTCTATTTCTGACGAAATTTTAATAGAATGTTAGAGGGATATAGTGATGAATATACAAATTTTTATTTTTTTTAAGGAGGGGGGGAATGGAGGTGGGAGTAGCCCGTTGGCTCATCCCTGGGAGCAACCACATTTTACTCTCTCTCTCTCTATATATAGGGAATTTATCCAATGAGTCATATGTCCATTTGAGTTTTGTTGAGCCTCTAATTTCAACCGTAGGATTTCAATCTCTCAATCGCTAAAAAATATGAACCGTAGTTAGAATGGAAATAATTCTAAATGGAAATATTAAGCAATTCTTAAATTAGTATACGTTTATGGAAACGTGTATTGCAATGAGATGAGATCAATTTTTGATCTAGCGATCGATTTTGGTGAGATGTGATATCATGATCTTGAAAACCGAGGCAATAGATTTTGTTGAATGCAAGGTATTGTATTTGAAGATTAGGCGTTTATTGCACGTTATTAATAGAAAATGATCGTTTGTTTTTAAGTTTTCGATTTCAGTTTCCAAAATGAATGATTTTGAGATTGGATTAGATTGTGATATCTCAGAAACAATGATGAACGACGATTCTTGGTTGGACTTGGATTGTGAGAGCACCATATCAGAAGGAACGACGATGAATGACCTGCAATTGGATTTGGATCATGATACATATGTGTATCTTTACTAAGACAAACGTGAAAGTTATTTGCATACATGTATTTTTATTTATACTAAGTTACTGATGCCATTTGCCTATGTTACAAGCATTTTGTTAAGTGTCACTTGTCTTTCTGTCATTCTTACTGAATCAATTATATTCAAAGTGTTGTCTTCAAATCAAATTCAGTAAGAATGATATAAAGTCAAGTAACAACAAACAAATAGAATCAATAATATATATACAATAGTCCAGTAAATGGTTATTGCGAGATTAGTAATACCCAAATAATAATAAGTAATTCACATTCGTTTTATTATATGATTTAAAATTCAGTAATATATATACACTAGACAAGTAAGTAGTTGTTATGAAATTAGTAAAACCATAGTAAATGAACAGTAATTTTCATATACATTATAAGTAATTAAAAAGATTATACAAGTAAATAAGAGGTGTGTCAGTAACACTCAAAGCATTTAGTAACTATAACATTAGTAACAATCAAAATGAGTTCAAAAAAATTGAAATTTGTAATCAGTACTTATTGTATGGACATTAGTAATTTACATACTTAATTACTAATCTCACAACAATAATTACTTGATAACTGAATATGTATTACTTGAGTAACATGAACCAATTACTGTTCTCTGTACAATGTAATATTACAGATGTAAAATACTGACAACTGTTTCAGTATTACCGATTTTACAGTACATAATTACTTGAGTATAATATGTACATTACTGATCAAATGTACAATGACTATTTCTTCGATATGAAATTAATGATTTGAATTTATCTTTCCAAAACCATCTTCTTTTTTTAAGGACTCGGTATAATTAGAAATATAAAAGGCTCAAATATTCAAATGGAAATACACATGGCTAGCCCACATTTGATGCTCACCACAACTCAAAAGGGCAAGAGGCTCATTGGATAAGCCATATATATGGGTAAAATGTGTGTGCCTCCTAGGGGGAGCTAATTTAGCTCCCCTGCCTCATTTTTCACATATTTTTTTATTTTTTTTGAAAATAAAAATCATGTAAATTTATTATTATATCCCTATATTATGTCATTCAAATTTCATGTGAAACAGAGACTCCTACGACCTCCATCCAGACATGGTCGATTTAAAAAATTCTAGAACCGTTAAAAAATGATTGTCTGGATGGAGGCCATAGGAGTCTCTGTTTCACACGAATTTGAATGACATAATATAGGGATATAGTGATGAATATTCACGGAAAAGTTTTCAAAAAAATAAAAATAGAGAAAATGATGCGGGGAGAGGAAAGTTAGCTCCCTCTAGGGGACAGCTCCATCTCTCTCTCTATGTATATATATATAGGGAAAAATGTGGCTGCTCCCTGGGAGGAGCCATGGGGCTACTCCCACCCCCATTTTCCCCCAAATTTTTTTATTTTTTTGGAAAATAAAAATTTGTATATTCATCATTTAATCCCTCTAACATTCTATTAAAATTTTGTCAGAAACAAAGACTTCTATGGCCTCCATCCAAACATGGTCGATTTAAAAAATCCTGCGATCGTTAAAAAAATGACGTCCGGATGGAGGGCTTAGGAGTCTATGTTTTTGACAAAATTTTAATAGAACGTTAGAGGGATATAGGGATGAATATACAAATTTTTATTTTCCAAAAAAAAAAATCTGGAAAAAATGGGCGTGGGAGTAGCCCCGTTGGCTACTCCCAGGGAGCAGCCAACGGGCTACTCCCACCCCCATTTTCCCCCATCCAAACATGGTCGATTTAAAAAATCCTGCGATCGTTAAAAAAATGACGTCCGGATGGAGGGCCTAGGAGTTTATGTTTCTGACAAAATTTTAATAGAATGTTAGAGGGATATAGGGATGAATATACAAATTTTTATTTTCCAAAAAAAATAAAAATTCTGGAAAAAATGGGCGTGGGAGTAGCCCCGTTGGCTAATCCCAGGGAGCAGCCACATTTTTCCCATATATATATATGTAGGGTAAAATGGGGCTGCCCCCAGGGAGTAGCCAACTTGGCTACTCCCACCTCTATTTTTCCCTCATTTTTTTTATTTTTTTGGAAAATAAAAATTTGTATATTCATCATTATATCCCTCCCACATTCTATTAAAATTTCGTCAGAAACAGAGACTCCTAATCCCTCCATCCAGACGTCATTTTTTTAACGGTCGCAGGATTTTTTAAATCGACCATGTTTGGATGGAGGCCGTAGGAGTCTCTGTTTCTGACAAAATTTTAATAGAATGTGAGAGGGATATAATGATGAATATACAAATTTTTATTTTCCAAAAAAATAAAAAAATGAGGGAAAAATAGGGGTGGGAGTAGCCAAGTTGGCTACTCCCTGGGGGCAGCCCCATTTACCTCATATATGTATGTATGTATGTATATATAGGGCGGGGAGGTTGTTTTGAGTAACAACCAAGGTGGTTGTTACACAAAGCAGTCCCCCCCCCTATTATTTTTTTTTAAAATAAAATTATGTATATTCATATTTATATCCCTCCTACATGTCATTCGAATTTCGTCAGAACAAAGGCTCATATGCCCTCCATCTAGAACAAGTCGATTACAACAAATTTCAAACCGTTAAAAATTACATGTTCTAGATGAAGGGCATATGAGTCTCTGTTTCTGACGAAATTCGATTGACATGTAAGAGGGATATATACATGAATATACATGATTTTATTTTTTAAAAAAACATACAAAAGGGGGGAAGCTGCTTTGTGTAACACCCCCCACACACACACCCACACCCACGCACGCACGCACGCACGCATGCAACGAACGTGCGCGCGCACACGCACACACAAACATGGGAACTTCAAATGAGGTGGGTCTTTCCTAGATGCATGGAAAGCCACACCAATTTAGGTATTTTTTTCTATTTATTCTCTCTCTCTATCCATCTATATATATGTATATCCGTATTCGCATATGCACAACATGTAAATGTTAGTAGTTAACAAATTTTATTTAGATCATATAAATTGAGTTGTTATTGAGACATGCAAATGTTAATGGTTAAATAATAGGATAAATTACAATTTGGATCCTCATCTATGGGTTAGATCCCAGAATGGGTCTCCATCTTTAAAATGTAACGATTCAGATCCCCAGGCCGTTCACGAAACGAAATTTTTGGGACTCATGATGAAAATGCCCTTGTCGGGTAGGAGAGAAGGGAACGTGGGTTGGGTTCTAACTTTTAAACAAAGGTATATTTGTCATCAGCCCCAAAAAGTTCGTTAGGTTGATGCCTCGGAGACCCGAATCGTTACATTTTAAAAATGGAGATCCATTCTAGGATCTGACCCATAGATGGAGACATAAATTGTAATTTACCCTAAATAATACATTTAGATAACATATGTTATTGTATTTCGACATAGAAATGGAATATGGATTGGGAGTGGTGGGGGCTAAGATTTGGACATGCATATGTTTTTGGAATTCACAAAAATATTTATTTTCCTTTTTAATCTTCCATTTATTGTCAATAAATGATTTCTCTTTCTTCTCAGTCTAATCCACAATCCCAAATACCCCACAAAGTCAAGCAGTATATTGATGCTAACATGATGATCATGGAGGTGAAGGAGCTTGAAAAGGCACCGCCCTCTGCTCCCCTCGAGAAAAAGCCCAAGGCCGTAAAATGCCTCCCAATGGATGGGGTGCCCAACAACAACAACAAGACCCACAGCATTGGGACTTACGAAATCTTCATCTTCAAGATCCTGCCCTATCATGGGGATATAATCTGGATACCTACTGAAGGTCTTCTTGCTAAATCTCCCATGCGCATGATGGAAAGGTGATGGCGAACGTGAGCTATTTCATCACGGGAAGAACTTGCAAGTTATGCTTCTTCATGCTCCTGTGGATTTGAAGGTGTTTATTGTAGCAGCCAGATCTGGATGAGATCATGCTACTGCAATCAGCAAAGAGGAGATGGAAGTCACAGTTACTACAGGTTGCATATGATGTTTTGCTGCTCATCGGTGACGGATCTGATCAAATAGTTGTAAAAAAAATAATTATAATTGTAAAAAATAATTATAATTGTAAAAAATAAATACAAAGTCAAAAAAAATAGTGTTGTAAAATAAACACATACTTTAAAAATCTGATACAATGGTGTGAAAAATAACCACGTAGTTAAAAAAAATATGCAAAAAATGAAAGGAACAATTATAATAGAGTTGTCAAAAAACGTGAAATTGTAAATAAATATGAAATAATATAAGATCGTAACAAATAAACACAGAAATCTAAAGAAATAATCGTAATGAATAAACATCAAGTTGTAAAATGTATCTAAATTTTTTTTAATAAATATTTTTTTACATGCACATTCAAGATCGTTTTAAACTGTCTGTGGTGCTTTATATTAATTATTTTGCAAACATTTAAACATGAGAATAAATGGATCGATATACCACTTTTTTTAACATGGGAAAAAGAGTGTCTGCATGTGGCTCCAAAAAGTATGCTATTCAAAACAATGACAGATGACCTAGGTTGGCATGACATGTAGTAGGGGTTCAAAGCGATTAGTTATAACAAAGACTATTTTAGGCCTAGTATGTATGGAAAAGATGGCAAGGAGGTATATCCATAGAGCAGAAAGATAGATGAATGGGGAAACATATAGAACTTACCCTCCATTTTCAGCTATAGAGAAGGACATTGTCATACCTTTTTAAAGCAGATAAAAAATGACAAAACCTTGTCCCACTATAAATCGGGCCGGCTACATGAATTCTTGTTGATGCTTTTATTACCAGATCAGTAAAAATTATGAACTTATGTCAGGAGTTGGTTAGCTTATGAGGCCATTCCTACTCTTGTTGGTGCTTTTATTGCTAATAGTGTACCTTCAAAAGTTGTTGATGTCTTCTTGTATATGTGTAGGCATCTAGCATTAATCGTGGTATTGCAATGTGTTGACACCAACAACTAGAAACCAAGTGAACGATAGAAAGCCGGGTTGGTTGCAAAAGGATTTATACAGTAAATGCCATGTCAGTCCCTGCTATCCTATATAAATAAGTACAAAGAGCATAATTTAACTTTGCAAAGCAATTATCCTACTTGCTGATTTTATTTGGGATGGGGAAAGAATCATGGTTTACCTTCTGACTTATGTCCAAACAACCCAAAAGATGCTTGCATTGGAAAGAGTCAAAAGACCAAAGTTAACATTTAAAGATGAGCACTTTTGTCATTTCTCAAAAATAAGCTTCTGATTTAACTAGCAGACAAACTATATATTATGTCTAATTGAACATCGGATAACATGTGATGATTAAGCACTCTCAGACAAACTTCTTATATCCACCCTGCCAGATAACTATATTTATGTGCTCCTGTATCGAAAATTAAGCAACCCTTGCAGAAGTTCAATAACAAAACAGACATAAAAGTCACGTTACATTGGAGATAACTACTGATTAAAAATTAGGGTTTAGACATTACAAATTCCATATTATTGGAATAAAAAACACCAACACATCTCAGGTGCTGCTTGAAGATACCATGATCAACCCTGCATGTGTAGAATCAAGGAAAATTCATCACTTAGGATTGGATTATAAGCCAATAAACTCACAAACATTTTTGCATGAAGCAAGGGAGAAAAATTGCAAAAAAAACTCAAATCAAGATTCTGAGATGGAGAGCATACATTTCTTAAATGTAGGATATGGCAAATCAAAGTCGTATCCTCTTGACATCACCCTCGGGGACATTGACGTCATTCCCTGGCTGCCTCTGAACCTGCATGCTCAACTTAGCTTATTCTTGTTTCTCCCCCAAAAAAGCTTGGATTATTCTTACAGTTTGTTGATCTTCCTACTAGCAAACATGTTTGTGCAGGTAAATTGTGACACAACCACCGGAGTTTGGAAAAACATGAATGACAATTTAATGGGTTGCTACATTTCATAATTTATGCAATCATACTATTGCTGAATATTCAAATTCTTTGCGAAATTCTTAAAAAAATCCATGATCTATATAGAGATTTGAAGTTTCTGGGGAAATGTAGAGTTTTGAAGTTGTTCGGGTCGTTCATCTTACGATTAAATCCTATGTTGTTTGCCTCAAAAAAATCCTGATGTTACATGTGCTTTTAGAAGGTCAAAGGACAGCCTCTCAAGATGGGTAAGTATCCAGATTTCATTGAGTTTCACTAAGAAAATATTAAGTTTCAAAATAATCACAGCTCCCTTCCAACCATTGAACAAGGACAACCAAGATGAGTGCAACTTTCTGTCACTACAAGGACATTCTTAGCCTAACACCTCTCTTGTTGGAATACAACATTCTTCGACAACTATAAAACCTACATACCATCAAGGGAAAGCTCCAGTCTTGATATCTTACGTAAATTAATAGCCACTACAAGGTTTTACTACTTTTTGGCATCAACTTTCTCTGTTTGCTCATCATGTACCACGACAAAAAAATATAAACCACGAATGCAAGTCTCTTAAAGCAGATTAAGTACATACTTTCTTTTTTACATGAAAAGTCATATGTGATTCATGATGTTGCGAATAGAGGAAGTAATCATGTATAAGCACAACCAATCAAGAAAGACATAAACACACGGATTTACAAGGTTCACCCATAACTGGGCTACGTTCTTAATCGGTGGCGATCATTTTTCATTATGTTGAGAAAGAAGAATACATAGAGCTCTAAACCTATGGAGCCCCCCCCCCCCCTCCAAGGGGAGATGGCATAGCTTCTCCCAAGCTCACTGATCTGGCAACGAAACCCCCATAATAGCAGGGTATGGTGGCACAGGGGGGGGGGGGGGGACGACAGTTCTTTAATTGAGTTCAGCAGAACGGCTGGTTAGGATTGAAGGCATATCCACACATGAAGCCCTGACTATTACTATCCCAAGAAGCCATCTGAATGCTCCAAGATACTTGATAACATAATGCTTACCATGGAGCTTCTTTGCATCTGAAAAAGCATGTACAAACTACAATGTCATCAACATAGATCAAAAGTACTACCTGATCTTTCTGTTTTCCTGAGAAAACAATGAGCAATTGAATCGGAACTGGATGTGCAAAATCCCAATCTCCATAACTTCGAACAACTTCTAAAACTCTGACATCAGGATCTACTTTATTCCATAATGGACTTGTGAAGCAACCTTCTGATCAGCAACAAATCCAAGAGCTTGCTGCATGTAAACTTCCTCAGCCATATACGAATAAATTATTCGCATCTGACTGAATATGGCTTCACCATGAATGGTTATGGCTACCCTAACACAGTTTGTGGCCAAGCTGACTAACAAGACACCATCCATGCAGGTGTAATATTTGTCCACTAGCTTATCCTTGTCGCATTAACTGGATCTATCAAGACAATGTTTCACTGTAACCACTCATCTGCAGCTAATGATTTTGCCATATAAAGGAGGATCAGCTAGTACCATGTCTTTCTAAACTGAAGAGCAGACACCTTATCCTGCATGGCCTACTTCCATTGTTGATCCCGTTGAGCAGCTTGATATGTGCCAAGACAAGAGGACACAAAGACTCCAGTCACTAACTGAAGATACTCATTGGAGATGATTTCTAAGGAGTAAATACTGAAAGTTGGATTCTTAGTAAAGTACTTAACTGTTGCGAATCACGGAAGCGGAATACACACAAACAATCAATCAAGCAAGCATGAAGACACTGATTTACAAGGGTCACCCATAACTGGGATACGTTCTTGGGCAGCAGCGATCGGTTTTCTTTATGGAGAAAGAAGAAAAGTACAGACGATGATTCGTAATACTAACACCATGAAGGTTTATATAGTACCTCCTCCCACACAAATAAATCGTAAAACAAATATGACTTCAAATCCTAAAGCAAACAGACCTTCGAATCCGGAAACAAATATGACTTCAAATCCTAAAGAAAATAGGACTTTGAATCTCAAACCAAATAGGACTTTGTCTGCATGCTTAAATAGTGTAGAGATATTATTCTCTTCTGTACTGTTCTATTATTTTTCTTTTCCTGTTGGACTCTTTATGTATTTTACCCATAGGCTACTCTCCTATATAAGAGAGCCTAGGGCGTATGGAATAAACAAGTTTTCTCATTTTCCCAACATGGTATCAGAGCGACGGTCCTAGACCGGAGTTCTCGAACCAAACCCTAACCCTAGCCTCCACCTTCGAGCTCTCCGCGCGCCTCCCCACAACGCACCGCCCCCGACCCCGGCCTCGCTCGGCGCCGCCTCCAGTCTTGCGCCTCCTCCCCGCGAGGTGCGTCGCCCCGTACGAGCTTGTGCGAGGTACATCGCCCCTGCGCGCTAGGGCAAGTCCCCTACGCAACAACCCTCGTCGCGCCGCTGGTCCCTGTGCACCATTGTGCGTTCCTGTGCACACATCTGTGCACTGGTGCGTGCATCTGTGCGCCAGTGCGCGTGAACCTGCGCGTGAACTTGCGCGCCCCTGCGCGTGATCCTGCACGCTCCTGCGACAGTGCGCGTGCTCCAGTGCGCACAACCGTACGTGTAAAGCTTCCTACCTCCATGCGCGTGCAACCCTAGGACAGTGGGTGTGCGGCCCCAGAACTCTTTCCGCGCGCGCATCTCCAAATTAATGGGTTTGGTTGCTTGAGTCTACACATGCAACTAAACCCATTAATGTCCGTGTAGACGATCAAATCTTCAGTCTACTACCCTAGTCTTTCATGATCACTATGTCAGAAAGCAAGGCATACATCCCATCTATAGGTGCCTTCAGAGGTCCAACGCATATTGTGAAGATGGATGGTTCAAATTACGAACTGTGGGTAATGCAATTCTTGAGTATGATGAAGTCAACTGGTAAGAAACTGTTAAGTTAATTATCTTATTATGTTTTTCTTATGTAATTTCTGCTTCTCAGAGTACTTATCTTGTAATTAACCCAGGGCTACTCTCTTATATAAGAGAGCCCACGGGTACGTTTAATCTATCGATTTCTTTTCTCCTAACATGGTATCGGAGCAACGGTCCTAGACCGGTGTCCCGGTATCCCACCCAAACCCTAACCCTAAGCCCTCCACCCGCCGCCCCCCGCCCCCGACGTGCCCGTGCCTCCAGCGGGTCCCAGCGCCGCCTCCAGCCGCTCCTAGCGCCGCTCCAGGCAGCCTCCCATGCCGCTCCCTGCGGCACCCCGCGGCCCCCAGCGCTGCCTCCAGCAGCTTTTGCCGTCCCAACGGCCCAGAAGGCCTCCCACGCCGCTCCCTGCGGCATACCGCCGCCCACAAGCACCGCATCCAACGGTTCTCGCCGCTCGCCGAACCCTCCCACCGGCACCTTGCTGCCTCAGCGTGGCCCCTAGGTGATCTCCAGTGCAACTTCGGCCCATCCGCGCGGCACAGACCTTCGCTGACGCCGTATTTGCACCTTGCGTACTAGGGTCGGCGCTCCAACAAGGACTAGGGATGGTTGTATGAGTCTACACATACAACCTACCCCTGATATGATACTGTAGACCGCCCATTTTGGTCTTAGGCTCTTCATCAATCATGTCAGAGAACAAGGGTGGCGTGTTTACATCCTCGGGTGCCTTCAAAGGCCCAGCCCCAATAGTCAAGATGGATGGGACCAACTATGAACTATGGTCTATGCAGTTTCGTACCCTGATGCAGTGCCACAACAAGGAGCACATTCTGACAGAATCCGAGCCGGAAGACAAGACTGGAGCAAATGCGACGTGGAAGCAGGACGATGCGTATGCCCGTATATGGCTCTCTGGGACGCAGACTACTAAGATTGCAAATGATATTGTGAATCAACCCACAACAAAGGCTATGTGGGATATACTGGCCGCGACATATAGGCAGTCCAAAAATGAGAGCAAGATTCTTCAGTTGCAATTTGACATCTTCTCTACTAAGCAGAATGGGAAACCACTACATGCACATTTCTCTCATCTACGGGGCATGTTCGAGAGATTGCATAGCTTCATGCCGATCACTACTAGTACGGAACAACAACAGGCATGCCGAAATGCCACCATAACCGGCGTATTTCTGTCCTCTCTTGATTCTGAGTACGATGCAGCTCGTACTCAACTTCTGACTGGCGAAACTATTCCACCGATGGAGGAGGTGTTTAAGAGATTAAGCAGGATCACTACTGCCTTGGCATCTACCGCCCAGCCTACCCCTTCTGCTATGGCTGCCACACGTGGCAGAGGAGAAGCGTCACATTTTCGGGGTCGCGGACCTCGTGGTCGAGGGGGAGGCAGACACCGTGGCCCCTGTACTCACTGTCACCGTCCAGGCCATTCTAAGGAGACATGCTTTCACAAGCATGGATATCCTGCCTCAGTACGTGTAGCTGAGCAGACTGAGGCTACACCTGCGACTTTTCCCGATGCTCGCTTTCATGATATAGTCTCCCGCCTTCGTGAGATGATTACTACACCTACGTCTCCGTCTCCAAGTTCTACGGATGCTGCGTCTTCGGCCAGAGCGTCCTCTACCTCCTCAGGTACTCCTTATGCACTTACCAGTACTACTTGCTCGGACTTGATAGACTGGATTATGGATTCCGGGGCCTCCCATCATATGTGCGGCGACAGATTGCAGTTTACTACCTACAGGGTACTTGCATCAGGCCGATCTGTTGTCATTGCCAATGGGGTCCGATTACCTATTGTTGGTCAGGGGGAGATCACTCTGACGCCTTCTTTGAGCGTTCAGAATTTGTTACACGCACCTGACTTTCAGATGAACTTGTTGTCAATTAGCCAGCTTACGAAAGATTTACATTGACATGCCATCTTTGACCCCTCTACTTTTGTGTTTCAGGACATACTGACTAGCAGGATGATTGGAAGTGGCCGTGAGCAGAAAGGCTTGTATAAGCTTGCTATACCATCATGTGGCGGTGCCGCTACTATTCCTTCTGGATCCGTTTCTCCATTCCTTTGGCATTTTCGCTTTGGCCATCTACCTCTGCAAAAGATGTGTCATGTATTGCCGCAAATATCTACCCGTACCGCATTGGATTGTGAAGCCTGTCAGCTTGGGAAACACCATCGTTCGTCGTTTCCAGTCCGTTCGAGTCGTCATAGTAGTCTGTCTTTTGAACTGTTTCACTTTGATATTTGGGGTCCGAGTCGTGTCCCTGATCTTCAGGGACATCGTTATTATATGGTTGTTGTTGTGAAAAATGAGTGATCTCTTATTCAGGGGAACCCTAGGCTCTCTTATATAGGGAGAGACCTCAAGGGTAAAATACATAGTAGTCCAGAGAACAAAAAGAAATTACGAACAGGTACATAACATATAATAATATCTATCTTTACACTCCCCCTCAAGGTGGAGCATAGATGTCTATCATGCTCAGCTTGGAAGAACATCTCCGGAAGGGTCCTCTGAGCAACGGCTTGGTGAGTACGTCAGTAGTCTGATCCCCTGAGCTCACGTGAGCTGTAGATATCAATCCTCTCTGGATCAAGTCTCTAGTGTAGTGGCAGTCAACTTCAATATGCTTTGTTCTTTTATGAAAAGCTGGATTGTTGACAATAAACAAGGCTGCCTGATTATCACACTGAAGCTGCATGGGTAAAGGTACGGCTACATGTAGATCCTCTAGTACAGATCGAACCCACATCATCTCCGTGCTTGCTTGCTTGCGCAATGGCCCTATATTCGGATTCAGCACTGGACCATGCCACAACAGTTTGTTTCTTGTTTTTCCAAGAAACCAAAGAGCTTCCAACAAAAACTGCAAATCCTGAGCTCGACTTTCAATCCTTAGGGCATCCTGCATAATCGGCATCTGCACATGCTGAGATAGATAAATCTGTGCCCTTTCGGAATAGCAACCCTGAACCTGGAGAAGACTTCAGATACCTCAGTATCATGTATATGGCATCCATATGAACTTGTCTTGGCTGCTCCATAAACTGACCCACCCGACTTACTGCAAAGGCAATATCAGGTCGAGTTATGGTAATATAAAGGAGCTTACCCACCATTTCTCTATATCTCCTCTTGTCCACTTCAGCGGTGTCATCATCATACAACTTCATGCTTGGATCCACGGGAATACTCGATGGTTTGCATCCAGCCATGCCTGTTTCAGTCAAAAAATCTGTAATGTACTTCCTTTGGGTCATCACCAGACCCTGTGCATTCCTGGCAAATTCCAACCCCAGAAAGTATCTTAGGATTCCAAGATCCTTCGTGACGAACTGACGGCCTAGGAATGCCTTCGCCCTCTCTATGCCCTGAACATCATCTCCTGTAACCAGAATAACATCAACATAGACCATGATGACAACCGTACCTGCAGACGACTTCTGAATAAACGAGTGGTCTGCATTCGACCTCTTGAATCCCTGTCGTTCAATCAGATGGGAAAGCTTCTGGAACCACACTCTTGGGCTCTGTTTGAGGCCATAAATTGCCTTGTGAAGTCTACACACCATATGCTTCTCCCCCTCAGCAGTGAACCCTGGTGGCTGCTGCATGTAGACTTCCTCCTGCAGATCTCCATACAAGAAGGCATTCTTGACATCCAGTTGAGATATACTCCAGTCACGTATCACAACAACTGATAAGAGAATGCGAAGAGTAGAATGACGAGCCATCGGAGAAAATGTATCCATATAGTCGACGCCATAGGTTTGTGTGAAACCTCGCGCGACCGGCCGTGCTTTGTACCGATCTAGACTGCCATTAGCGTGGTATTTAACTTTGAATACCCATTTATAGCTCACAATAAATGCATCAGGAGGAGCAATAACCAAGGTCCATGTGCCACTAGACTGTAAGGCACACATCTCGTCTTCCATAGCCATTCTCCAGCAATCAATCTTCATAGCTTCCTGATAGGTCCGTGGTATGTCCACGGAAGACAAAGCTGCAGCAAATCTCTGAAAGTCGCCTGTGAGGCGATGAAAAGACACCTGTGAAGCAAAGAGATAAGATGCACATGTCCGCTTTTGCTTCCGGATAGCAATAGGAATATCAAGATCATCTTCCATTGTACTGGATGGTATAGTCTCCTCCTGCAATGAAGAATCTTGCACATGTACCATATCTAACCCATCAGTAGTAATGCCATCTGAACATACCTGAGGCGTGATGGATGTCTGGCGTGTAGCATGAGCAGGACCTGACCGACGCGTATAGAATTTTGCTAAAGGTGGAATAGGAGGTTGTGGAAGTGGTGGTGGTGAAGATGACGTAGTAACAGGAGCAGGAGTGGACTCAGGTGAACTCCAACTAGGAGGCGGAGGGACATAGACATCATTGTTGGTAGTAGATGGTACCAATCTGTCACCTACAGGGGAAAAATACATACAGCAGCCACCAGGGTTCACTGCTGAGGGGGAGAAGCATATGGTGTGTAGACTTCACAAGGCAATTTATGGCCTCAAACAGAGCCCAAGATACACGAGAGAAATCATCCACTACCACTAGATAAAATATGTGCCCCTGATGATCGGGTACACGACTTGGACCCCAGATATCAATGTAAAACAACTCGAACGGGGAGCTACTGCTCCGACTCTAACGACTAGGAAAGCTAGACCGATGATGCTTTCCCATCTGACACGCTTCACAGCGAAAGGAAGAACTGGGAGAGATCTGAGGCAGAAGATGCCGCATTTTCTGGAGCAGGAGATGACCAAAGCGAAGATGCCAGATGTACGGAGATACTGGTCCGGCGGAATGAGAAGAGACATCAGCATAAGAGTTCCAGACCAGCCGATACAGACCATTCTGCTCAGAGCCACAACCAATCACCCTGCCTGTTAGTATGTCCTAAAAAATAAGAGAAGAGGGGTCAAATATAGCACGACAGTGCAAATCTTTCGTAATCTGACTAATAGACAACAGATTCATCGAGAACTCAGGAGCATGTAGGACATTCTGTAGACGCATAGAAGGAGATAGGAAGACCTCCCCCTATCCAACAAGGGGGAAATGAGTACCATCTGCAATCTGTACTGAACGACCATGGGGAATGTCCCTGTAGGACTCAAGTTTCTCTCGATCTCGACAGAGATGATGTGTGGCACCAGAATCTATAATCCAATCAGATATATCATGAGAAGATGTAAATGCAGTAGCACTACCTGAGGTACTAGCAGCAGCAGAGGAACTGGCAGATGTTGTAGCAGCTACATCTGAAGGTCCACCAGAAGAATCACCAGATAATTGTGGCATAATATCACGTAGACGTGCCACAAGTTCCTCGAAACGATTGTCCGCAGTGGATGCTAATTGGGGCTGAGCATGCTCAGCTACACGCGGGTGGGGAGAGAGAGGGAGCCCTAGGGTTTAGGCTCTGATACCATGGTGTGAAAAATGAGTGATCTCTTATTCAGGGGAACCCTAGGCTCTCTTATATAGGGAGAGACCTCAAGGGTAAAATACATAGTAGTCCAGAGAACAAAAAGAAATTACGAACAAGTACATAACATATAATAATATCTATCTCTACAGTTGTTGTTGTTGATGATTTTTCCAGATTATCGTGGGTATTCTTGTTAAAACAGAAGTCTGAAGCTGGAACTATTATTTTAAAATTTATTATTGAAGTTAATAATACCTTCTTTACCAATGTCAAAATAATTTGCACGGATAATGCCTTGGAGTTTTCAATATTACATCTGTCCGATTTTCTCAGTTCATAGGGCATTGTTCATCAAACTTCCTGCAGTTACACTTCGCAACAAAATGGTGTGGCGGAATGCAAACATCGTCACCTTCTTGATGTCACTCGGACATTGTTGATCCATAGTCGTGCCCCTCATTCTTTTTCGGGGGATGCTGTACTCACTGCTTGCTACTTGGTGAATCGTATGTCGTCTACTGTTCTTGGAGAAAATATACTTTATTGATTACGTTTCCCGAGAAGGATCATTTCTCCCTCACACCTCGTGTCTTTGGGTCTGTGGCATTTGTGCATAATTGTACCCCTGGTCGTGATAAGCTCTCTCCAAGAGCTATCAAATGCGTGTTTGTTGGGTAGTCTCATACTCAAAAAGGGTATAGATGTTATGATCCGGTGGGTAGAAGATAACATGTGAGTGCAGATGTAACCTTCTTTGAGTCTATCATGTACTTTTCTCCTACAGGTGACATGTTATCCAATAACGATGCAGACGATATTGCTGTTCCTCCACCTCCATCTCTGACACCAGCTGAACCTGAGCAACACCTTCACCACCACCACCATCACCTCCACCACCACCACCACATGAGCCAAAATTCTTACCCATTGTTTACACTCGCAAGTATTCTACTAGCTCTTCTGCTCATCAGCCGTCCACATCATCCAGCACGCCTGAGTTATGCCATGATAACATTGTCTCTACTGATGGCACTGGAGTTTTACAGGATGACTCTGATGTAGAGGACACTGAGGAGGACGATTTGGATGTTCCTATTACGTTAAGGAAGCCACGACGTCAATGTGCCAAATACCCACTTGCGGCACATGTCTCTTTGGATCACCTTTCAGATGAGTACAAGAAGTTTGTTGTTGGTCTTTCTGTGGTTACTATACCCCGAACATATATGGAGGCTTTGTAGGACAACAGGTGGTGTCAGACCATGGAAGAGGAGATGGAAGCCTTATCATCTCGCGGGACATGGACTATTGTTCCGCCTTCACGTGGTGCTTCGGTTGTCAGCTGCAAGTGGATATTTTCAATTAAGCATAACGCAGATGGGAGTGTAGATCGGTACAAGGCGAGATTGGTGGCACGAGGCTTTACCCAGACATATGGGGTGGATTGTCAGGACACATTTTCTCCAGTAGCACAACACTCGACGCTTCGGATTTTACTTGCAGTTGTTGTTTCACGTGATTGGCCGTTATTTCAGCTTGATGTGAAGAATGCATTTCTCTACGGCGACCTTCAGGAGGAAGTTTACATGCAGCAGCCACCTGGGTTTACTGCTGAGGGGGAGTCCCAGAAGGTATGCAGACTACATAAGGCCATCTATGGCCTAAAGCAGAGTCCTAGAGCTTGGTATCAAAAGTTGTCAGAATTAATTGAGCAACATGGATTTAAGAGGTCCATTGTGGACCACTCACTATTTGTGCAGAAGACGCAGAGAGGTACGGTTGCCATTCTTGTCTATGTAGATGACATTATTGTGACATGAGATGATGCTCAAGGCATTCAGATAGCCAAGAAGTTCCTAGGTAAAGAATTTGTGACCAAGGATCTTGGCACTCTTCGTTACTTCCTGGGGTTAGATATTGCCAGGAATCATCGTGGTCTAGTGATGACCCAGAGAAAGTTTGTCACGAATCTCCTTTCTGAGACGAGTATGACTGGATGCAAGCCAGCTACGACTCCTATGGATCCAAGTGTGAAATTGTATGATGACGATACTGAAGAAGTTGATAGCAGGAGGTACAGAGAACTTGTTGGGAAGCTTCTATATATTACTATCACCAGGCCATATATTATGTTTGCAGTAAGCAAGGTCGGCCAATTCATGGAGCGATCTAGGAAGGCACATATGGATGCTATCTATATGATCTTGAGATACCTGAAGAACTCACCTAGTTCCAGGACTACTATTCAGGAGGGATACACCCTTGGAGGTAACAACTTGTGCAGACGCTGACTATGCAGATGCCCCACGGACAGGAAGTCCACTTCAGGGTTTGCAGTTTTTATTGGACACTCACTTGTCTCATGGAAAAGCAAGAAGCAGACTGTAGCTGCCAGATCAAGCGCAGAATCTGAATACAGAGCCATGGCTCAAGGAAGTGCTGAGATGATGTGGGTTAGATCGGTGTTGACGGATCTTTCCATAGATGTTCCTCAACCTATGCAACTTTTATGTGATAATCAAGCAGCATTATTCATTGCAAACAATCCTGCATTCCATGAACGGACAAAGCATATTGAGGTGGATAACATCATGGTTTAAACATCCAAGTTGTTATATAACTCTCTTTTTTGAACTCTAAATCTGTAAGGAGTCAAGTAAATATGGATATGTATACACAATAATGGGTAACTCTCCGCAAAATTTAATGTTTTGAATAAAATTTAACTAGAGGGACTAGATGTAACACTCAATTTTCAAATTTAGGTGAGATATGTGTGTCATTCAATTGAGAAGGATAAGAGAGTAAGCAGTGAATCAGTGATCGCTTTTTACTTTACCATAAGGATTGGGAGATAAAATACTTGAATATTGCACGTTATGACCATCTTTGTTAATGAATCCTTTGATGTGTACTAATTTAGTTCCGATTGAATAGAAGAAAAGATGAGACATGTTTACAAAAATATACTTTTCTAAATTAGGTCAAAGTAGGGGACTTGCATCCAAACATTTTAATAAAGAAAATATTTATGCTTGATTCATACTAAAGAGGTTAGGCATTAGATTTAAGGACTCAAGACTCAATTTTTGTATGTTGATTTATAAAGAACAAGCATAACAAAGTAAAAATGAGCTTAATATGTTAATAAACTAAACAAATACATTTCAGTGAATCGTGGGCTTAAGGACTTGAAAATACTTGTCTATGAAAGATGAAAAGCTCACAATCAAAAAGAAAAGAAAAAATACCGTAGAAAAAAATTAAAAAATCTCCTCATACATGAGGCAACACCTCGAGGCGCACGCCTCACTAAGGCTGCATGAGGCTATAGCCTCGAGGCGTTTTCCTTGAAAAAAGCCTCGAGGTGTACGCCTCATCTCCTCGAGGTGTGTTTTTAAAAACAATGGCTTCCAGCATCTATCTTTTCATAGGTGCATAACCAAGCCCACAGCTTCAGAATCTTGCTTCCCGATAGACATATTGAAGTTCACATATATGCGGACTTGTGTGAACTTCCTCTAGGGTTATCTCTTATCTTCCCATAATAAATGATTGAATAAATTTATCATACGATAATGGAAAAGAAACCAACAAAATCAAAGTAGCATCCATATCTTCAAATTTAACATCTACGTTTTTTAAATCCATCAACAATGTATTTAAGCGGTCTAGATGTTCTTTAAGAAGTGTACATTCCTGCATACAGAAAGAAACAGGCATTGCCTTAACAACAACTTGTTGGTCAAAGACTTCGCCATGTACAAACTTTCGCGTCTTAAACACATATCAATCGTGAATGTCTCATCAACGACCTCCACGTTAATCTCGCCTGCCAAACATAACATGTTCGTTGAGTGCACCTTCTCTTTTTGCACCATCAACTCAGAGGGTTCGAGTTCCTTTACCCTCCCTTGGTCTAAAGGTGCTCAGATGGCATGCTGATTCAGAAAGGCACGCATCTCGATCTACCATAAACTGAATCTGTGAACTTCTCGATCTTCAGATTGTACGACGTCATCTTGCTTAATGATCCTTACAGAACTTAATGCTCTAATACTAGTTTGTTGCGAATGACGGAAGCAGAATGTGCACAAACGATCAATCAAGCAAGCACAACGACATACAAATTTACAAGGTTCACCCATAACTGAGCTACGCCCTTGGGCAACGGTATGGAGAAAGAAAAAAGTACATAAGATGATTAAAAACACTAACCCGATGGAGTTTTATATACTACATCCTCCCACACAAATAAATCTTAAAATAAATAAGAGTTCAAACCCTAAAGAAAATAAGACTTTAAAATACAAACTGAACTTTTAATCCCAAACCAAATACTCCTCATGCTTAAATAGGATTCAAGGCATATCAACATTAACTATCTTCCTTGGGGCAATAGGAAGGTCAGGTATACATTTGGAAATAGACCTCAACATCCTATGCATGTTTCTCCAACTAAGTCGTGATTGTCTTCTTTACTAACTCTGTAGAGTCATCACTAGGATCGACATCGTCGGATATATTTAAATACAGACTTGCATAAGGTAAAAGCATGAGGTCATACCCCTGAGTACTGCCATCCTCAGGGACAGGAAAATAATATGACATAATATGACAGAAATTGGCAGATTGATTTGAAGAATATGACATCAAAATTTGTGTAATACCTCCGAACCAAAGGATCACAACACAAGTATCTCTTTTGAGTTAATTTATAAACCCAAAAAAAGCATTTGATAGTCCTCCAAAGAGTCAATTCGTCACATACAGGAGACAAGAAATGGACACAAACAACACGCCCAAGACTATGAAGAACAACAACGAACAAGTCAATGACAAGAAAAAATAGAAACAGATCCTTTCATCAAGGACAAAAGACGACATGTTTCATGCGGTTTGCAAAATAACATATAATTTAAATATCATCACCACAGATTGTTGAGATGCCCAGAATTCTAATTTGTTAGAATAATTATGTTATTTATCTTTATTGTTTATGTAATTTGCCCATAGAGCTTTTCTCCTATAAAAGAGAGCTCTAGGGCTTGATGGAATGTATCTCGGTTTATTCTCTCCACATGGTATAAGAGCGACGGTCCTACACCGGAGCCAAGCCCTAATCCCTTATCCCCACCTAAAGCCTCTCCGCTGCCGCCTTGGGGCCTAGATCAAAAGCGCCGCCGCCGTCGCCGTGGGGCCCGACATCTTCAGCGCGCATTGTGAGCATCGCGCGCATCGCGCATCTAGCGCACCTGCATCCTCTTCCTCGCACGTCGCATAGCGCACCTGCATCATCGTGCATCATGTATCGCGCATCCACGCAAGTACCCCAGCGTGGTTCCTGTGCTCACGGGCACGCGTAGACGCGCGTACGAAGTTCCTCCAGTCCTAAGATCTGCGCATCCATGCACGCACGAATCCTAGCGTGATTCTCTGCGTGGTTCTGATCTTTGTTGCGTGGTCCTGATCTGATCTCCAGCGGCTTGTACGGATAACCGAACTCGTTAGAGGAACCCTCAAGTTGCAGAATATTGTTGTCATCATGTCAGACAACAAGGTAGATCTTCCGTCTCTGGGTGCCTTTAAAGGTCCAGCACCCGTTGTGAAAATGGACGGCACAAACTATGAACTGTGGGCCATGCAGTTCATGAGTCTTATGCAGTGCAATGGCAAGAAGCATATCCTCACACAAGAGGAACTTGTTGAGAAGACCGGGGTTAACGCCTCATGAGAGGCTGACGATGCATATGCACGTGTATGGTTATCTGGTACAGTATCCATGGAGATAGCCAATGACATTCTGAGTCAACCCACTGCGAAGGCTATGTGGGATATCCTTGCTGCCACATATTCTCCTGCAAAGAACGGGTCGAAGATCCTACAACTTCAGCATGACATTTTCACCTCGAAACAGAACGAGCGTCCTCTTCATACCATGTATACCTCTCTGAGGTGTATGTTTGAGAAGTTACACGGGTACATTCCATTGACAGCCACACCAGAATAGCTAAAGGCATATAGGGACTCAGTGATGACAAGAGTATTTCTAGCAGCCCTTGATCAGGAGTATGATGCCGCCAGAGCACAGATTCTTATAGATGCTACCATACCTCCTATAGAGGAGGCCTACCGCAGGTTGAGTAGACTCTCCATATCTCATGGTGGATCTTAGCTATCTCAGACGTCCTCAGCCATGGCAGCATCTCGTGGTAGGGAAGGGTCTCCACAGTTTCGAGGTAGAGGTGCCGTAGCAGAGGAGGAGGTAACAGACCTCCTCAGCAGCCGTGTACTTACTGTCGCAGGACAGGTCACACTGAGGAAACGTGTTATTCTAAGCATGGGTTTCCTACTACTATAGCACGTGTGGTAGAGCAGACTCAGCAGGAAGGGGGTCTTTCCCATGTCCCAGATCAGAGGTTCGAGGAGTTAGTGGCGCGACTTAGAGAGATCATGCCTGGTCAGGGGCCAACAAGTACTTCAGGATCTTCGGAGATAGCTGCATCAGCATCAGCATCCACGTCAGGTACAACATATGCTCTTACTAGTTGTTACAGAGCATATCTATCAGAATGGATCATGGATTCTGGAGCATCTCACCATTTATGTGGTGATAAAAGGTAGTTGGATGGTTTTAGTGCAACTCAGACAGGACGATCTGTGGTAATAGCTGACGGGACACACTCTCCCATTACTGGTCAGGGGGAGGTGCAGTTGACCCCTGCAATACAGCTTCAGAATGTTCTTTATGCTCCTGATTTTTCAATGAATTTACTGTCGATTAGTCAAATCACTAGAGATTTACATTGTCGTGCCATATTTGACCCATCTGCTCTTGTATTTCAGGACATCCTAACGGGCAGAGTTATTGGAACTGGCCGTGAGCACGGGGGTCTCTATAGACTGGTGCAGTCTCCTTATGCTGGTGTCTCTTCTGTTTGTGCTGGATCTGTTTCTCCATACACATTGCATCTCCAGTTTGGTCATCTTCCGTTGCAAAAGATGGTTCATATCCTTCCACAGATTTCTCCCCGGTCTACTTTTCAATGCGAGGCGTGCCAGCTTGGGAAACATCATCGGTCTTCCTTTCAGAGTCGTCTAGGTCCAAGTAGTCATGGTCTGTTTGAGTTGCTCCATTTTGATATTTGGGGTCCCAGTCGTGTCCCTGATCTTCAAGGGCACAGGTTTTATCTTGTTGCTGTCGATGAATTTTCTAGGTTATCATGGGTCTTTCTTCTTAAAAATAAGTCTGATGCTGGCAATGTTATTCGGTTATTTATTAATGAAATAAAGAATATTTTCTCCGCTAGAGTGAAGTACATACGGTCTGACAATGCTCTAGAATTGTGTAGTACTCAACTCTCTCAATTCCTTATGTCTCATGGGATTGTGCATCAGACGTCTTGTGCATATACCTCCCAACAGAATGGGGTGGCTGAAAGAAAACATCGTCATTTGTTGGATATTACCAGAACCCTTTTGATTCAGAGTTGTGCCCCTCATTCCTATTGGGGAGATGCGGTTCTAACTGCTTGCTATCTGCTTAATCGTATGCCTTCGTCAGTGTTAGGGGAGAAGATCCCGTTCTTGACTGCGTTTCCCGAGACAGATCTTTTCTCCCTTACACCACACGTATTTGGGTCCATTGCATTTGTTCATTGCTTCTCTCCTGGTCTTGACAAGCTCTCTCCCAGAGCTGTCAAATGCATGTTTGTGGGTTATTCCAAAACCCAAAAAGGATATCGGTGTTTTGATCCAGTTCGACGACGGTACTATGTTAGTGCGGATGTCACCTTCTTTGAGTCCATTATGTATTTTTCTCCTACAGATGACAGACTTACTCACTTAGAGGATGGAGAAGATATCTATATGCCTCCTCCTCCTCAATCTGTTCCATGCTCTACTCCGACATCACCACCACCAGTGCCAACTCCACCACCACCGTCGCCACCACCACTGTCTACCACGTTCTATCCTCAGGTCTATCAGCGTCGGCCCTCTGCTCATGTGCCTCCTCCATCATCCAGCACGCCCGAGGTATGTACTGAACATTTGAGTTCTTCTGATGGGCATGCGCAGATGGATGTACAGGGTGCTGATGGTATTTCCACTCCTCCAGTTGATGATCTAGATATCCCTATTGCACATCGGAGGCAGAAGCGTACGCGGACGATGAATCCTAAATACGTGATGGAGTTTGGATCTCAGGTTTCTTTGGAGCGTTTATCTACGGACTTTCGGCAGTTTGTTGTTGGGTTATCAACTGTAGAGATTCCACGTTCATATTAAGAGGCACTACGGAGCAGTCAGTGGCGTCTAGCTATGGAGGAAGAGATGGCGGCGTTGCAGTCGCGAGGTACGCGGAGTATTGTGCATCCTCCACCAGGTGCGTCGATAGTGGGCAGCAAATGGGTATTTACTGTTAAGCATCGGGCTGATGGTACAGTTGATAGATACAAAGCCAGGTTGGTTGCTCGTGGGTTCACCCAAACATATGGGGTGGATTATCAGGACACGTTTTCTCCAGTGGCACGTCACTCTACCTTACGGATCCTTATTGCAGTCGTTGTTGTACGTGATTGGCCCCTATTTCAGTTGGATGTCAAGAATGCTTTCTTGTAAGGTGACTTGCAGGAGGAAGTTTATATGCAGCAGCCACCAGGGTTTGCTGCTGAGGGGGAGTCTAGTATGGTGTGCCGTCTTCATAAGGCCATATATGGCCTGAAGCAGAGTCCACGGGCTTGGTTTCAGAAGCTCTCGAAATTGATTGAACAAAAAGGCTTTGTCAGATCTACAGCAGATCACACTCTCTTTGTAAAGAGAGACCAGCGAGGTATTGTGATCATCTTAGTGTATGTTGATGATATTGTTATCACTGGCAGTAATGAGCAGGGTATTCAAGCAGCCAAGGATTTTCTTGTCAAGCAGTTCGTTACTAAGGACCTGGGTACACTTCGTTACTTTCTGGGATTGGAGTTTGCACGAAATCAGCAAGGCATGGTAATGACACAAAGGAAGTATGTTACTGACCTGTTAATTGAGACAGGTATGGCAGGATGTAGACCAGCTACTACTCCTATGGATCCTAATATTAAACTTTATGATGATGACTCTGAGGAGGTGGACAAGAGACGATACATAGAGCTAGTGGGGAAATTATTGTATGTTACTATTACCCGACCTGATATATCCTTTGCTGTGAGTAGGGTAAGTCAGTTCATGGAGCAACCCAGGCAGGCTCACATGAATGCTGTTTTTATGATCCTGAGATATCTGAAGTCGTCTCCAGGTGTTGGTCTTCTGTTTAGAAGAGATACCTCTATATCCGTCACAGGATGTGCTGATGCAGACTATGCTGGGTGTCCTAATGATAGAAAGTCTACTTCAGGCTTTATTGTATTTGTTGGCAGCTCACCAGTAGCTTGGAAGAGTAAGAAACAAACTGTCGTTGCTCGATCCAGTGCAGAGTCAGAATATAGGGTAATGGTCCAAGGTATTACTGAGATGATGTGGGTTAAATCAGTGTTGACTGATTTAACTATTGAAGTACCTCTTCCTATGCATCTTAAATGTATTAATCAGGCAGCCTTGTTTATAGCTAATAATCCAGCCTTCCATGAAAGGACAAAGCACATTATAGTGGATTGTCACTATACACGGGACTTGATTCAAAAAGGGCTTATTTCGACATCTTATGTATCATCAGGAGATCAGATTGCAGACAAGGCTCTTACTAGGGGTCCATTCCTCATTGTTGTTCCAAGCTGAGCATGATAGATATATATGCTCCAGCTTGAGGGGGAGTGTTAGAATAATTATGTTATTTATCTTTATTGTTTCTGTTTTTTGCCCATAGAGCTTTTCTCCTATATAAGAGAGCTCTAGGGCTGGATGGAATGTATCTCGGTTTATTCTCTCCACATAACTCATATGGTCAACTTAATCCACTGTAGAGCCCATTACGTGACCTCGTTCTTTGTGTGACCTCCATCTCAAAATAGGGATCTCTCTACCGGGCATGGTCTACCATCTCAATTTTGTGTTCGGTTTTCTGGATCCCCCCATTTAAGGGGATCCATCTATATAGAGATATTAAATAAACCCCTTAGGGTTAGGCCTTTTTCATTCATTTTACCACTGTCTACCACCGTACAACAGAGGTATGTCGCTGCTGCCAAGGAGTAGCTTAGTTAAGGATGAACCCCGTACATCTTGTATTGTGGTTGTTTCATGCTTATTTTTTTCTTATTTGAAATGTGTGTATTTCCATTACATACATCAAAAACTATTAGGAGCATTACCATTAAGAAGCGTCATGGCATCATCAATTTTTGTAATGTTTTCTCTCCACGTTTCATTGCAAGGTGTAAGAAACATGAAGTCTAATAAATAATGCCCAACAGAAGAAAGTAGCATGAGCCGTAATGCAAAATTATAGAGTATATTGATACAAATATTTTTTTATTGAAACAAACAATTCATTCATTATTTCTTTATTGAAGTTTTCGAAAGTCGGACTTCTTTTTCAAAAGGATAATCCTACGCTAAAAAAATCATCAACAACCAAGTAAAAACGATGCCTTGGCAACGACAGCTCACGCGCAATGTTGGGCACCGTACGATGCACCTATGACGATGTTGAGGATTCCGTACAGGTGAGTGGGGACTGCTAGGGCGGCACAGAGGCGGAGGTGGATATGCGATGGCGAGGGCATGAGGAGCGGAGGTGGTTGCACGAAGGTGGACCCTCGCGGACTCCGATGAAGAGGAAGAAGGGTCGACGGGTGGAGTCGACTATATCAATGATACCAGATCTCGGGTCAGGACCCCCGCTCTAATATCATGAAGGAAGAAATGGAAGACTTGTTTATTCTGTGGTCATAGGACTCCTTTATATAGAGAAAACCTACAGGGAAGATAATCTATGGGGAAATTACATAAAAAGGAAATAATAAACACGTAATACTACTTCTTATAACAATAATAGTTACAACAACCAATAGACCTGGAGGATTTTGGCATGTTTTAAAACATTCTCTATATACATTCTCTCTTCCTGGAGTATGACCCCATTACATGTGAGCTACAAGGACCAATGAATAGCCACCACCCAAATCTTGGTGGGATCATTAAAAAAAAGCATGGTTCTTTACTTGTCGATCATTAACTTAATTGATCTCTCCTACATGCCAAACAAAAATGGGACTCAAAGTGGCGCCTTTCATCACCAGATGTGCCTAAGTTGATCCGATGTGATTCCAGGATCCAATACCGTCACTAAACAAAAGGTTATGTATGTCTCTCGCACCATAAAATGCCCATTTGCCTGGGTCCAATATTTCTCACTATCAGAAAGTTCCCCATCCTCAGGAAAGACCTCCAAAAGAGCCGAAAGTCTGCAAAACGATGATCCGTCAAAGCAACACGAAAGCAGAGAAGCCAACCACCATCCTCACTGCACTACCTTACAATGCAGGACACATCAGCCGCCAAATCCAACTGTAGAAAACGACAATGTGGAAGTGTAATCAGAGATAGACATATAAAGAATAACGAAAAACTCCAGGTATAACGTCGAATCCTATTCCATGAGGAGGGGGATGAAACCATGAGAGAAGACTTCTTAAGGGACAGATATTTTGTTATTGCTTTCTCAATAAATGCAGACGGTGTGGGGCCTCTTATATAGCCCCACCACAATGACCAAGTCCAACTAATAGACAAAGTAAGACTAATATAGGTGCATGTGGTAATTGGACCCAGGAGGGATCCAATTACCACCTATGGACGCATACTTTAACACTTCCCCTCAAGCTGGAGCATGCAATGGTAAGCTTGAACAAATAGAAAGAAAATATTCACGCACAGAATACAAGAAACTACGGGCAATATCAACTCAATGCATACTTGGTTGGTTGCATTTGAGGATGTTGCTTCTCATGTCGTGCTAGTGAGGAGGAATTGAAGGGTTGGAATGGAATGAGTCTCCTCGGAGAAAGTGTGCTCTATGCTGCATCTATCAGAGTCACTAAAACTGAAATGAGACACATCGTCAAAGACTGTGTGCTATGTAATGCATAAAGTCACCTGAACCGAAATGAGTCTCCTTGTCAGAGAATGCTAGCATGCAACTGCTTCATCTCTCTGAAGGGTCAAACTGAAGAAAGCCGTCAATATCCTCATCAAAGTTCATTGTCGCTTTAGATGGAGGCCAAATAGAATCTGTTGACATTTGTATTTATAGCTTCTTTCTTTCTTTTTTTATCAAGAGTCTATATCTGTAAGGGTATACTTATAGTTTCTCCCTTCTAGCTATAAATGGAAGAGACCCTCCTCTCATGAAATAAAATTGAATATTTTCCATTTTAAGATTCAACATGGTATCAGAGACCTAGAAGACTCTTCCTCTCGGGTAACCTAAGTTTTCCTCTCGTGATATTAATCATCGACACTACCACTCACCCAATCTCATTCCTCACCATCGCTGCCACCTCATTCCCTCGCCAATAGCTCACCATCGCCCTCATCCTCTCCCTCAAAATCATCATCGCCACCACTGGTCACAATCGCCATCACCTCCTCAACTCATCTCGCCATCATCATAAGTAGCAGCGACATACTCCTCGTCACCTCGGATTTTTCCAGCAGAATAGCAGCAACAAAAGACTTCACACCTTCATCACCTCCGCTATTTCAGGCAGAATCGCTAACAACAATAGACCGTCACCATGCCTCAGGGCTTGCATTTTTGGGTTCCAATGAGTTCGCACCAGCAACAACAGTGGCATAAGAGCCACTATCTTTGATCTCCATTCTAGAGGTTCCCTAGTCGAACCTCCATATTCATCGCAGCAACAACGACTGTCAATTTTCTACGCCTCCAGCTCGTATCATCTCAATCTTTACCATACGTGGAGGTATCCTTGGTCCTGTTTACAGTGCAACTTATTGCTATGCAATTATGACTTCAGATTGATGTGGTTAGTCACTATCTTGTTCCATTTTTGTTGTGATTTGTGTGTACATGGTTCCAAACTTGTGAGAAAACGTCTAAAATGGTCGATTCCTCGATTCAAGAAGGGGAAATGAAGAATCCCTTCTTTGGCCCCATTGCTAAGTTAGATGGAGGCAACTATGCGATGTGGTCTCAATCACTATTCAATGTGATCAAAGGTCATGATAAAGAACACATCATTACGAAGAGGAACCAAAAGACAAAATTAGTAAGTATACAACGTGGAAAAAAGACATTGAAATGGTCAAAAAAGGCTTGGATTATGAACAGTTGTGTACATCATATTGCCAATGACATTGTGCACTATAAAACTGTTAAGTGCATGTGGGACAACTTGCGTCAAACATATTCTAAGGAGAAGAACTATGCTAAGATCCTCCAACTTTACGTGGATATGTCTTGGATGAAATAAAATTGTTGTCACTTGGCCCAATATTATTCATCCTTGAATTCAAGTTTTCAGACATTGAACTCTTACATGCATGTTTGTACATGTGAGACTCAGATTTCCTTTAGGTCTCAACTTATGGTCAACTTATTTCTCGAGTGATTGGATCCTCCATATGAGGCAGCCAGAGTACAAATGATCACTGCATCTGAGATTCCTTCAATGGAGGCTGGCTACAATCGTTTGGGTCAACTGTCAATCTTGACTGCTATTGATTAGAGAGTTGAGACTACCTAGGCCTTAGCTGCTTCGTTTGGTAAATGTTGGGAAAAATGAGAGAGATGTTTATTCCATAAACCCTAGGCTCTCTTATATAGGGGAGTAACCTATAGGTAAATTACACCAAGAGTCCATAAGAATATAGAAAATATGAAACAATATAAATAACATAAATTATATCTCTACACTCACCCTCAAGATGGAGCATAGATATCGATCATGCTCAGCTTGGATGAGCACTTCTGGAATGGCCCTCTAAGTAACGCCTTGGTAAAGATGTCTGCAGTTTGGTCCCCTGATCTAACATGAGATGTAGAAATAAAACCCTTCTGAATCATATCTCGTATATAGTGACAATCAACCTCAATGTGCTTGGTTCGTTCATGAAATGCTGGATTATTGGCAACAAATATAGCAGCTTGATTGTCACATTCTAGAGCCATAGGAAGTGGGACTTCTATATATAGATCTGTAAGAGCAGCTTTCACCCACATCATTTCTGTACTAACCTGGGTCATAGCCCTATATTCAGACTCAACACTGGATCTTGCTACAACATTTTCCTTCTTGCTTCTCCATGAGACAAGAGAGTTTCCAACATATACAGCAAATCCAGTGGTGGACTTCCTATCCTTGGGACATCCTGCGTAGTCTGCATCTGCACACGCTGAGATAGCAATCTCCTTGTCTTTCTTGAACAATAGACCTGCACCTGGAGATGATTAAAGATACCTGAGTATCATATGTATAGCATCCATATGTACCTGACGTGGTTGCTCCATGAACTGGCTCACCCGACTAGCAACAAAAGAAATATCGGGTCTGGTAATGGTAACATAAAGAAGTTTTCCCACCAGTTCTCTGTACCATCTCCTATCCACCACATCAGTGTTATCATCATATAATTTCCTGCTCGGATCCATAGGTGTAGTGACCGATCGACATCCAAGCATTCCTGTTTCACTCAGCAAGTCAGTGACATATTTCCTCTGGGTCATCACAAGTCCATGTGGATTTCTGGCGATCTCCAGTCCCAGAAAATATCTAAGGACTCCAAGATCCTTGGTGACAAATTCACTACCCAGCATTTCTTTCTCCCTCTGAATTCCTTGTACATCGTCACCTGTAATACGGATATCATCTACATATACCATAATTGTAGTAATACCTCTGGATGTTTTCTGTATAAACATGGAATGATCTGCATTGGAGCGTTTATACCCCTACTTTTCAAACAAGTCTGAGAGCTTCTGGAACCAAGCTCTAGGGCTCTGCTTAAGGCCACAGATGGCCTTATGAAGTCTACACCTTAGAATACTCCCCCTCAACAGCAAAACCAGGTGGTTGTTGCATGTAGACTTCCTCTTGCAAATCAACATATAAAAATGCATTCTTAACATCTAACTGAAACAATGGCCAATCATGAATGACCGCAACAGAAAGAAGGATCCGTAAGGTGGAATGGCGAGCAACCGGTGAGAATGTATCAAGATAATCCACCCCATATGTCTGTGTAAACCCACGGGCAATCAGGCATGCCTTGTATCTGTCAATGCTGCCATCTGCATTCTGCTTGACTGTGAAGAGCCACTTATAACTCACTGTAGACACTCCGGTAGGTGCAGGGACAAGGCTCCAGGTACCTCTTGACTGAAGAGCAACCATCTCTTCTTCCATAGCCAAATGCCATCGACTGCCCTTCAATGCATCTTGGTAAGTCCGTGGAATATCCACGGCATATAGTGCAATAGCAAAACTCTTGAATTCATTAGATAGACGATCAAAAGAAACCGTGGATGCTGTAGGATATGACACGCAGCTACGCTTCTGCTTCCGAAGAGCAATAGGTAGATCCAAATCACGTGAATCCTCATCTATCCTCTGTAACACAGCTTGCTCAGGTAAACCATTAGATCCGTCATTAGAAATTATATTCTCAAAACATACCTCAGGCGAGCTAGATGATGAGCAGTGACCATGAGCAGAAGCAGGCCGACGGGTATAGTGGAGTGGCAATGGGGGAACAGGAACTGTAACAAGAGGTGCAAGTGATGTAGGTAGTGGTGGAGGTGCAGGTGTAGGTGGAGGTGGTGGTGGTGGCATGTATATGGCTTAATCAGTGTCTGAGGATACCGACCGATCACCTGTAGGAGAGAAGTACATAACAGACTCAAAAAAGGTGACATCGGCACTAACAAGGTATTTCCTGCGCAACGGATCATAACACCTGTAGCCTTTTTGTGCCCTGGAGTACCTGACGAAAACACACTTGACAGCCCTAGGAGACAGCTTGTCAATACCTGGAGACAACTGGTGGATAAAGGCAATCGAGCCAAACACATGTGGAGTAAGTGAGAACAATTCTTTTTCAGGAAAAACCAAGGAGAAAGGAATCTTCTCACCCAAGACAGACGACGGCATGCGATTAATGAGATAACATGTCATTAGGAAAGCATCGCCCCAGAAAGAATGAGGAGCACGACTCTGTATGAGAAGCATCCTGGTGACATCAAGCAAATGGCGATGTTTCCTTTCCGCAACTCCATTTTGTTGGGAAGTATAGGCACATGATGTTTGGTGGATAATTCCTTGTGTTGAAAAATTATTTGAGAGTATGAGTACAAAATTCTAAGGCATTATCACTTCTCACAATGTTCACAGACGCAGAAAAAACATTACGAACTTCATTTATGAAATTTATGATAATATTCCCAGCTTCAGATTTATTTTAATAAAAAGACCCAAGATGGACGAGAAAAATCATCCATAATGACAATATAAAACCTGTATCCATGATGATCAGGAACACAACTAGGACCCAAATGTCAACATGAAACAACTCAAACTTGGAGCTACTGCTCCGACTCTGATGACTGGGAAAGGTAGACCGGTGATACTTTCCCAACTGCCAAGCCTCACATTGGATGGACGTGTGAGGCGAAATCTGGTGTAAAACACGACACAATTTCTGAAGCGGTAGATGGTCTAAGCGTAAGTGCCACATGAATGGAGAGACATGTCCAGCAGGAAGAGAGGATATTCCGGCATATGGAGTCCGACTGAGGCGATATAGTCCATCCTGCTCATAGCCACGCCCAATCACGTTGCCCTAAGGATGCCCTGAAAAATGAGAGAAGATGGATCAAAAATTGCTCGACAATGTAAATCCTTTGTAAGTTGGCTAATGGATAACAAATTCATAGAAAAGTCAGGTGTGTGCAACACATTCTTGAGTTGCATAGATGGTGTCATATTAATCTCCCCCTGACCAGTAATCGGTGAGTGTGTCCCATTAGTAATAACCACAATGCATCCTGGAGGAACTTGTCGGTAGACTGTAAGTAGACCTCAATCACTACACAGATGATGTGTGGCACCAGAGTCCATAATCCACTCTAAAGTATCAGATCCACTACCGCTAGTGAGTGCATAAGTACTACCTGAAGTACTGGTGGATGCAGAAGCCGCAACATCAGAATGACTCTCAGAGGCAGGCGTTGATGTAACAGGACCGGATGGAGGGATAATACCCCTCAGACGAGCTACAAGATCATCAAATCGCTAATCCAAAGAAGAAGCAGATGGAGGTTCAATCTGTTCGGCTACTCGTGCAGAAGCAAGAAATCCATGTTTGGAATAACATGTGCCCTCGGTATGTCTAGAACGATGGCAGAAAGTGCATGATTGCCGAACACGACTCCCTCTGCCTCAAGGTCCACGACCACGAAACTGATGACCCCCACGACCTCGAGATGCTGCCAGAGCTAAGGCGGTCTGATTGGCAGTAGATGAAGGAACAGTAATACGGCTCAGTCTGTGAAAGGCTTCCTCTATCGGAGGAATAGTGGAATCTGCCAAGATCTGGGAACATGCTGCCTCGTACTCTGGATCAAGGGCTGCCTGGAATACACCAAACATAGTGGCATTCCTGTAGGTCTTCTACTGCTCAGGAGTGGCTGTGAAAGGCATGAAGCTGTAGAGCTTCTCAAACATTCCACGTAAAGACATGTTAATTAGTGTAGAGGCCGTCCATTCTGCTTGATTGTAAAGATGTCATGCTGGAGTTGTAGAATCTCCGTCTCATTCTTTGCCTGTGAATAGGTAATAGCCAGAATATCCCACATTGCTTTTGCAGTGGGCTTATGGAGAATATCATTTGCAATCTCAATTGCTAACGTTCCTGATAGCCAAACCTTGGCATATGCATCATCCGCCTCCCATGAGGCGTTGACCCCAGTCTTCTCAGCAGGATCTTCCTCAATAAGAATGTGCTTCTTACCAGTCAACGTCATCATAATCATGAACTGCATTGCCCACAGTTCATAATTTGACCCGTCCATCTTCACAATAGGCGCAGGACCTCTGAAGGCGTCTGTAGATGGAATATCTGCCTTGCTTTCTGACATGATGATAATAGAAGACTAGGGTTGTAGACTGAAGATATGGTTGTCTACACTGACATTCACGGGTTCGGTTGCATGTGTAGACTCAAGCAACCAAAGCCATTAACGTGGAGACGCGAGCAAAAGTCTCCTAGATGACGAAGATACCCTAGGGTTGAAGGGGCCCTAAGGCGTAGAGCTACGCGCGAGACCCAAGAAGGCCGAAGGGAGAGAGAGGCAACGCACTGGGCGTAGGCGGCGTGCACAGCACGCGAGGCGCACGAGGCCGAGGGGCGACGCACGGGGCGTAGGCGAGATGCCTGACACGTCCGGCGCACGCGGGGCTTGGAGGTGGGGGCTAGGGTTAGGGTTTGGTTCGAGAACTCTGGTCTAGGACCGTCGCTCTGATACCATGTTGGGAAAAATAAGAGAGATGTTTATTCCATAAACCCTAGGCTCTCTTAATAGGGAGTAGCCTATGGGTAAATTACATCAAGAGTCCATAAGAATATAGAAAATATGAAACAGTACAAATAACAAAAATTATATCTCTACAATAAAGGTTGTGGTACTTTTGTGTCCTAGGCCGTAGTCATGACACACCTAGGTGTGTCGGTCCCCAGTGCACATTTTGTGGACATGTTGGCCATACCGATGATCGTTGTTGGGGAAAGCATGGGAAACCTCCAGTAATAAATCAAGTGTTTGCTACTCAACCAGATGACACATCATCAACTATATCCAGAGCAGAATACGGTCATTTAATTCAAAGGATGAGCTGTCACCAGGTCACCTCTCAACACGGTTCTTCTACAGAGCCAGAAACTACAACATTTGCTAGTCCTTCAGGTATACTCTCGAAATGCCTTGCATGCATGAGTTATCTCAATCTTCTTAATGGATTGTTGACTCTGGGGCCTTGAGACACATATGTAGCAACACATACAATTTTTCTTCACTCCATAATGTGTCACCATGATCTAGTATTGTGATGGCAAATGGGAGACATGCACTAGTCACTGGACAAGGACATGTTCAAGTTACTCCACAGATTTGATTGGACAATATTCTTTTAGCTCTCAAATTTCCTATGAGCGTGTTGTTTGTTCAAAAATTACTAAAGAGCTTAATTGTCAAGCAATCTTTGATCCAATGTATTATTTTTTAGGATATGCTGACGGATTAGGTGATCGAATGTGGTCATGAAGGGGAGTTTATCATCTGACCAGGTCCACGTTTTCCCGATCATGTGTATGCTACTTTGAGGATTATGTATGTATATATCTCGTACCTCTATTTTGGTCATCTTCCTTGAACCAAGATGAGAAGAATTCTACCACAAATTATGTTTCTACCACTTTTTAGTGTGAATCATGTCAACTTGGAAAACACCATAGAACTAGATTTCCAAGTCATTCTTCTTGTAGTACTAATCTATTTTGAACTTGTTCATTTTGATGTTTAGGGGCCCAGTCGGACTCCAGATCTGTCTGGACATCGTTTTTATCTTGTTGCAGTTGATGACTTTACCCGTGTTTCTTGGTTGTTCCTCATGAAATCAAAATCTGAAGTGAGTAGCATTATAAAGAATTTCTTTCAAGAGATAAATAATGTGTTGGGTTTTCAAGCTAAGTCTATTCGTATTGATAATGCAATTGACTTATGCAACTCTTCTCTACGTACTTTCCTTACTGAGAAGGGAATCATCAACCAAATGTGTTGTCCCTACTCATCTCAGCAAAATGGTATTGTTGAAAGAAAACATTGGCATTTTTTGGACGTTGCCACCCATCTCAACTTCTGGGCCAATGCCAACATTACTGCCACTTGTCTGATAAATCATATGCCCTCTACCATTATGCAAGAATAAGATCCCTACTCTTCTCTTTCTAGACAAGAAAATGTTCCATGTGCAACCTAAGATCTTTGGGTGCACCTCATTTGCACATATTCATTCCAACAATTGGGACAAACTTGCTCCTCGAGCCGTGAAATGTGTTTTGGTAGGGTACTAAGGAACCCAAAAGGGATATTGGTGTTATGATCTAGTCCATAGGAGATACTATGTGAATGCCGATGTTACCTTCTTCGAGTTTGTCCCATATTACTCTGCCTCAAGCTTCTATATGAATGCTCCAAATAGTGAGGAATCACTTTCAATCATATACCATCTCAATCTGCGTCTTTGTCTCTATCCTAGCCAGATACTTCATCTCCATCTCTTCCAGATATTTCCCAAGATAAGCCATTTAAGCTTATTTATGTTCGAAGGATGGTACCCCCACGACCACATCCCCACCTGCTCCAAAGGTATGTCATAATAAAGGTAGTGATGATATTCTATTGACAAATGAGTAGGCAGTTGATGATGACACTCAACACGTGCAACTTCGTAATAATCTGCCAATTGCCCTACGAAAAGAGAAGCGTACATACACATTGCACTGTATTTCAAATTATGTCTCCATGGAAAAGTTGTGCCCAAGGTACTAGGAATTTGTAAATGGTGTTTCGGCCATTACTATTCCTGTGACATATCAACACTCTCTTAGCTCTGAAGTGGAAGAATGATATGATTGAGGAGATGCAGACTCTACTTAACCAAGGTACATCGACTTTGGTTGGTCCTCCCAAGGATGCCAAAGTTGTGGACTGTAGATGGATTTTTTCCACCAAACATCTTCCTGATGGATCAGTGGAAAGATAGAAGGCCAGACTTGTTGCTAAAGGTTACAGTCAGACATACGTGATAGACTATTTGGAAACCTTCTCTCAGTTGGCATGACTTCCATTTCGGTGGATGTTCAACTGTCATGGTCTCTCTATAAACTTGATGTCAAGAATGCTTTCTTATATGATGATATCTCTAAAAAGACTATGCAACAACCTCCGGGTTTGAGACCAAGGGGGGTATCACAAAGTATGTCGCCTTCAAAAGGTAATTTATAGTCTCAAACAGAGTCTGAAGGCTTCGTTTCAGAAGTTATCGGATATAGTATCCAAGATAGGTTTTACTTTCTCAACCGTAGATCACTCCTTATCTGTCAAGAAAATAGGAAAACTATTACTATGCTAGTGCATGTTGATGACAATATTCTCATTAGAGATGCCGCACTTGGAATTATGGAGATCAAGAAGTACCTTGTGAAACATTTTGTCACAAAGGACTTAGGAGAACTTCACTACTTTCTAGGCATTAAAGTAGCCAAGAATGCTCGTGGATGAATACTTTCCCAAATAAAGTATTAGCATGGATCTATTGCAAGAGACTAGAATGATAGGAGACAAATCAACATCAATTTTGATGAATCCCAATGCACCTCTCGATGAAGACACGTCAAAACTCATTAATGCAGGGCAATATAGGTGCCTAGTGGGAAACCTACTATATGTCGCCATTGCTCGTCCTAATATTTCCTTTGATGTTAATAGAGCAAGTCAATTTATGATCAAACCTCGGAAAGTACATTGGGATGTTGTTATGATGATCTTGAGATACTTGAAGACTGTACCAAGAAAAGGACTCCTATTCACATGTCGTAAATCTCTGGACGTTATAGCATAGTCAGACGTAGAATATGTTGTGAGTTATGGGATCGTAAGACCACTAGAAGGAGATGAGTAGTCGTTTAAAGCAGTTTTAGAAACCTTTATAGCATAAACAACAAGCACTGAAATATGGAGCTTTTCTCCTATATAAGAGAGCTCCAGGGCTACGATGAATACAACTTTTCATTTCACGACTTTCCACATGGTATCAGAGTGACAGTCGTAGACCGGAGCCTGTGCCCTAGAGCCCTACCCCACCAAAATCCTAACGCACATTCGCGTTGCCCATCTCCAGGGCGTTGCCACATCCGTCGCCCACTCCTCGATTAGTCGCGGGCTACCGTACAGTACCAGCCGCCAATAGCGGCTGCTACCAGCCGCTGGCATCCCTGCTGCTGCTGACCCCTCTCCATAGCTGTTTCCGGCTACTCCAGCCACCGTCGGCCGCTCGCACCATCGCCGACCGCTCCCGCTGTTGTTGGCCTCTCCTACCAGCTAGTGTTTTCGTCCCTGGTTAGGTTTGTTCTTGGGTTTCTAGCACGTGACATGATCATCTAAGGACTCACCAACGAATGGAAGAGGTTGTGGTGTGAGTCTGCACCCACATCCATCTTCCCATATGTCAGTGTAGATGCATGTCTTACTTGTTGCAGATCCAGTCTTAGATATAGTTATCATCATGTCTAACAACAAATCTGATGTTTCATCCCTGGGTACCTTAAAAGGTCCAAAGTCCATCGTCAAGATGGATGGAACTAACTATGAACCATGGGCCATGCAGTTCATGAGTTTAATGCAGTGCAATGACAAGAAGCACATCCTCACGACGGAGCCAAGTGACAAGACTGGGAAAAATGTCTCATGGGAGGCAGACGATGCATATGCACGCGTGTGTTTATCTGGAACTATGTCAACAGAGATAGCTAATGATATACTGAGTCAGCCTAATGTAAAGGCTATGTGGGACATTCTTGCCGACAAAGAATGAGTCGAAGATACTGCAGCTCCAGCATGATATCTTCACATCGAAGCAGCATGGTCGTCCCCTCCATACCCTCTACACTCTACACTTCTTTAAGGGATATATTTGAGAAGCTCCATGGTTACATTCCCTTGACCGCTACGCCAAAGCAGCTCAATGCATACAAAGACTCTGTGATGACTAGGGGTCTTTCTATCAGCTCTTGATCCTGAGTACGACGTTGCTCGAGCCCAGATCCTTACTGATGTCACCATACCTCCAATGGAGGAGACATATCGCAGATTGAGTAGGCTCTCCATATCCTCTGGTGGTAGACCCCCGCAGTCTCAGACATCTTCAGCTACGACCACATCTTGTGGTAGGTGGAGCTCTACACCGTATCATGGTCGGGGGGGGCCCGAATCGTGGCAGAGGAGGGGGTGATCGACCCCGTCAGTCTTGCACCTACTGCCACAGGTCATGGCACTCTGATGAGACATGCTACTCTAAGCATGGGTTTCCTGCTTCAGCCCGAGTTGCAGAGCAGACTCAACATGTTTGGAGTACATCACTTGTTTCTGATCAAAGATTTGATGAACTTGTGGCATGGCTCAAGGAGATTATGCCTTCTCCTGGGGCAACCGGCTCTCCTTCAGGATCCTCAGAGGTAGTTGCCTCAGCATCAACATCCACATCAGGTACAACATATGCCTTTACTAGCTGTTATAGGGCAGATTTGTCAAAATGGATTATGGATTCAGGAGCATCCCATCATCTTTGTGGTGATAGAGGACAGTTTGGTACTTATAGTCCGACTCAGTCAGGACACTCAATAGTGATAGCAAATGGGACACACTCTCCCATTACTGGTCAGGGGGAGGTGCGGTTGACTCCAGTAATGCGGCTTCATATTGTTCTTTATAATCTTGAATTTTCTATGAATTTACTATCATTTAGTCAAATCACCAAGGATTTACATTGTCGTGCCATTTTAGACCCGTCTGCTCTTGTGTTTCAAGACATTCTTATGTGCAGGTTGATTGGATCTGGCTGTGAGCAAAGAGGTCTCTACATACCGATTATATCTCCTTATGTTGGTGCTTCTTTTCTTCATGCTGGATCTGTTTCTCCCTATATGTAGCATCTTCGATTTGGTCATCTTCCTTTGCAAAAGCTGTGTCATGTTCTTCCACAGATTTCTCCTCGTTATACCTTTCAATGCGAGACCTGCCAGCTTGGGAAGCATCATCAGTCCACATTCCAGAGTCGTCAGGACCGAAGTAGTCATAGTATGTTTGAGTTAATTCATTTTGATATTTGGGTCCTATTCGTGTCCCAGATCATCAAGGGCATAGGTTTTATTTTGTTGCAGTTAATGAATGTTCAAGATTGCCTTGGTATTTTCTTCTTAAGAACAAATCTGATGTTGTACTCAACTTTCCCAATTTCTTAGATCCTATGGTATTGTGCATCAGACATCTTGTGCATATACTTCTCAACATAATGGTGTAGCTGAACGAAAACATGTCATCTTTTGGATGTTACCAGGTCTTTTGATTCAGAGTTGTACTCCTCATTCGTACTGGGGGTACACGGTTCTACTTGCTTGTTACATGGTAAATCGTATGCCCTCATCTTTTCGGGAGAGAAGATCCTGTTCTCGATTGCATTTTCCAAGACAGATCTTTTCTCACTTACGTCACATGTTTTGGAATCGGTTGCGTTTGTTCATCAGATGTCTCCAGGTCTTAACAAGCTCTCTCCTAGAGCTGTCATGTGTATGCTTGTTGGATATTCCAAGACCCAAAAGAGATATCATTGCTTCGACCATGTTCGACGAAGGTACTATGTTAGTGCGGATGTCAACTTCTTTGAGTCTATTATGTATTTTTATTCTACAGGTGACAAGTTTATTCCTTCAGAGAATGGTGAGGAGGTCTATATGCCTCTACCTCCGATTTCATCTACTCCAGGATCTATTACACCACCATCATCTCCACCACGACCACCACCTTCTCCATCGTCACCACCACTAGCTCCTTCATCTCCAACCATGATGACTTTCTTTCCGCATGTTTACTAGGTCCGACCTTGTGCTCATGTGCCTCCTCCGTCATCCAGCACGTCCAAGGTATGTTTTGAGCTTTTGAGTTCTACTGATGGCACTGGTGATTTTCCTGAGGTGCAGGATGTCTTGGATTATATACCTTCTGAGGAGGCTGAGGATCGGATGTACCTATAGTACTTAGGAAGCAGAGGCATGCATGCACTATGCATCCTCTTGCTTCCCATGTTTCCCTGACACATCTTTTCGAGGACTTTCAGAGATTTATTATGGGTCTATCAGCCATAGAGATACCACGGTCCTATCAGGAGGCATTGCAGAATAGTCAGTGGCGTATGGCTATGGAGGATGAGATGGTCGCCTTACAGTCTCGTCAGACGTGGAGTGTAGTCCAGGCTCCTCCAGGGGCATTTGTAGTTGGCAACAAATGGACGCTTACTGTGAAACACCGAGCGGATGGTACTGTGGACGGATACAAGGCCAGATTGGTTGTATGTGGGTTCACCTAAACCTATAGAGTGGATTAACAGGATATCTTCTCTACAGTTGCGCGTCACTCTACGCTACAGATTCTTACTGTTGTTGTTGTGGTACGTGACTGGTTGTTGTTCCAAATAGATGTCAAGAATGCATTCGTGTATGGAGACCTGCAGGAGGAAGTTTACATGCAGCAACCACCTGGGTTTGCTACTGAGGGGGAGTCCAGTATGGTGTGCATACTTCATAAGGCCATATATGACCTTAAACAGAGTCCGAGAGCTTGGTTTCGGAAGCTCTCAGAGTTGATTGAACAGAAGGGGTTTGTTAGGTCTATAGCAGATCATTCTCTTTATGTTAGGAGAACCCAGAGAGGTATCGTTGCTATTCTGGTTTATGTTGATGACATTATTGTTACTGACAGTGATGAACAGGGCATTCAAGCAGCTAAAGATTTCCTTGGACGATAGTTTGTGACCAAGGACCTTGGCAATTTGCGTTACTTTTTTAGCCTCGAGTTTGCAAGAAATCAACATGGTATGGTAATGACGCAAAGGAAGTATGTCATTGATCTCTTGTCGAAGACAAGCATGACAGGATACAGACATGCTACTACCCTAATGGATCCTAATGCTAGGCTCTATGATGATGACTCCGAGGAGGTGGATAAGAGACGATACAGAGAGGTAGTAGGGAAGTTGTTGTATGTTAATATTACCAGGCCTGATATATTATTTGTTGTTAGCAGAGTTAGCCAGTTTATGGAGCAACCAAGGCAAACTCACGACTCACGAGTCACATGGATGCAGTTAACATGATCTTGAGATATCTGAAGTCTTCTCTAGGTGTAAGACTTTTGTTTATATGAGATACGTCGCTCACAGTTAATGGATGTGTAGATGCAAATTATGCCGAGTGTCCGAAGGATAGGAAGTCCACTTCATGTTTCACTGTGTTTGTTGGTAGTTCGCTAGTTTCATGGAAAAGTAAGAAACAGATAATTGTAGCTAGATCTTGTGTTGAATCATAGTATATAGCCATTGCCCAAGGGAGCACTGAGAAGATGTGGGTCAAGTCTGTCCTGACTGACCTAGCTATTGAGGTGCCTCTTCCTATGCACCTCAAATGTGATAATCAAGCAGCTCTATTTATAGCTAATAATCCAGCCTTCCATGAAAGGACGAAGCACATTGAAGTTGACTGTCATTACACCTGTGATTTGATTCAGAAGGGACTTACCTCCACTTCTCATGTTGCTTCAGGCGATCAGATTGCAGATTTGTTTACCAAAGCTCTTGTGAGGGGTCTTTTCCACGTTGATCTTCCAAGCTGAGTATGATATATATATGCTCCAGCTTGAGGGGGAGTGTTGAGATACTTATATCTCTTTGTCTTTATTTTATATTTCTCTATTTCTTCTGTCTACTTTATGTAATTTTTCCATAAAGCTTTTCTCCTATATAAGAGAGCTCTAGGGCTATGATGAATACAACTTTTCATTTCACAACTTTCCACATAGCCCTATATTCAGATTCATCAATAGACATGGCCACTATAGTTTGTTTCTTGCTTTTCCACGAGACAAGGGAATCTCCAACAAATATAGCACATCCTATCATGGACTTCCTCCTTCGGACACCCTACATAATCTGCATCTGCGCACGCTGAAATAGTGCACCTCCTTTTCTAAATAGTAGCCCTGCCCCTATGGATGATTTAAGATACCTTAGTATCATGTATATAGAATTCATATGTACCTGACGAGATTGCTCCATGAACAGGCTAACTCGACTGACAGTAAATGAGATGTCAGGTCTAAAAATAGTGACATAGAGAAGCTTTCCCACCATTTCTCTATATCTTCTCCTATATACATCATCAATATCATCATCATATAGCCTCATGCTCGAATCCATAGGCGTGTTAGCAGGTCGACATCCAAGCATGCCCGTTTCACTTAGCAGATCAATGGCATATTTTCTTTGGGTCATCACAAGTCCTTGCTTATTTCTGGCAAACTCCAGTCCCAAAAATATCGAAGGATACTTAGATCCTTGGTAATAAATTCACGACCCAAACATTCTTTTGCCCTCTTTATCCTCTGTATATCATCTCTTGTATTGAGTATATCATCAACATACACCAAAATAGCAATTGTACCTCTAGAAGTTCTCTGTGTGAAAAGAGAATGATCTACATCCGACCTTTTGAATCCCTGCTTTTCAATCTGAGAGCTTCTGAAACCAAGCTCTTGGGCTCTACTTAAGGCCATATATTGCTTTATGAAGTCTACACACCTGCGAACACTCCCCCTCAGCAGCAAACCCTAGCGACTAATGTGTGTAGACTTCCTCCTGAAGATCAACATACAAGAACATATTTTTAACATCAAGCTGAAACAAAGGCCAACATCGAACCATTACAACTGATAGAAGAATCCATAAGGTAGAGTGACGAGCAACTAGAGAGAAAGTATCTAGATAATCCACCCCGTATGTATGAATAAAACCTCGTGCAACTAGTCGGGCATTGTACAAATCAATGCTCCAATCTGCATTTCGTTTCACTGTAAACACCCATTTGCAACTGGCTATAGACGCCCAGAGGGGGTAGGAACCAGACTCCAGGTACCTTGCGATTGTAGGGCATCCATCTCCTACTCCATAGCTAAACGCCACCGACTGTCCTTCAATGCCTCCTAGTAATTCTGTGGTATGTTTACAGCAGACAACACAATAGTAAATCTCCTGAAGTCACCCGTCAGACAATCGGAGGTGACATGAGAAGCCACCGGATATGAAGCACAGGTACGCTTCTGCTTCCTAATAGTAATAGGCACATCAAGATCATCATCAGTCCCACCAGTGACCTAATCATCAATCTCCTGCAAGGATTCCTGCTGAGAAACATCTTGGTCCCATCGTTAGAAATAATGTATTTAGAACACACCTGAGGTGTGTTGGATGATAGACCATGAACATGAGCAGGAGTAGACCGTCAATTGTAGTGTGTGGTACGGGTGGAACCGGAACAATGGGTGGCGGTGGGGTTGACGGGGGTAATGGAGGAGGGGATGGAGGAGGTGATGGCAGTGGTGGACTCATAGGTGGAGAGTGCATGTAAACCTCATCATTTTAATCTGAAGATGTCAACTTGTCACATGTAGGAGAGAAATACATGACCGACTCAAAAAATGTGACATCTGCGCTAACATAATACTTCTTGTGTAACGGATCATGACATCTATACCCCTTCTGAGTCCTGGAGTACCTGACAAAGACACATTTGACAGCCCTAGGAGAGAGCTTGTCAATCCCTGGAGTCAGCCGATGGACAAACACAACAGACCCAAAGACACATGGTGTAAGAGAGAACTACTACTTGTTGGAAATACAAGAGAAAAAAGTATCTTCTCCCCCAACACTAATGAGAGCATACAGTTCACAAGATAGCAAGCCATAAGAACCGCATCTCCCCAGAATGAATGTGGGGAACAACTCCAAATAAGCACATTACAAGTGATGTCTAGTAAGTGATGGTGCTTTATCTCAGCAACACCATTCTATTGAGAGGTGTGGGCACATGATGTTTGATGAATAATACCACGAGATGAGAGGAATTGTGATAGTACACGAGTATAGAATTCCATAGCATTATCAGTTCGCACAATTCTGACAGATATAGGAAAAACATTATGTACTTCTTTAATAAAATTTATAATAGTATTTCCAGCTTCAGATTTATTTTTCAACAAGAAAACCCAAGACAGACAACTAAATCATTCACTGCAACCAAATAAAACATGTCCCTAATGATCAGGAACACGACTCGGACCCCAAATGTTAACATAAAAAACCTAAAACGGGGAGTTATTGCTCCGACTCTGACGACTAGGGAAAACAGACCAATGATGCTTTCCCAACTGACAAGCTTCGCAGTTGAATGATGAGCGAGATGAAATTTGAGGAAGGACTTGACGTATTTTCTGAAGCGGAAGATGACAAAAGCACAGATGCCATAAGGCAGAGACTGGTCCAGTGGAATGAGAGGATAGTCCAACATATGGGGTTCAAACCAGTCGATAGAGGCCACCCTGCTCACAGCCACATCCAATCACGATGCATGTAAGAATGTCCTGAAATACAAGAGATGATGGATCAAATATAGCTCCACAATGTAAATCCTTAGTAATCTGACTAATAGACAATAAGTTCATAGAGAAGTCAGGAGCATGAAGCACATTCTGCAATCGCATAGAGGGTGTCAAAATGATCTTCCCATGTCCTGTGATTTGGGGAATGAGTTCCATCAACTATAACCACAGTCCTCCCTAGAGCAACTTCTCTGTAGGTAGTGAGCTGATCTCTATCTCCACACAAATGATGTGTTGCACCGAAATCCATGGTCTATTCTGTAATATCTGAACCATGACAAGAACTAAAGGCATGAATGCTACCTGAGGTACTGGCTCTGGCAATGGCAGAAATGTCTAAGCTGTTCTCTGAAGCAAGTGAAGAGGTGCTAGCTGGGGGCATGTTGTCTCTCAATCGAGAAACAAGCTCATCATATCTCTGATCTGATGAGGATGGAGCTACATGAGGGATAACCTGCTCTGCTACATGGGTTAATGCAGGGAAGCTGTTCTTGGAATAGCATGTATCCTCTGAGTGGCCAGAACGATGGCAGTAGGTGCAGGGTTGGCGAGTTCCACGACCTATACCACGACGTCCACGACCATGAAACTGAGTAGAGCCTCCTCGCCCATGGGATGCAGACATTGCAGACGAGTTCAACATGGAAGTCGGTGAAGGAATCTTGATCCAGCTGAGTCTGCAGAAAGCTTCCACCATGGGAGAAATAGTAGCATCTGTCAGTATCTGAAAGCATGTTGCCTCGTACTGTGAGTCAAGAGACGCCAGGAAGACACCAACCATCGTGGCATTCCGATACGTCTTCAGCTGCTTTGGGGTAGCCGTGAGAGGCATGAAGCTATGAAGCTTCTCGAACATCCCACACAAGGCAGTATAGTGAGTATGAAGAGGTCGTCCATTCTGTTTTATAGTAAAGATATCATGATGAAGCTGTAAAATCTTCGTCTCATTCTTCTCCTGTGAATACGTGGCTGCAAGTATATCCCACATTGCTTTGGCAGTGGGCTAGTGCAAGACATCATTAGCAATCTCTGGTGTCAAGGTACTAGACAACCAGACTTGAGCATATGCATCATCAACCTCCCATGAGGCACTCAACCATGTATTTTCTATCAGCTCTTCCTCAGTAAGAATATGCTTCTTACCCATTAACTTAATTAGGCTCATGAACTACATGGCACACAACTCATAATTCGACTCATCCATCTTGACTATGGGCGCTGGACCTTTGAAGGCGCCTGTGGTGGGGATGTCTACCTTTCTCTCTGTCATGTTGTCGGTTAAAGAAGATTAGGTTAGTAGACTTGAAGAAAGAATACACTGACATAGGAGGATTTGGTTGCATGTGTAGACTTAAACTGCAACCAAATTCATTATCACGAACGAGACTGAAGTGTGGGCTAGATAGTCTACACGCGTATGCATGAGCACACATGCACATGCATGAGAGAGAGCCCATGTAATGGAGAGGAGCCAGCGACGTCAACGAGGGGTCGGCGGTGGTGCCTCAAGAGAGAGGGATCGACACTGGTAGCACCGAGATGTGTAGAGAGGGCCGCCGACAGCACCTCGAGATCCACGTCGGTGATATGTAAAGAGAGAGAAATGCTGATGGCAGCGGTGCCTCGAGAAGGGACGAGTGGTGGAGGTCTAGGATTTCTTGGGTACGAGAGCTTCCGCCTAGGACCGTCGCACTGATACCATGTTAGGGAAAATATGAGACTTGTTTATTCCATTGAACTGTAGGCTCTCTTATATAGAGGAGAGACCTATGGGTAAATTATATAAGACTGACAAAAGAAATTAGAATAGAGACAAGAATACAGTAACATAAATATATCTCTACACAAACGAATCAACACACTCGCACAATATATTTATGTGGAAAGCCACCTAGGTAAGAACCACGTTCTGAGTCTTCCTGACTCGAGATTTCCCGACTAACCGAGCTAATCAACTGCTTCACTAAATCCTGAGATATTTACGTGGATATCTCAACCATTTACAAAGTTTGCACTTCACAATCTTGGATCAAACACCGTGATCAACACTGTGGATCAGACATTGTAGCTCAAGAAAAAGAACACGCGAACTTTCGACTTTCTTCGTGCTTCCTTGGAGGTCTCACATGCAAGATCTTCTCTAAATATGTAGGATCAGACATCTAAGATCCTGCAAAAAGAGGTTAACTAGAAAGAGAGATATAAAAGTGATAATATCCAGATAAACAATTACCTCCACAGATATCAAGAATAAATTTCCAATTTATAACATGTGATATCTTGAAATGAAGAACAATAGTATAATTACTTATACTACACAAATAATTCACAAAGAATAGCAGAAGCAATTATAACACAGATATCACAAACGGATAAGCAATATCAAAAAAGATAGTAAATTTCACCGCACTGAGAAGAGGCTACCAAAAGTATTCTAACAGCTATTAGAAGAACTTGTAGAACGGCTAGCGAATCGAACACTGCTGAACTGAACAACTTGCTCCACTGCTTTTCAGCCAATAATATTCTTCTTGAAATATAAAATGAATCGAAGAACATGAGAAAGAGTATCGAGAAAAACGATCAGAGAGAGCTTCTTGCTTTTCTACAGAAATTAAGAGTGATTATTCGAATGGTGTGTTCCAACAATGAGTATGGGGTCCTTATATAGTATCTCAAGAAAAGTTGTTGGAAAAAAATGGTGTGAAATCAAAGATATGACTGTGTCAAGCTTGATTGTCACTTCATCACAGAGCAAAAGGATGCTACAGACTTGTTTCATCCTCCATCTGCACCAAGTTTACTTAAGGTCTAGCGAAGAAGCGAAATACCATGCAATTGTTATGGAGGATTGGAGATACTGAGGTTAAAGATTATTTTGTTTGACATGGGGATACCTATTCAACTTCACATGAGACTATGTGTAACAATAAAGCTACCATCAATCTTGTAGAGATCCAATTCTATAAGACAAATACAAACATGTCAAGCTTGATTGTTACTTCATCACAAAGCAAAAGGATTCTACATGTCTGCAATACTTTTTGAGAGTAATGGGCATGTTTGATCTCCACACCCTACATGAAGAGGAGTGTTGAGTTGTATGTTTACTTGGTAATGGGTCAAGGGTGAGGATCCATTTAACCTTTTCCTACTTATCCAAGCCATTCCCTCTCCTTTTTCAAGTTAATAACGAAAGAAAACCCTAGCCTTTTATAGAGGTCTAAGGGTGTATGAGGCCCCACGAATTTTCCTTTCCACATCAGAGGATTTTCATGTTAAATCTCCATTTGCTTTGTCGCTTGATTGTTACAGGACCTAAGAGAACTGATAAAATAAAAAATGACGCACATGTATAGATAATGAAAGTTCTGCATCAAAAAGATAAGCATACATTTTCATTTGGAACTATTGCATATCTCTCGGACGGTGACACCCAAGCTTTGCCTGTCGATATTGAAAACAAGTGAGCGGATTACCAAATAGTGCACACATTGATAATAAAAGGCTAGAACTACCTGCTATTGGTTCAACTTTGGAGGACTGAATCTCCTGGCGTTCAGAACCATCAATGCTCAAAATTTCAACAAGCTTCGGTGTGTTTCTGATTTCATAATAGCAAGGTATGTCATACTATAATTTCAGAATATAAAAAGAGGTGACATCACATTAGTGATAGCCTACGTTTTAGAAGGGGACAAACACAAAACTAAAGGGGCAATACACTGCACAAACTCCCATAGTGAGATTCAAGGATGGGTGGGAAAGCTCTATATCTATTAGTTTGCAACTTATCCCACTTTTTTGCGAAAGGGGGTTTCCATGAATTGACCCCATGGCCACAGTGACAAACAAGTTAAACATTGCATGATCCTTGATGGTAAGTATTAAGAGATGTAACTTCACTGACAAAATGGATCTTGTAAAAATCCACATGATTATGCACATAATCTCGTCATCAATTAAGTTATCAGTGTTGAGAACAAATACTTTGTATATATGCCATAAAATATTTGCTCTATTGAAAAGAAGTTAATGAAGGCATATATCCATTCTTCGGTATAATAGCACAATACCATGTTATATAAACCCAGAAAAAAATATTTGTTTGTTTTCTATGCAGTAAGCACAAAATCGGGATGGGGTAGTGATTTACTCTTGCCAGTTAAAATAGAATATAGATGATAAAAGATGAATTCAACGTTGAAAGATGCTGAGATTTAATATGGCCAACAATAAGAAGAAAGTTATATCCACTACACAAGAGGTATCCGGAAAGCTAGATTTTCATATTCTGAACTGAAAACTAACTCTACAAGGCCCTTATTATACACCCGGCACCATTCCCGAATCCAACTCTTAATAACAATGGAGTAAAAAACCTATTACTAGTTAATTAGATGAATAAGAATCTTCAATTATCTATCTAAAACTGCTTGATTTCTCTCACCAGCACATTAGATAGGCACTAGATGAATGAGTTCTCATTTTTGCTAATAATATTACCTGTCGAGAGAATCACCATGGCCAAGCTGCCCACTTGTGCCCCTTCCCCAAGAAAAAATGTTTTTCCTTTCGGTCACTGCAACAGTGTGTCTCCATCCGCAAGAGATCTGAACAACTTTCTGCAGATTATCAGAGGTACAATGATGTTAGTGCACTGATTCTTCAAGCAAAAAAATGAAGCAGTACAAGTGATTATCATAAATTACTCAAATGGTAGAGAATGCCATGCCAAAATGACTTGCCTGATCCCCAGGGAAATTAATTTGGACCGGAGAGCAATGATCCGCATTATCACCCACACCAACTTGCCCAAACTGGATGTGAAACCAATCAAATGATAAATTTGAATGAACTTTTCAAAGCAGAAAAGAGAACCTAAGTAGTCTTACTTTTTAAGGGTTCCATATAATCATGATTATACAATTTCTCACCTTGTTCCATCCCCATCCATAGAGCTTCCCATCATTTGTAAGGGCCATGGTATGCCTCCATCCACCAGATATCTGAGAATAGGGTAAACTATTATAGTGCAATTATACCATTTTATTTCTTATGTCTATTGATAGAAAAAAGATAACTAGCCTAATGTCAACTAGTAATTTCCCATACCATTATATCTTAAGAAGACAGATTAAAGGATTAACAAAACTAGTTTAGTTTTTAGCTTTTTTTGTTTCCTATTGTTAATAGGAATACCGACCTTGCCTGATCAATGCCGATTTTTACACCTTGGATGGCATAACAATGAAAATTTTAAATTTAGCTTTTACTAATTTTCCATCCATTTCAGTCATGTTAATAAATTTCAATAATATTTTCATATAACCATTTTTTATCAATCAAACCTTACATTTTTATGGATATATAAAATATTACTTGAAGCTATATACAAAATCAGCATTTTCTCTAGACATTTTCGTTAAGATGAACTTTTGGTTAGTCATTATGGAATAGTAATGAAGCTATGTATTCTATCTATTTGTCTGTGTTGAGATATACCTTGAAGCACCAACATGATTACGATCCGATTACGTTCTGTACAGTTTTTAGGATCCGATTAGGATCTGTTTCTCGTTTACCCTCTCTCTCTCTCTATATATATATATGTATGTATGTATTCTACGGTTAAGGTGGGGGTTATATGAGAGTCTCATTCCAAGAGAGCAGTCTCCTAGGGTATTTGTACCTATACTCCAGTTTTTCATCATAATGGAACCCCTCTTTGCTCGTGATTTTTTACCACTACATTGGTGAGGTTTTTCCATGTAAACCGTGTGTTCTCGGTGGTTGCATGTGGTTGATTGCGTCTTTGGATCATCTTTTCAGATTGGTAACAAAGCTTTTGTTAATTCTTCCCTTCGCATAAAGAGTCTCATATAGATCTGTTTGTGTTGATATGCCTCAAATCCTAACCATCTGACCCGGATTGAAGAACCATCGTATGCATCCCCTCTTGTCGTACCATACCTCCAATACCTACGGTGGCAAAAAAGTTAAGACTGAGAAGTTGGATCGCAATGTCAACTTTAACATGTGGAAGGTCAAGACGAAATCGATCATCATCCAAGAAGGCATCACACTTAAGAAAGTTTAGTAAGGTACTACGGTCTTTGGAGACAAAAGCAAGTTTAGACTTTCTTCACAAAGGAAATGTCATATAGATCACTTCATGTAACCACAATATCATTAGTATTACCAATCCCCTAGAAGACCCTCTCACAAAGAGGGAATGATATGCACTATAGATTGTAGAAATTGCATATATCCCATTACCTAAGATCATGTTTCGAACAAGGTTCAGGAACTCTTCCTAAAGGCTATAAATAGCCATGTGAAGCAATACCATCCTGGGACCCTCCCTCAGCCATAAAACCATGTAGATGCTCCATATATACCTCATCATTTGAATCGTCATGTAGAAATACGTTCTTCACACCAAGCTAATAAAGTGATTAATCATTTTATATTGCAAGTCTGCAACATATAATAGTCCAAAGAGTGGATAATCAAGCAAGAGTAGAAAAGGTGTCGAAGTGGTCCACACCATAAATCTACGTGTAACCCTTTGTGACATGGCACGTCTTGTATCTCTGGACATAACTATCAGCATTGTGCATGATTATAAGACCCATTTGCAGCAAATAATGTTTGCATTTATGGGAGTATTAATTAGAGTCCATGCACCCTGAAAAACAGAAGTAATAAGCATCCATCTCTTACTAAATACTCTCCCTCTATATGTGAACCTGAATATGGTCTTAACTTGCTAAAAGAGAGAAAAGTTGGATTGTCGACATATCGTTACCATGTTCAGGCAAATCGCAAACTTAACCTAAAAGATGGAAAATCCCTCAATAACTTTCTCACGGGACACTACTAAAAGCTTGTTGGAAAACTAATCGACCTCCCCCTCATCATATTTAACATCCCCTATGCAATGAATCTAGTGAGTCAATCCGTGTATGCTTCAGTTGATGCACATATGAGTATTGTGAACAAAGAAAACCCAGAAAGAGGAATTTTTTTACAATGGCAATAAAATTAACATTGAAGCATACATTGATGCTGATTGGGATGGATCTATTGATGATTGTTGGGAAACGTGAATGAGATGTCTATTCCATAGCCCAAGGCTCTCTTATATAGGAGAGTAGCCTATGGGTAAATTACATAAAGAGACTAACAAGAAAATAAAATAACGAAGATACATAATAACTCAAAATGCGTCAACACTCCCCCTCAAGATGGAGCATAGATGTCAATCATGCTCAGCTTGGAAGCACACTTCTGGAATGGACCTCGTAATAATGCCTTGGTGAATATATCTGCAGTCTGGTTCTCTGAAGTAACATGAGATGTGGCAATGAATCCTTTCTGAATCATATCACGTATGAAATGACAATCCACCTCAATGTGCTTGGTCCGTTCATGGAAAGCAGGATTGTTTGCAATGAACAACGCAGCCTGATTATCACACTCCAAGTTCATAGGAAGTGGTACATCTAAGCATAAATCTGTCAGCACCGCTTTCACCCACATCATCTCTGTAGTGGCCTGGGCCATAGCCCGATATTCAGATTCAGCACTGGATCTAGCTACCACAGTTTGTTTCTTGCTCCTCCATGAGACTAGTGCATCTCCAACATAGACGGCATACCCTGAGGTAGACTTCCTATCCTTAGGACACCCTGCATAGTCTGCATCTGCGCATGCTGAGACAGAAATTTCCTTTGCTTTCTTGAATAGCAGACCTTTACCTGGAGAAGATTTGAGATATCTAAGTATCATGTGTATTGCATCCATATGCACCTGACGTGGCTGCTCCATGAACTGGCTCACACGGCTCACTGCAAATAATATATCTGGCCTAGTGATCGTGACATATAACAATTTTCCTACCAGTTCTCTGTATCTTCTCCTGTCAACCTCCTCTGTGTCATCATCAAACAGCTTCATGCTGGGGTCCATTGGTGTCGTAGCAGGTCGACACCCTAACATACCTGTCTCACTCAGTAGATCTGTGACATACTTCCTCTGTGACATGACCAATCCATACGGATTTCTGGCGAATTCCAGCCCCAGAAAATATCTAAGGACTCCCAGGTCCTTGGTGACAAACTCGGTCCCCAACCTTTCCTTTGCCTGCTTAATGCCCTGGTCATCATCACCTGTAATCAAGATATCGTCAACATAAACCATGATTACAACAATACCTCTTGCCGTCTTCTGTACAAACAAGGAATGATCAGCATTGGAGCGTTTATATCCTTGTTTCTCAAAGAGGTCTGACAGCTTCTGGAACCATGCTCTGGGGCTCTGCTTAAGGCCGTAGATGGCCTTATGTAGCCTGCAAACCTTGGAACACTCCCCCTCAACAGCAAAACCTGGTGGCTGTTGCATATAAACTTCCTCCTGCAGATCACCATACAGAAAAGCATTCTTCACATCCAGTTGATAGAGCGGCCAGTCTCTAGTAACTGCAACTGACAAGAGTATCCGCAGAGTGGAATGACGAGCTACAGGGGAGAACGTGTCAAGGTAATCTACCCCATATGTCTGTGTGAATCCCCTTGCAACTAAGCGTGCCTTGTACCTGTCAATAGTGCCATGTGCATTATGTTTCACTGTAAACACCCATTTTGTTGAGACGTATGAGCGCAGGATGTTTGGTGAACAATTCCTTTAGAGGAGTAGTAGTTGGCTAGACTGTTGGTACACAACTCTAATGCATTGTCACTTCTCAGAATTTTGACAGTTGTGGAAAAAACATTCTGAATTTCATTTAGAAAGTGAATAATAATATTTCCAGCTTCAGATTTATTTTTCATTAGAAATACCCATGATGCTCTAGAGAAGTCATCCACAAATACAATATAAAACCTGTGCCCCTGATGATCGGGAACACGACTTGGACCCCAGACGTCGACATGAAACAACTCAAACTTGGAGTTACTACTCCGACCTTGACTACTGGGAAAAGATGACCTGTGATGTTTTCCCAACTGACACGCCTCACACTGGATAGGTGTGTGAGAAAGACTATAAGGTAAGACTAGACGCAACTTCTGAAGCGGTAGATGACCAAAGCGCAGATGCCACAGGAAAGGAGAAACTTGGTCTGCGGGAGAAGCAGTGATTCCGGCAAACGGGGTCTGGTTCAGACGATAAAGGCCTCCATGCTCATAGCCATGACCAATCACGTTGCCCGTACGGATGTCCTGAAAAATCAATGAAGATGAATCAAAAATAGCTCGACAATGAAGATCCTTCGTAATCTGACTAATTGACAACAGATTCATGGAAAAATGCGGTGCATGTAAAACATTCTTGAGCTGCATAGACGACGTCAATCTAATCTCCCCCTGACCAGTGATAGGAGAATGCGTGCCATTGGCAATAACTACTGTCCGTCCTGGAGGAATCTGTGTGTATCCTGTAAGTAGGCTCTGGTCGCCACATAGATGATGTGTAGCGCCGGAGTCCATGATCCATGGCAGTGTATCAGATCTACTACTGTGAAGTGCAAGTGGACTACCTGAAGTACTAGTGGAAGCAGAGGCAGAAGCAGAAGCAGCAACATCAGTATGACTCTCTGTAGTCGGTGCTGGACCAGATGGTGGGATAATGCCCCTGAGGCGGGCAACCAGGTCATCAAATCGCTGATCCAGTGAAGCAGCAGACGGGGGCTCTATCTGTTCAGCGGCTCGTGCGGATGCAGGAAACCCATGCTTCGAGTAGCATGTATCTTCAGTATGTCCGACACGGTGACAATATGAGCATGTTGGCCTAGTGCGGCCACCTCTCCCACGAGGAGTACGTCCACGGCCCTGATGATGAAATCCGCGGCCTCTGTTGGCTGCCATAGCTGAGGGATTCTGATTCGCTGCTGCTGAAGGTACTGTGATCCTGCTCAGTCTGTGAAAAGCTTCCTCCATGGGAGGAATAGTCGAGTCCGCCAGAATCTGTGAGCGTGCTGCCTCATACTCTGGGTCGAGTGCAGCAAGAAACACACCCACCATCGTCGCATTTCTGTACGTCTTCTGTTGTTCTGGTGTGGCAGTAAGAGGCATGAAGCTATAGAGCTTCTCGAACATCCCTCTCAATGATGTATAGAGAGAATGTAGTGGATGACCATTCTGCTTTATCGTGAAGATATCATGTTGCAGTTGCAGAATCTTCGTCTCGTTCTTCGCTTGTGAATACGTTGCTGCCAGGATATCCCACATGTCTTTGGCTGTAGGTTGATGTAAAATGTCGTTGGCGATTTCAATAGCCAATGTGCCAGATAGCCACACCTTGGCATAAGCATCATCAGCCTCCCATGAGGCATGAACTCCAGTCTTCTCTGCAGGCTCGGGTTCGGTAAGAATATGCTTCTTACCCGTAGACTTCATCATACTCATGAACTGCATTGCCCACAGTTCATAGTTCGTACCATCCATCTTGACAATTGGCGCTGGACCACGAAATGCGCCCATAGATGGGATATCTGCCTTGCTTTCTGACATACTGGAAACGGAAGACTGGAGTGACCGAGAGAAGATAATCTTTGTCTACACTGACATAGACGGGATTAGTTGCTTGTGTAGACCTCAAACAACTAACCCCATGTAGATATGGGGCTGTGCCCTAGGTTTTTTTTTGAGACTTAGGGCACGCACGCACGTGTTAGAAACACGCGCGCACTGGAGTGCTTCAACTGGAGGTTTTCACGCGCACAGACGCACGCAACTGTGTGCGTGATAGTGCGCACACTCGCGTGACAGGGGCCTATGCAGGAGGTTATGCGCCTGCTGGAGTGCGCCAATGCGCGCCTGGATGTGCGCCTGGTATCACCCCGGATGTGCGCCTATGTGCGCCAATGCACTGGATGTGCGCCAACACGCGCACCAAGGCGCCTGGATGTGTGCCCCACGGTGGAGATCCTGCCGCAGATGCGCCTGAGTGCGCTGGAGACGTGCGCAGATGTGCGCCTGCGCCTGGAGAGGCGCTTGAAGGGGGCGGCGGCGTCGATCTGCGGAGAGAAGAGAGAGAGAGAGAGAGAGAGAGCCGGCGGGTAGGGTTAGGGTTAGGGTTTCAGGAACTCCGGTCTAGGACCGTCGCTCTGATACCATGTTGGGAAACGTGAATGAGATGTCTATTCCATAGCCCAAGGCTCTCTTATATAGGAGAGTAGCCTATGGGTAAATTACATAAAGAGACTAACAAGAAAATAAAATAACGAAGATACATAATAACTCAAAATGCGTCAACAATGATCATCACTTTATTTTTGAATAATCAATATATTTTGGGGGGCCCATTTATAAATATGCAAGAAATATATGGTTGTGCCACATCTAAGGGTTAAATCTAAGTCTCGTGTAATAGATCTCAAACTATTAGATTCTTTGTGCTTATATTACACTTGATGACATGGGTGTTAATGCTAATCTTCCAATAGAGTTGTGTTGTAGTATAAGGTTGCCATCAACCTTGCAATTCTATCCAACATAATCGCATAAAACATGTTAAGGTTGACCCACATTTACTCAAAGAAAAGATCGACAACAGGCAACTTGGCATTTCTTTTATTTGATAAGAAGATCAGTTAGTAGACATATTCACCAAAGACCATCCTACGATGCAACATGAGATAAATACGAGCATTGTTGCAATAGCCAAGCGACTGGATCAATCAATTAATCCAATTACTCAATTCGATCAAGTAACTGAATAGAATAGCTCGGACCGAATAGTCGGTTAACTAATGAAAAAATAGTATTTTTTATTTTAACTTTTTCCCCATACTTTTCTTTAGCTCGGACCGAATAGTCAGTTGACTAATACAGGCGTGGCATGCATTAAGGGTTTATTATAAAATTTGTGTGTGTGGTTCAACACTTTCCATTATCATGCCGAGGCTTTCCATAAATTAGTGGTCATTTCAACTAGTTTTCTCAAAGATTGTAATGCTCCAAGTTGCTCTAGGCCTTCCTCTTCATGGCTAGTGATCGATCAATTGAGGCACATCGTACAAGCACTGCTATTTCTAGGGTCTATCAAATTGGTGTTGCAATCGCTTACATCAAACATAGAATTCGATCATTTGTGTTGTTGGAGGAAATACGACTATTTTTTATTGATCAGATACCCTCCTCTAACAAATCAAATCGATCATTTTCTAGTGACTGATCTATCAGGTTTGCTCTTTGTTTTCTTATACCTAGCATTACCTTAAGGGGAAATCATTCGCATCCTTAATAGTTGTATTTCTTGTATCTCGTAGATAAGCAACTTAATAGCCATATTTCTTGTAAGTCCAACAGCAGTCACTTACATCCTAATAATAAATGGTGATTCATCCATGTTAAATTTTTTTACCTGTATCATGGATACCACCATTCTCAAAAATAAAAGCGCAGCTTAATAATGGCATTTCTTCAATGAATATTTTTATTTAAACTAGAGTACAAGGTTCGATATATAGGCCACATTCAACTCTATTATAATAGGCCATGCAGGATAAAACACAAGACTTTACACCATACAATAGATAGACCTCGATAAGATCCAAATACCTAATTAACTCGACTACTCAATGTTAACACTGCATCATGATGTTGGATCATGCAATGCTCAATTTATACTGTGGAAAGGCGTGAAATGAAAAAAAAATATTTCACTGTAGCCCTAGAGCTCTCTTATATAGGAGAAAAGCTCCAAGGGAAAATTACATAAAGTGGAAAAAAGCAATAAGAAAATACAAAATAAAGATAATGAGATATAAATATCTCAACACTCCCCCCTCAAGATGGAGCATATATGTCTATCATGCTCAGCTTGGAACAACAATGGTGAAAAGGACCCCTCGCAACAACTTTGGTGGACATATGTGCAATCTGGTCGCCTAGCAATGCGCGAGGTGAAAATATGTTCCTGATGAATTAGATCACGAGTGTAATGGCAATCTACTTCTATGTGCTTTGTTCTTTCATGGAAGGCTAGATTATTAGCTATGAATAAAGCAGCTTGGTTGTCACATTTGAGGTGCAAAGGAAGAGGCACCTCAATAGTTAGGTCAGTCAGGACGGACTTGACACATCATTTCTGTGATCCCTTGGGCCATGGCTCTATACTTGATTCAACACTAGATCTAGCCACAATTGTCTGTTTCTTACTCTTCCATGAAACTAGCGAGCTACCAACAAACACAGTGAAGCCTGAAGTGGACTTCCTGTCCTTAGGGCACCCAACATAGTATGCATTAATACATTCAGTAACTATGAGAGACGTGTCTCTTCTGAACAAAAGTAATGCTACTGGACAAGACTTCAAATACCTCAAGATCATGTTAACTGCATCAATATGAACCTGTCTGGGTTGCTCCATAAACTGGCCGACTCTACTAACAACAAATGATATATCAGGCCTGGTGATAGTGACATACACAACTTCCCTGCTAGCTCTTTGTATCGTCTCTTATCCACCTCCTCAGAGTCATCATCATAGAGCCTAGCATTGGAATCCATTATAGTAGCAGGTTTACATCCTGTCATGCCCGTCTCAGATAAAAGGTCAATGACGTATTTCCTTTGTGTCATTACCATACCATGTTGATTTCTTGCAAATTCTAGACCAAGAAAGTAACGCAATTGCCAAGATCCTTGGTCACAAACTGTTGCCCAATAAAATCCTTAGCTGCATGAATTCCTTGTTCATCATTTCATTTAATAATAATATCATCAACATAGACCCGAATAGCAACTATACCTCTATGGATTCTCCTAACATAAAAAGAGTGATCTGCAGTAGATCTAACAAACCCATGTTGTTCAATCAACTCTGAGAGCTTCTGAAACCAAGCCCTCGGACTCTGCTTAAGGCCATAGATGGCCTTGTCAAGTCTGCATACCATACGGGACCCCCCTCATCAACAAACTCCGGTCGATGTTGCATGTAGACTTTCTCCTGCAAGTCCTCATACAAGAATGCATTTTGACATCTTGGAAAAGCGGCCAGTCACATACCACAGCAGCAACAATAAAAAACCGCAGCGTAGTATGACGAGCAACATGAGAAAATGTAACTAATAATCCACCCCATAGGTTTGGGTGAACCCATGGTCAACAAATATGGCCTTATATTTGTCCACAGTACCATCCGCACGGTGTTTCACCATAAACACCCATTTACTACCAACAACATATGCACCAGGGGGAGCCTGTACAATACTTCAAGTACCATGAGACTGTAATGTTGTCATCTCCTCCTCCATAGCCAGACGCCACTAACTAATCTGCAATGCCTCCTGATATGACTGTGGTATCTCCACGACCGATAAACCCGCAACAAACCTTTGAAAATCCTCTGAGAGACGTGCCAGAGAAACATGGCAAGAGGATACGTAGTGCATGTACACATCTTCTTCCGTAAGGCAATAGGCACATCAAGGTCCTCAACATCCTCATTAGCTGAGACTGGATCATCTAAGGAATCCTACACAACGTAAACCACCAGTGCCATTAGTGGAACTGAAATGCTCGGAATATACCTGAGGTGTGCTGGATGATGGAGGAGGCACATGAGCACGAGGTCTGTGCTGGTAGACCTATGGAAAGAAAGTAGGCATGACAGGTGGTGGAGGAGGTGGTGGAGGTGGGGAAGTGGAACCTAGAGTAGACCAAATCGGAGGTAGAGGCATGTATACCTCTTCTCCATTCTCCGAAGGAATGAGCTTGTCACATGTAGGGGAGAAATACATAATAGGCAAAGAAGGTGACATCCGCACTTAAATAATACCTTCGTCGAACAGGGTCAAAGCAATGTTATCCCTTTTGGATCCCGGAATACCCAACAAAGACACACTTGACAGCTCTAGGAGAGAGCTTGCCAAGACATGTAGAAATCTGATGAACAAAAGCATCTGATCCAAAAACATGAGGCGTAAGAGAGAAAAGATCCATCTCAGGAAACACAATTGAGAACAGGATCTTCTCCCCCAGGACCCATGAGGGCATACGATTCACTAGATGGATAGCAGTTAGAACTGCATCCCCCAGTAAGAATGAGGAGTATGGCTCCGGATCAAGAGAGTCCTGGTAACGTCCAAAAGGTGGCGATGTTTTCATTCAGCCAGACCTGTATATTGAGGCATATAAGCACAAGAAGTCTGATGAACAATACATAGGTTCTAAGAAATTGAGAGTTGAGTACTGCAAAATTCTAATGCATTATCTGAACAAATATACTCGACATTTGCAGAGAAAACATTCCCTATCTCATTGATAAAAGACCGAATAACAGGACCAGCATCAGACTTGTTCTTAAGAAGAAAGACCTACGACAATCTTGAAACTCATCCACATCAACAAGATAAAACCTATGCCCATGATGGTCTGGTACATGGCTTGGACCCCAAATATCAAAATGAATTAACTCAAAAAGACTGACTACTTCGACCCTGATGACTCTGGAAGGTAGACCGATGATGCTTCCCAAGTTGGCAGGCCTCGCACTGAAATGTAGAGCGAGGAGAAATCTGTGCAAGAATGTGACACAACTTCTGTAGAGAAAGATGACCAAATCGAAGAAGCCACACATAGGGGGAAACAGATCCAGTGCGAAGAGAAGAAGCACCAACATATGGAGATTGTACCGGTCTATAGAGACCTCCTTGCTCACAGCCAAATCCAATCACCCTACCCATAAGAATGTTCGGAAAAATAAGAACGGATGGATCAAATACGGCATGACAATGTAAATACTTGATGATTTGACTAATGGATAGTAAATTCATAGAAAATTCATGAGCATAAAGAATATTCTAAAGTCGCATTATAGGAGTTAATTGCACCTCCCTCTGACCGTTGATGGGAGTGTGTATCCCATATGCTATTACTATCGATCTCCCTGATTGAGGCGGAATGTAAGTGCTGAACTGTCCTTTGTCACCACAAAGATGATGGGATGTTCCTGAATCCATAATCCATTCTGACAAATCTGCCCTATGACAACTAGTAAGAGCATATGTTATACCTGATGTAGACGCTGATGCTGAGGTAGCAACCTCTGAGGAACCTGAAGGAGAGCTGATTGACCCAGGAGTAGGCATAATCTCTCTGAACCGCGCTACAAGTTCATCGAATCTCTGATAACATGCAGGTGATGGACCCACAACTTACTGAGTCTGCTCTGCAACACATGATGAAGCGGGAAACCCATACTTAGAATAGCATGTTCCCTCACAGCGGCCTGACCTATGGTAGTAGTTTCATGGCTAACGGGGTCGACTACCCCCTCCCCTGCCATAGTTACCTCGACCACAGTACTTCGTAGGGCTCCCTCTACCACGAGAGGCAGCCATAGCCGAAGAAGACTGCGATTGTTGGATACCACTAGGAGATATAAAGAGCCTATTTAATCTGCGATATGCCTCCTCCATTGGAGGTATGGTGGCATCTGTAAGAATCTATGCTTGAGCAACATCATACTCAGGATTTAGAGCTGCTAGAAAAACTCTGGTTATCATCGAATCTCTGTATGCCTTGAGCTACTCTTGTGTGGTAGTCAAGGTTTGAAAAAACGAAAGGCAGAACGAGGTGGTATCCTTGGAATTGAGGCGAGGCGTAGCCTCGAGGCGGTCGAGGCGTAAGCCTCAGTTATATAGAAAAATATGTATAAACTACAATTATATATATCTCTATGTAATTATATGTTCACTTCCCAATATATAATAATTTACACTACAAGATATGATGAAATAATAAAGATAAGAAACCCAAAATAGAAGATAGAACAACATCATATACATTTCTACACATTTTCATCCAATCAAAGAGGAATTATTGACAATAGATATTGTGAAAGAATTAAACAATACATATATGTCTTTGAAATATTGTTGTAATTAAAAGTATGACTAAAGATACATCGAAGAAATTTATATTGTGTCTAACATATAATATATGATCGCACGAGAAACCATGAACCATATCCATTTCGAGTAAATATTTGAAATATTGTTGTAATTAAAAGTTCGATTAAATATATGTCGAAGAAATTTATGTTGTGTCTAATATATAATATAAGGCAACATGAGAAACCGTGAACCTTATCCATTTTGTTTTGCTTGATATATTGCAAATCTTGTTAAGTTACAAGTATTGTTTAATTTATATTTATGAATTCATTCATTAAGAGTGAAATAGTAATAGTTTGCCAAAATAGTTGGATACATTAATTGTAAATATGAAGTTATCGGCATGAAATAAACATCACATTTAGGCATTCATCTTATATAATCATTATCCTAAATAAACAGATATTGATAAGCTTCTCAAACTACTAAGGAACCCATTAAAATAATAAAAAATACTTCAAAAAAAGCAAAAACGACTCACGAAACGCCTCAACCATTCAAGGCGCACGCCTCACAGGACTGGTCTGAGGCATAAGCCTCGAGGCTAAAAGGGACCGCCTCGCCTCGAGGCGTACGCCTCGATCGCCTCGAGGCTAACCTTTTCGAACCATGCTACTAGTAGTCAAGGAAATGAAACCATGGAGCTTCTCAAACATACCCCTTAGAGAGGTGTAAAGGGTATGTAGAGGACGACCATTCTGCTTTGATGTAAAGATATCGTGTTGAAGTTGCAGTATCTTCGACTCATTTTTCACTGGAGAGTACATAGCGAAGACAATGTCTCACATAGTCTTTGTAATACACTGGCTCAATTTATCGTTGTCTATCTCCATTGACACAGTTCCAGATAGCTACACACGCATAAATGCATCATCTTCCTCCCATGAGGCATTAACCCCAGTCTTCACGTGGCTCCTCCTTCGTGAGGATGTTTTTCTTGCCATTACACTACATTAGGCTCAGTAGGGTTAGCCCTAGCCCTATGGAATAGACATCTCATTCCAATGGATAAGAGATGTCTATTCCATAGGGCTAGGGTCTCTTATATAGAGAGAAAACCTTACAAAGTACAAAAAGAAAATACATAAATACCCCGAGGGGTTACAAAACCCGAAGGGTTGAAGGTTACGAAACCTGAAGGGTTAAGAGTTACGGAGCCCGAAGGGTTACAAACATAATTGTAAGTATAATAATTCTAACACTCCCTCTCAAGTTGGAGCATATCTGTAGATCTTCCCAACTTGGATACTAAGTACATGAGGCGCTCCCTTGGAAGAGCCTTTGTGAAGATGTCTGCGAGTTGAAGTTCAGTGGAGATGTGTGGAGTGCTAATTTGTCTTCCTCGTACTGCATCATGAATGAAATGACAATCAACTTCAATGTATTTTGTCCGCTCATGGAAAACTGGATTGGTGGCTATGTACGCGGCAGACTTGTTGTCGCAGTATAAGGGTACATGAGGGGTGACTGACATGTCAAGTTCTGTTAGGAAAGAGACAAGCCATGTGATCTCACAGGTGGCTTGAGCCATTGCCCTGTATTCTGCTTCCGCAGTGGAACTGGAGACCACTGTTTGCTTCTTGCTTCACCAAGTGACAAGGTTATCCCCAACAAACATGGCGTATCTTGTAGTGGATCGACGGTCCTCTAGAGAGCTAGCATAGTCAGAATCTGTATAGACGGAGATATTAGTGTGTCCATTCACTCCATAGAAAAGTCCACGTCGAGGAGATTCCTTCAAATATCGAAGGATCAAAAGAACATCTTGCCAGTGACTGTAAAGAGGTTTCTCCATATGCTGACTGGATATGCTCACAGCATACGATATATCTGGCCTAGTAACAGTGAGATAAAGTAATCTTCCCATTAAGCTTATGTACCATGTTGCATCCTTAAAAGGTGGATCAGTAAATGCTGAATATTTTCTCACTTTTGCAGGGATGCCAGATGGCTTGCATCCAAGTAGTCATGCCTCAGTCAGAATATCGAGGCAATACTTCCTCTGTGAAAGATGGAGTCCCTCCGTAGTGCGTATTACCTCGATGCCAAGAAAATAACGAAGTTGGACGAGGTCTTTCGTGACAAAGACCTTCGGGAGGAAAGTCTTGGTCTCCTGAATGCCATCTACATCATCTCCTGTGACAACCATATCATCAACATAGACAGCAAGAATGATCGTGCCAGTAGATCGTCGTCTAACAAAGCCAGAGTAGTCAGTTGTTGTCATCTGAAAACCAAGTGTGTTGATCTCCGTAGTGAGCCTGTCAAACCATGCCATGTGGCTCTGCTTCAGGCCATAAATAGCCTTGCGCAGTCGACATACATGCTCCCTCTCGACTACATACCTCGGTGGTTGCATTATGTAGACCTCCTCCTCAAGATCACCATAAAGAAAGGTGTTCTTAACATCAAGTTGATAAATAGGCAAAGCCTTATTGGCAGCAATAGATAAAATGGTACGTATCGACCCCATTCTGGCAACGGGCGAGGTCTCAAAATAATCAACTCCAAAGGTTTGTGTGAAATCTTTGGCAACAAGTCTGGCTTTCAACCTGTCAATAGAACCATCAGGCGATTGTTTGGTCGTGAAGACCCATTGACAAGCCACAGGGCAAACTCCTGGGACGGTACGGTGCAAGATCACACATGCCCCGGGAGGTAAGTGCATCGATCTCCTCATCCATGGCATGTCACCAACCATGATCCTGCATTGCACTAAAATGATCTCTTGGAACATAAATTGCATTCAGAGCATCTGTAATCTCTTGTCACAGCTAGATAAACCATCTGTAGAAGTAAAATATGACATGGGGTGATATGTACATTGCCATTTTTGCTTACGTAGAGCTATAGGAAGCTCCTCGGGTACATCCGGGACAACAATGGTGGGAGCACTCGAAGTGGTCATATCATCCTGCATAAAAGGGAACAAGATGAAAAGCAGTAGTACTATGAGACTCAGTACGAACAGGAAACGAAGCTCGATGGTGTTTTCTGAACTCACACGCCTCACACTGAAAGGGCTTCAGAACAGAGAGTTCAGGAAACATCATAGAGATGGCTGTGGAAGAGGGATGCCCAAGGCGCAGATGCCATAGAAGCGGATCTTCAGAGATGGACGCAACACCAACAAAATTGGAATCCGAGTGTATGTCAAGATAATATAGGCCATTCTTCTCATGACCCGTACCAAAAATCTGCCTCGTCCGAATGTCCTGAAAATAACAAGACTCATCAAATATCACACGACAATGAAGCTTAACACAAAGCTTGTGAATTGATAGCAAGCTAAGAGGAAAATCAGGAGCACAATGAACCCCAGAAAGTCGAAGCTTGGAAGAGAATTCCATAGTTCCGATAGTAGTAACCGGTGATTAAGTCCCATTGGCGACTCGAACTGACTTCACAGAGGTAGATGATACGGAAGAGGTAAGCAGACTACCTTCTCCTGTGAGATGAGTAGAGGCATCAAAATCAATAATCAAAGCTGGAGCAGGAGTGACAGCAGAGTCGGCTATTGTACTTCAAGGAGTAGCCAGAGCAGCAATGGTAGTGGTACTAGTGGTGGTAGGCCCTGGAGTCTGACAGATCTGCATCAGGCGAGAGTAATCTACGTCATTAAGATGAACAACCTTGCTACTGGAGGTTGCTGTAGGCGATGCTTCTTGCACATCATAGGCATCATCATAGGCATTTTTGGCGTGATAAGAAGGTACGCCAAACTTCTGCCAGCATCGTTCAGTCGGGTGGTTCCACCTACCACAATGAGTGCATGGGGCAGTAGAGTCTCATCCACGGCCACGACCAAAGTCACGGCCTCGTCCAGATTCCCGTCCACAGCTATGACTTGGATCATGACTGCGTCCTCCTCATAAGATGTATCTACCTCCTTGCCCAGATGAGACAATGTGTGCAAAGTTCTCTATTGAAGGTAAGACGGGAGGTCGGGCAACCAATGTCTCGAGTTCCTCAAGTCGGCCAAAGATGGCCTTCATTGTTGGCAGTATGTCTGATATAAGAAATTGCTCCTTTGCTGCATGGTATCTAGAATGCAAGTCATCAAGAAAGCAGTATACCTGCCAATCAGAACGCTTTTGTATTTGTTTGGTGCAACATGAGGGCTAGAATATTGCACGCTCCTCATACAGGCTGGAGAGATGCATGTAGTACTCGATGAGGGTGGAACCACTCTGAGATGCCGACTAGATTCGATTGTAAATGTCTGCAAGACGTGACTTTATCTTCTTCTGGGAGTATGTTTGCTCGAGATCCTCCCACATTTCCTCAGTTGTATTTTCGTAAAGAAGATTTGAGGCAATGTGAGCCTCAATATTGTTGGTCATCTAGTTGATAACCAAGTAAATGTCAGTCTGCCAGTTATCGTACTCTTTATCCTTTTCATCTAAAGGATCTTTAGTCAGAATGTAGAGTTTCCTCTGACCACCAATGAACACCATAAAAGATCGAGACCAGAGCACATAATTTCCTGTGCCCTTGAGTTTGATAGTAGTGCCTTGTGCCATAATATTCGTGGCCAAGGGCTTTGTCTCGGTAGAATAATGCGCCATGGTGATTTTAAAATAGAAAAAAGATATTGTGATAAACTAAAGATGCATGAGAGGGCTAGAAAATGCCCTAGAACTCACGTTTGCCCTTGAAGAAGGGCTGAAAATCCTCAACGAACAGTAGATTTGGATTCCTGGAAGCATTGGACAGCGCTAGCGGGAGGGTTGTGACCTCCTAGCGGCATTCGTAGGTCTTCGTAGGTGGTTCCAGCAGCACTGGTAGGTGCTGCAGATGCTCTTTTGGGGTCGAGCTATTTTACTGGAGGCAATTGGATGACCTTGCGTGGGGCCCTAGTTCGGGGAAGAGAGCCCACACAGGCTTTTGCTAAGCTTGAAGGTGGCGGCGGGAATTCTCGGTCAGAACCCCGATCTAAGACCGTTGTCTGATACCATGTGGAGAAGAGAGACGAATGAGATGTCTATTCCATAAGGCTAGGGTCTATTATATAGAGAGAAAACCCTAGAGAGTACAAAAGGAAAAATACATAAATACCTGTGAGGGGATACGGAACCCGAAGGGTTGAAGGTTACGGAACCCAAAGGGTTACAAACATAATTGTAAGTTTAATAACTCTAACAGAGAATAATTGATTTCTCTCAACATCTATCTCAATTTCAAGATGCAAGGTTTGAATTTATGTCATTTCTTCCGTTCTCCCTCTTAATATATTTTAATGGCTTTCCTATTTTTTCTACTACTTTACTTTTTTATTCTATCTTTTATTTAGTTCATTTTCCCCTTTTCATAAACTCCTTTGTTTTTATATATGGTTTTTTCAAACAAAAAAAGGAGATCATGGGCCTCAAGCCCATAAACGAGATGGCATGTCCCAATAGAACCACTTATACACTTAATTCTGAATGTTTCTGGGAGAACTTTCATCGTTGTCTCCTAAAAAAGCTCGATTGACATGTAGGCATCCCTTTTTATGTGTCACTATCTCGAATGCTTCATAGAAAATATAGCCACTTTGTCAATGCGCAATTGAATAACACCTCTCTGATTGTCTCCATGAAGCTGCCACACATAGCTTTTGCACAACAAAGAAGCCGTCACGCATAGCTTTTGCCACCTCCGCATTGTGCAACATGGTCGCAATGATCTGACGGAGGTGACACCAACTTCCGCATGATCTTCAAATTATACGAACTTGTATGGTTGGCTCACGCATGTATCGTTGTCCCTCTCTCCGATTGTGTCATGTTGCTAGGCGTAGCAGTCTTTTCGCTCACCTTCGAGCAGAGCATGCTCTTGCAGACCATACCACCTAAGATAGTTCATCCTTATGTTATTATGAGGTAAACATCCTACGTAGTGCATTGACTGGACAACTCAAACAACATACCTATCTCCACAACGCATGCTTGGGGCACAATGTTGGACTTATTAACATATTTCAAGAACATTAAATAAATATAAAGATAACAAAACAAAAACCAAACCGTAATATGAAATCCTTGAAACCACTTTCTTTGATGGCAAGTAAATACAATAAAATCTGGAAAAGATGAGTCCACAAGCATCAAAATGGCATCTAGGGAGTTCAAAACCATTACGATGATACGCAATTTATGAATAAGTGGCCTAATAGTCATTTTTCTTGATTTTATTTTTTCATTAAAGCAAGTAGAAACCCTACAAATAAGCTCAACTCTCTCCTCTAGAGATGTTTTTATGTTTTAGTGTTGCTTTTTATTCTCTATTTATGATGTCCACAGTATGTAATTTATTCATTGGGACTCTCCACTATATAAGAGAGCCCTAGGATCTCATGAATCAATATAGAATCATATTTCTACCAACAAGGTATCAGAATGACTGTCCTAAACCAGAGTTCTCATGCCCAGAAAAACCTAACCCTAACCACCAGAGTCATCGCCACCTACCGCCATCACCGCCTGGCGCCACTGTAGCTTGGCACCACCTACACCACCGCTGTTGCTCTGAGCAGACTCCGCACGACTGTCCACCACAGCTCTGCCTCCTTGCATATGCTCCTTGGCTCCTATCTCAGCTAAGGTTGTGATGCAGCGTCACTGGGTGTTCTAGCGCATCACATTCGTGATCGAGTGATCGCGTACGATCTGATTTTGAGGTTTCCAACGTGATTTCAGATTGATAAATCACCTCTTTCGCCCGAGGACACAACTGTTATTGATGGGAATTATTGCATTTTGAGTCTACACCTGCAATTGATTCCCCTTATGTCTGTGTAGACAAGTTTTTCCTTGATTTATAAGTCCCAATCGTTAGAGTCAAGACCATGTCAGAAAAAAGGTTGACACTTCCTCCACAGACGCCTTTCGAGGTCAGATGCCAATAGTCAGACTCAAGATGGATGGAACAAACTACAATCTTTAGGCCATACAGTTCATGAGCATGATGCAGTCTACTGGTAAGAAGCGTATTCTTATCGATGAGGAGCCGACTGACAAGACTGGGACGAATGCCTCATGGGATGCCGACGATGCATATGCACACGTCTGGTTGACCGGTACGTTGACACTGATCGCCAACGATGTTCTGCATCAGCCCACTGCTAAGGAAATGTAGGATAGCTTCTAACTATTCACAGAATCACAGGAAAGAAATGAGACAAAGATCTTGCTGTTACAACATGACATATTCATTATCAAGCAGAACGGATGGCCCCTACATTCTCTATATACATCTCTCTGAGGCATGTTCAAGAAGCTTCACAGCTTCATGCCTCTTGCACCTACACCCGAGTAACAGAAGGATTACAGGAATGCCATGATGGTTGGCATTTTCTTAGCGGCACTCAATCCAGAATATGATGCCGCCTGATCAAAAATTCTCACAGATGCTACTATTCCTCCTATAGAAGAGTCGTACCATCATCTTAGCAGAATCATCATTCCTTTATCCACTTCATCACAGACCTCCTCTGCATTGGATGCATCCCGTGGTAGAGGAGGTACTTCACAGTATAGAGGTCGAGGGTTCCGTGGTTGGGGAGGTGGTTGTGGTCCTCGTCCGTCATGCACCTACTATCACCGGCGTAGCCACTCTGAGGATACATGCTACTACAAGCATGGTTTTCCAGCCTCGACTCGTGTTGCTGGGTAAAGGGAGACTCCTGTTACATCTACTCATAATCATATATTTGATGACCTAGTCTCTCGCCTGAGAGAAATCATGCCTCATGTTGTATTTTCCAGGTCCTCGAGCACTTCAGTATCATGTGGTTGCTTCTGCCTCGACTGGTATCCTAGATAGTGCTTATGCTCCTACCGGTTGTAGTACGCCAGATATTACAGAATAGATTATGGATTCGGGTACCTCTCATAATCTGTGTGGAGATAGAGATAAATTTGCATCATACTGACAGATAGCTCCTGGCAGATCAGTGATCATAGCATATGGGACTCATTCTCCCATCACCAGACCGGGGGAAATCAGCTTGATGCATCCATGTGCCTTCAGAATGTCCTTCATGCACCTGACGTTACCGTGAATTTATTATCTATTAGTCAGATTACTAAAGATTTACACTGTTGTACTATTTTTGATCCATCTTCCCTTGTGTTTCAGGACATACTCACGGGCATGGTGATTAGATAAGACCGTGAGCAAAGGGCCTATATCGACTGATACATACTCCTCGTGTTGGTGCTTCTTCTAGTTCTACGGGAACGGACTCTCCTTTTATGTGACATCTTTGTTTTAGTCATCTACCCCTTCAGAAGATGCGTGAAGTGCTTCCTTAGATTTATCCGCGTTATACTTTCTAGTGTGAAGCTTGTCAGCTAGGAAAGCATCACCGATCTTCATTCCCGAGTCGTCAGGGTCGTAATAGTAGTCGAGTCATGTTTTCAACCATCAGGGACACAATTTCTTTTTTTTGAAGCTTTGAAGAGGGGGAAGCACTCGACGGTGTTCACCCCAATGTATTAGAAAATAAAACGAAAAGAGAAATTACAGAGACCAGATACGAAGTATAAAAACCGACCTACCCGAGAGGGAGGCCGCATACAATGGAAACCCCCCAAAAAACCACATATGACTACCCCTGAGACCAATCCTCCAGAAGCCGCATTGCACGTATAATGATATTCTCCCTGTAGAACTGTTGAGCCGAAAAAATTGCCTCGTTCCTCCCCAGCCAAGTACTCCAAAGCCTTGCTATTGGAACTAGAAGAAGCTTCCTTTCCCTACCCCGTGAGTTAACCAAGCTCTCGCACACAACAGGAAAGGAGACCGCGTTGAGCCAAGGAACATCATCCCAAATAGAGCGAACATGTGGGCATTCGAAAAGCATATGTGTCCCCGTCTCTTTGCAGGGACATAATTTCTATCGTATTGCTATTGATGTTTTTTCTAGATTGTCATGGATTTTTTTGTTAAAGAATAAATCTGAAGATGGGAATGTAATTCAGTCATTTATCAAGCGTTGGAGTTATGTAGTGTGGAAAAAAGAATGAAAGAATAGAAAGTCTTGTTTTATTCTAGAGGTCTAGGGTCCTTATATAGGACAAAACCTTAGAGAGCTCAAAAGAGAAAATACACAAATACCCCTAACATGGTTACAAGAATATACGCCTGCCACATAGAATATTCTCTTAACATATACACCTACCACATAGAGTATTCTCCTATTGAATACTCCTGCTACATAGAATATTCTCTTATCATATACTCCTGCCACATGGAATATTCTCTTAACATATATACTCCTAATACTCCCCCTCAAGTTGGAGCATATTTATCAGTCATGCAAAACATGGAAACAATCCAGGAGAGTCGCTTCTTGGGTAGTGCTTTTGTGAGGACATCTGTAAGCTGAAGGTTAAAGTTCATGTAAGGAGTAGTAATCCTTCCAATCCTGACAGCATCACAAACAAAATGGCAGTCAACTTCTACATGCTTGGTTCGCTCATGGAACACCGGATTCGTGGCAATATATGTAGCAGATTTGTTGTCACAATATAGTGGAATAGGAGTAGTGACAACAATACCAAGTTCTTGTAGAAAAGTTGATAGCAACGCGATCTCCAAAGTAGTGATTCATCATCATGTACTCTGCTTCTGCACTGGATCTAGATATAACAGTCTGCTTATTGCTTCTCCAAGTAACATGATTTCCTCCAACCATCATAGCATAACATGTGGTGGAGTGTCGATCATCTGGTGAGCTTGCATAATATGCATCAGCATATGCAATAATATCGATGTACCCATTTGCCCCATAGAAGATGCCACTTCTTGGCGATTCCTTCACGCATCGCAGAATCTGAAGAACATCCTACCAGTGGTTGTAACAAGGTTGCTCCATGTGTTGACTAGCTCTTCTCATTGCATAGGAAATATCTAGTCTAGTGACAATAAGGTAAAGAAGTTTGCCAACCAGGCTCCTATATCGAGTAACATCTGCGAAGATAGGATCAGAGGATGTGAAGTGTTTCTTAGGATCTGCGGGAATACCAATGGGCTTGCATCCAAGTAATCCGACTTCCATAAGAATGTCCAGACAGTATTTTCTCTATGAAAGATGAAGACCCTCTGTAGTGCGTAGTACTTTTATGCCCAAGAAATATCGTAGTGGACTAAGATCCTTGATAACAAATACCTTCTGGAGGAAGGCCTTGGTCTCTAGTATCCCTTTATCATCATCACATGTGATGACCATATCTTCCACATAAATTGTAAGAATAAAAGTACTAGTTGTTCGTCTTCTGACCAACGCAGAATAATCAGAGGTTGTTCTCCGGAAGCCAAGAGTGTTGATCTCTGCAGTAAGTCTATCGAACCATGCCCTTTGGCTCTGATTTAGGCCATATATTTGCTTTGCGAAGTCGACATACACACTCCCCCTTAACTTCATAACCCGGAGGTTGCATCATATATATTTCCTCGTCAAGATCGCCATATAGAAACGCATATTTCACATCTAACTGAAAGATAGGCCAAGCCTTATTAGCTGCCACAAAAAGGATAGTCCTATCAAGACGAGCTTTCAACCGATTAATCGACCCATCTGGTGATTGTTTGGTCGTGAAGATCCATTTACATGCCACATGTTTAGTCCCTTTGGGACATTGCACTAGATCCCATGTTCCCCTGGAAGTAAGAGCATCCGTCTCATCATCCATGGCCTTTCGCCATCTTGAATCCTGCAAAGCACTATGGTGGTCTATTGGAATGGGAATGGTCATGTGAGCATCTGCATATCTTCTGTCAGTGGTTGATAAACTAGCAATAGAAGTGAAATAAGACATGGGATGAAGTGTGCACTGCCTCTTACTTCTGCATAGAGCAATGGGAAGCTCCTCAAGATCATCCGAGACAACAGTGCAGGGGACACTTGAATTAGGTATATCATCCTGCAATAAAGAAATAGGTAATAAAACATCTGGTCATTGGGATTTTTGTTTTCGCTTATAGACAATGGATGAAGGTGGGAGATCAAGAGGGATATCGGTAATAGATTGTGTGAAGAAGCTGGTCTACTAAAAAACGGGTACATCTGCAGATATATAATAGCGACGCTCAATTGGATCTTTTTGAGTACGAGAATAACCAAGAATAACACATTTAATAAGCAATAAGGAGAGAGTTTATCAGTAGTGTGAAAGTTATGAATAAATGCAACACATCCAAAAATTCGTAATGGTAGAGGAAAAGGTAGCTCAGTTGGGTAGAGCAGAGAGAAGGGGGTGGATCCATTTAGGGATGGAACCCTATTGACAAGATGGACAACAGTTAAAACAGCATCCCTCCAATAGGTTTTGGGAACTTTCATCTGGGTGAGGAGGGATCGGGCTATATTTAGAAGGTGTCTGAGTTTCCTTTCGGCTACCCTAAGGACATGATGTTTGGTGAATGATGCCCTGGGATGCAAAGAAGTAGGTTAGATCATGTTGAGTGAATTCCAAAGTGTTATCTGTGGAAAAAAATTGAACACCGAAGGAAAAGATATTTTTGACATAATGGAAGAAATTCTTAATAATATTGCTAATCATTGATCGTTCTTTGTATAACCGAGGAAAAGATACCAAAGAAAAAGATCAGTGGATATAGATGTAGCGCCAGCAAAACCAGAATCAAGATAATATAGGTCGTTCTTCTCATGTCCCCCACCAAAAATCTGCTCTTCTCATGTCCCCCACCAAAAATCTGCTCGTCCAGATGTCCTGAAAATAACAGCAGAACTCATCAAAAATCACACGACAGTTAAGTTCCTGGCATAACTTATGAACAGATAAGAGACTAAGCGGAAAATCAGGAGCACAGTGTACATCAGTAAGTCGGAGTTTGGATGAAAACTCTATAGTCCCCATAGTAGTGATAGGGGAATGTGCTCCATTGGCAACACGAACAGTCCTCGCAACGGAAGACGGATGTACAGAGGTGAGAAGACTACCTTCTCCTGTCAGATGAGTATAGGCTCCAAAGTCAATGATCCATGCAGAGCTGGATGTAGAGGCAACATTGAAAAGTATACTTGAAGTAGTGGCTAGACTCGCAGTAGGAGCAGAGGTACTAGTGTTACTGGCAGAATTTTGTAGCAGCTGACGTAGACGAGCATACTCAGATGCAGTGAAGGATGTCTAACTATCACCAGACGGTTGTTCTGACAAGGTATCTGTATTATCATATGGGCCTTCGTAATTCGTATGAGGTAGCCTCGTAGGAATTGCTGGCATTAGTAGGCATGCCAAACTGTGCCCAACAACGTTCAGATGGATGATTCTGCGTCCGTAGTGAGTGCATGCTGGATAGCGGGTGGTGGCAGGATCCCGTCCATGTCCATGTCCGAAATCACATCCTCGTCCATCCTAACGGCCATGACCATGGCCAAAGTCACGACTGCGTCCTCCCTGGTAGTTGGGTTGTCCTCTAGCAAAATGTGCAGTAGTTTCCATAGATAGCTAAGTAGAGCGAGAATCAAGTTCCTATAGTAGACCATATATGGTCTCTAGAGTGGGTAGCGCAACAACAGTTATAAATCGATCCTTCACAGTCTTGTATCGTGGATGTAATCTTGACAGGAAATGATACACTTGCTATTCTGCATGCTCACCTATCTGCTTATCACAACAAGCAGGCTGAAAGATAAGAAGCTTCTCAAACAGGCATGTGAGGAGCCTGTAGTACTCGACCAAGGATGTATCTCCCTGATTTGCAGACCAAATCCGTGTGTAGATATCTGAGAGCCTGACTTAGTTGTCTTTTGGGAGTAGGTGTTCTCAAGGCTCTCCCACATAGCCTTTGTCATCTCCTTGTAAAGAAGATTTGATGCAATATTTGGATCGACGTTGTTCGTCATCCAAGTAATAACTTGGCAATTGTCCACGTACCAGGTATCGTAGTCTTTGTCCGTCTCCTTGGGCGGATCTTTTGTGAGAACATAGTTCTTTCGCTGACCACCAATAAACACCTTGAAGGATCTGGACTATAGTACATAGTTCTCGGAGCCTTTTAGCTGTATATAAGTGCCTTGGACCATCACAAAAAAAGTCTGGTACATGGGTTTGGACTCTGCAGATGCCATGGTGGTCGAGTAGGTCAAGAAAAAAGTGACCTAGTAAGTTCTTGCAGTCTTATTCAAGCATCACGGAGACCTACCAGTACATCAATTAGGTAATCGACATCAAGTGATGATACCCTAGGTGATCAGCAAAGGAGAGAGAGGCAGTTGATATGCGAGGAGCAGCGCGGGGCGCCTGGGACGGCGCTGGCGAGCACCTAGGGTGGCATGGGGAGCATGGGCTGGCGTCTAGAGCAGCTCAAGGCAACATTGGAGGCGCCTGGGGTGGCGTGAGGCGGTGTTGGAGGCGCTGGGGGTCGCCTAGGGCATGAGGCGGCATTGGGGGGACGCCCAGGGCGCGAGCGAAGGCGCAGGGCGTCTGGGATGGCACTTGCAAGGGCCTAGGGCGGCGTTGGGCTGCGTCGCAGGCGCTTGGAGTCGTCGCAGGTAGGCGACGGCTTTAGGGAGGACTTGGGTCTGGCGGTGGCGGACGGTCTAGGACCGCTGCTCTGATACCATGTGGAAAAAAGAATGAAAGAATATAAAGGCTTGTTTTATTCTAGAGGTCTAGGGGTCCTTATATAGGATAAAATCCTAGATAGCTTAAAGGAGAAAATACGTAAATACCCCTAACAGGGTTACAAGAATATATGTTTGCCACATAGAATATTTTCTTAACATAAACTCCTGCTACATAGAATATTCTCTTAACATATACTCCTGCTACATAGAATATTCTCTTAACATATACTCCTGTCATATAGAATATTCTCTTAACATATACTCCTGTCACATAGAATATCATCTTAACATATATACTAACATGTACCTTACAGCTTGCACATTTCTTTTCATCGCTTGGTATTTTACATCAGACATCATGCGCCTACATGTCTTAGCAGAACGGTGTTGCGAACATAAACACCGCCATTTACTTGATGTCACACGAACTCTTCTGATTCATAGTCAGGCTTCTCACTCCTTTTGGGTTGATGTTGTGGTCACCGCTTCCTATCTTGTGAATTGCATGCCTTCCACTGTCTTATGCGAGAAAATTTCTTTCTCGATTGCGTTCCCGAGAAGGATCTATTCTCTCTCACTCCTTATGTGTTTGGCTCTGTAGCGTTTGTACATCAATCGTTACCTGGCCTTGACAAGCTTACCACTAGAGCTGTCAAATGTGTTTTCGTAGGGTATTCCAAGATACAGAAGGGATATCGGTGTAACGATCTTGTTCGTCGGAAGTATTACGACAGTGTTGGTGTCATATTCTTTAAGTCTGTGATGTACTTCTCCCCTGCAGGTGACAAGCTCACTCCATCAGATTCTGGAAAGAAGGTTTACATGTTTCCATATCTACACATTTTATCGTCATCACCGCCTGTTTCAATACCACCTACGGCTCCACCACCACAACCACCTCCTTCTAGTCCCATATCCCAGTTCTTCCCACGCTTCTATGTCTGCAGGCCGATTACTGATCCTAGGCCTATTCAATTATCCAGCATGCCTCAGGTACATTCTAATCACAATATTTCTACTAACGGCAATAGTGAGTTGTCTCTACAGCAAGCTACAGTACAAGACGAGCAGGTTCCTTCCCAGGAGGTCAGTGAGCATGTAGAAGTGGTTGCGGATAATCTTGAGGTGCCTATTGCGCTCAGGAAGCAGAGGCGTACTTGTTCTCCGTATCCTCTTGCTTCGATTGTTTCTTTGATACGTCTATCAGTGGATTTCAGGAAGTTTGTAGTTGGCCTATCTGCCTTGACGATTCCACGGTCCTATCATGAGGCTATGTAAGACAATCAGTGACGTCTTGCAATGGAGGAGGAAATGGTTGTGTTATAGTCACGTGGAATATGGAGTTTAGTCCCACTTCCCCCTAAGGCATATGTCGTCAGTTGCAAATGGGTACTCGCTGTAAAACACTGAGCAGATGGTACAATGGATCGTTATAATCGTGTGGAACGTGGAGCTTCTGCAGATGAAGGTGTCCAAAATGAAAGTACCACATGTACGGTGAGACTAGTCTAGTAGCAATAGTAGAGGCACCGACATGTGGAGGCTGGACTAGTCTGTAGAGCCCCCGCTGCTCGCGGCCATATCCAGTCACCTTACCCATATATATTTCCTGAAACACAAGAGAACATGGGTAAAAAATGGCACGATAATGCAGATCCTTTGTAATCTGACTACTAGAAAGAAAGTTCACCTGAAAATCAGGAACAGATAAAACATTTTACAGGCGCATGGTTGGCATCAAATGCATCTCCCCCTATCCTGTGATGTTTGAAAGCTCAATATGCTCTGTCATGCGAGCAAATGCGGGGTATCCGTGCTTTTGATAGTGTGGAAAGGGTTGGAATGAAAAAGTTGTATTCCTCATAGCCTTAGAGCTCTCTTATATAGGAGAAAAGTTGTAAGGAAAAATTACATAAAATAGACTGGAGAAATAAAAAAAGCATAAATAAAGACGTAGAGATATAAGCATCTCAACACTCCCCCTCAAACTGGAGCATATATGTCTATCATGCTCATATTGGAACAATAATGGTGAAAAGGACCCCTTGCAAGAGATTTGGTAAACATGTCTGTAATATGACCGCTTGATGCAACATGAGAAGTGGAAATAAGCCCCTTTTGGATCAAATCACGTGTGTAATGACAATCTACTTCAATGTGTTTCGTTCTCTCGTGGAGGACTGGATTATTAGCAATGAACAGAGCTGCTTGATTATCACATTTGAGATGCATAGGAAGAGGCACCTCAATAGTTAGGTGAGTAAGGACTAACTTGACCCACATCATTTCCGTGCTCCCTTAGGCCATAGCCCTATATTCTGATTCAACGTGGATCGAACAACAATTGTATGTTTCTTACTTTTCTATAAAACCAACGGGCTACCAACAAACACAGTAAAGCCTGAAGTGGACTTCCTGTCCTTGGGACACCGAGCATAATCCGCATCTGCACATCTAGTAACTGTAAGAGAGGTATCTCTTCTGAAAAGAAGACCTGTGCCTGGAGAAGACTTCAGATATCTTAAGATCATGTAAACTGCATCCATGTGGGCCTGTCTGGGAGGCTCCATAAACTGATTGACTCTGCTTACAACAAAAGATATATCAGGTTTGGTAACAGTAACATATAACAGCTTCCCCACTAGTTCTATTTATCTTCTCTTATCCACCTCCTCATAGTCGTCATCATAAAGCCTAGCATTGGGATCAATTGGTGTAGTGGCATGTCTACACCCTGTCATGCATGTCTCAGATAGAAGGTAGTAACATACTTCCTTTGCGTCATAACAATACCCTACTGATTTCGTGCAAACTCCAAGCCAAGGAAGTAACGTAGCTTGCCAAGGTCCTTGATCACAAACTGTCGTCCAAAGAAATCCTTAGCTGCCTAAATGTCCTTTTCATCACTGCCAGTAACAATAATGTCATCAACAAACACTAGAATAACAATTGTACCTCGTTGAGTTCTCTTAACAAAGAGAGAATGATCTGCAGCAGATCTGACAAACTCGTTCTGTTCAATCAACTCTGAGAGCTTCTGAAACCAAGCCTTCGGACTCTGTTTAAGGCCATATATGTCCTTATGGAGACGACATACCATACTGGACTCCCCCTCAGCAGCAAACCCCAGTGGCTGCTGCATGCAAACTTCCTCATACAGATCTCCATACAAAAATGCATTGTTGACATCTAATTGGAAAAGTGTCCAGTCACGTACCACATCAACAACAATTAGAATCTGCAGCGTAGAGTAATGCGCAATATGAGAAAACGTATCCTGATAATCTACCCCATAAGTTTGGGTGAACCCACGAGCAACCAATCTGGCTTATATCTGTCCACAGTACCATTAGCTCGATATTTCACAGTAAACACCCACTTGCTGCCAACAACAAACGCACTTGGAGGAGCATGTACAACACTCCACATACCCCGATACTGTAAAGCTGACATCTCCTCCTCCATCGCCAAACGCCATTGACTACTCCGCAATGCCTCCTCACACCATGTGGAAAGGGTTGGAATGAAAAAGTTTTATTCCTCATAGCCCTAGAGCTCTCTTATATAGGAGAAAACCTCTAAGGGAAAATTACATAAAATAGACTGGAGAAATAGAACATAAATAAAGATGTAGAGTTATAAGTATCTCAACAGATAACATGTGTCCTAAGAGTGTCATGGACGATGACAGTAGGTGCAGGGACCACGCTAACGTCCACCACCTCTGCCACGGGGATTACGTCCTCTGAATTGAGTAGAACCTCCCCTACCACGAGAAGCAGCCATCATTGAGGAAGTTTGTGTGGTGGCAGCAGGTAGAATAAGAAATATGTTGAGACAACTGTAAGCCTCCTCCATGGGAGGTATGGTCGCCCCAGTAAGCAGTTGTGCTCATGTTGCCTCATACTCCATGTCAAATGCAACCAAGAAAACTCCAACCATCGTGGAGCTCATGTATGTCATATGTTGCTCTGTGGAGGTCATAATGGGCATGAAGCTATGAAGCTTCTCGAACATGCCACGAAGTGAGGAGTAGAAAGTGTGCAGTGAACGATCATTATGCTTTGTCATTTATATGTCAAATTGAAGCTGAAGAATCTTAGCCTTGTTCTTGGCTTGGGTATAAGTAGATGCCAAAACATCTCACATCGCATTATGGGCTGGTTATCAATATAATTGCCTATCTCTGTGGTGAGGGTCCCAGTGAGCAAAATACACGCATACGCATCATCTTGCTTCCACGAAGCATTGTCTCCAGTCTTGTCTGTCGGCTCTGTATTCGTCAAAATGTGCTCCATATTGTTGCACTACATAAGGGTTAGAAACTGCATGGACCACAACTCATAGTTGGTCCCGTCCATCTACACTATGGGATCTATTAGAAAATAGGAAGCGGAAGCGGAATGACAAATAGAGCATAAGAATATAAATATTTAAACATGCAAGACCAAGATTTTAACGTGGAACCCTACTCCATAAGGAGCGGGATGAAACCACGGGAGAAGCCCTCAAAGGGGCATATGCTCCATTGCTTTTTCTCGATGGATACAGGAGGTCTAGGGCTCCTTATATAGCCTCCACAGAGCCTCCAAAGTCCCACCACTGGTAGATGTGGGACTAAACATGTGGATGGGGTAAATGGATCTTGGAGGGATCCATTTGCCCATCTCCCTCATATATGACGCATACAACTTATACTCCAACACTCCCCCTCAAGCTGGAGCATGCAATGCTCAGCTTGGACAAACAGAAAGAAACTCAACTCACGCCACAGGACACTACGGACAATATCAACTCAACACGCACAGTTGCTGTTGTCGAGGACGTTGCTTCTCATGCCTTGCAGGTGAAGAGGACGAACGGGCTGGAATATGAGTCTGTTGAATCTCCTCGTCAGAGAGCATGTGCTCTGAACTGCGCCTGCCAGAGTCACTGCAACTGAAAATAAGTCTCCTCATCGGAGTACTCTGGCCTGCCACAATATGTAGACAACTTCTAAATCTCTGAAAAGGGCCAAACTGAAAAAGACCGTAGAAGTGCAATCCTCGTCGGAGTCCACGGTCGCTGGAGAATATAGTCTGAAAGAAGTCTCCTCGTCGGAGAACTGGGTATCTCCCATCTGGCACAGAGAATGGTACCCTACTCTGGAGTCCCTATGATACCACATGAAAACCCTTGCCCACATGGCATAGGGAATGGTCCTCTACTCTGAAGTCCCTATGGGCTATGGCTCATATGAAAACTCTGGCCGACAAAACAAGAAGAATGATGGGGACCACGACAAAAGATGGCATACATGTGCACATCTGAAAAGAAGATCGCATACTCGTGCTTGTCTGAAACTGACTCGGAATCTGACGTCGAATCTGACAAAATATCCGTAGAGTCTGAAAATCGGTTGGTCTGGAGAATATCTGAATCGGAACTCTGAATCTGGAACAAGACCTATGACTCTACACCATACTCCCCCTTTCTCCCATACTTGTCGGAAAATCAACATCAACCAAGTTGGGAGAATACATGAAGAATGGGAGTTAACATGAAAATTCTAGAAAAAATTCTTGTGGTTTTTCTTCAATTCAATTTTTTTAAGCCATCTAACAATTTTTTCGGCTTTTCCTCCCTTTGTTTTGAACATTTTTTTTAAAGTTGTTTCAAATATTTTTTTTGAAAAACATATCTTTTTGAAGCCGTTAATTTTTTTTCTCGGCTTTTCATCATCAAAATATTTTTTTTGATATAAGTGCAGCTTTTTTTTAATTGCACGTGCCTTTTTTGTTTTTTTTGAACAAACTCCTTTTTTTCTTGATTCAAGGCAGGCCCAGTTGGGCCAGAATACTTGCCTGAATACTCCTCTCCCTTTTTTTTAATGTATGGTACCTTTTTTTAAATAAGACACGGCCCGCTAGGGCTAATCGCCAGGCCCCTCCCGATGAGGGAATCACTTCATGCCCCCCCCCCCCATTTAGGGTTCTCGTGAGGGAACCCCTCGCATGTCGCTACGCCACTCTGATGGAGGAAGGGTCGCCGCCGCCACTGGGATACACCCAGATTTGGAGCTTGCGCCGAAGGAGGGTGTCGCGCCTGGGACTGCTGCCTCGATCGCAGTTGAAGGTGGAGGTGACATGCGATGCTTGGGGCGCGGGAGGAGGAAGGTCGTACGCGCCATCGCGCGCCACCTATTTCGCCGTCGATCCCGACTTTGAGAGGAGGGGAGGCACCGCCGATGATGACGCACAAGGAACATCGCCTCCTTGCGTACGCAATGTGCTTGGAGATGCGTAGTGCGCCTGGGGTTGCCGCTCCTGGATCTTGTTGCCTGAAGCGAAGAGAGAACAAACTTGCAGGGTTTCCGAACAGCAGTCACTTGGAAGCCCGGAGATGAGGGAACCATCTGAAGCCTCGTGATCTGGAGCTGCTCCAAGGGGCCAAAGTCCCCTGATTGGAGTATGCGAGCGACGAAGCGCCGCCTGGAAGCACATCACCGCTGGAGAAGAGGCTCCTCGCCTGGTAACACTTCACAAGGAGATCTGAAGATGATCCAGATTAGGGTTTCAAGAACCCTATTTTTTTCTCGAACGTGAACAATACAGGATACAAATCTTCAAAGAATAACCATCATAAAAAAATCGAATCTCGAACACATAATAACATAAACCCTCGAGAATCGAACCCGCTCTGATACCATGTTAGAAAATAGAGAATGCGGAAGTGAAACATGGAAAAGATAAAGAACAATAAGAACAACGGGATTTTTACCTGGAATCCTACTCCCTAAGGAGCGGGATGAAACCACAAGGGAAGCCCTCAAAGAGACACATGCTTCATTGCTTTTTCTCAATGGTTACAGGAGGTCTGGGGCTCCTTATATAGCCTCCAAGTCCCACCACTGGTAAATGTGGGACTAAACATGTGGATGGGGTAAATGGATCCTGGAGGGATCCATTTACCAATCTCCCTCATATATGACGCATACAACTTATACTCCAACAGGATCTGAGCACTTGAAGGCACCAGACGAAGAAAATATATCACCATTGTTTTCTGACATGATAGAAAAACGACCAAAAGCGAAACTCGACTGAGGAAGTAGACCGATTTGAGCAAGTCTACACAATCATATGGAGGATTGGTTGTATGTGTAGACCCATACAACCATCTTCATCAATTCTTGAATCGTGTTAGGGCTGGAAAACGTGATATAAAGGTCTGAAATCACATTTTCTAGTCAAAATCAAACAGTTTCTGTAACAGAACGGATCGTGGCGACTGGCAGAAGCAAGCAATAAAAGATCGCACAACCAATCTGTTACTGAAAACATGCATGGCAATCAACGAGTAGAGATAGAATCAAATTCCAATAAAGTCCAATCAAAATAAGAGTTCCATTATTACAACTCCAAATAGGCGTATATGTAAAAACTATACTAAGAATTAAAATAATATCCCAACAGTTCTTGTAGGCGTATAGATATCCTTCAATCTTCACAAGTTGAATCATATACCATGTCAGAAATACGAGGAGTCCATGGCACAATCCTGAATATGCGATCAACCATATTGTTCACCTGAAATTGACAAACAAAATTTTCATGAGCCTGATGCCCAGTATGCATCAGGGTCCATGCATGGGTATTCTAACAGTCCTTGATCCGTTATAATTCATGTACTTGGATTTTCATGTATACACATCAATCTGTGCCTAGATAATTCCCATGCATGTCTAAGTTCGATCTCTATCATGTATAACTTGGCTTCTTTCATAAACATGGATATGCATGTATAATATGTAAATTGCATAAGTAGGTATGACATTCATATCTTTCAATTTATGGGGCATATTCCATGAAGTACATAGCAAATTACATACTTCTTAAATCATATAAATCCTTTTGCATATTTACCCCCACGCTTCTGTCGGTCGTCTCGGCCCGTTCCGTTATAGTTTCATACTACAGTTCGATGTCGGAGAGGGAGTAAATCAACCCCGGAGATCAGATACGGCACCGGATGGTGCGGGGGATCGCAAGGGGACCGCAAGGGTGTCGCAACGACGTTGGGTTGTCGTCGTGCAGACGCACAGCGTGCGACAGCTGCGTCGAGTGTTGGCGACAGCCGCTGCTGCATGCAGCTGTGGCGTACGGCGGTAGCGACTTGAAAGAGAGAGGGCAGCGGGTAGGATTAGGGCACAGGGTTCAAGAACTCCGATCTAAGACTGACTTATGATACCATGAGGAGATAAAAATGGCGAAGCCTTCTCCCACTATAAGTAGGGTCGGTTACATGGATTCTTGCTCAAATTCATGTTGAAAGATTCAACTATTTTTTACGCTAGTTGTCGACTACCTAATGCAACTCCCACAAGGAAGGATTTGAACCCTGGTCTTTTGGAGAGAAAAGAATTAAAATTGTTTATTCATGAAGCCCTAGGGTTCTCTTATACAAAAGAGTAACATGTTGGACAAATTACATAAAGAAGACAAAGGAAATAAATAAAACATAAAAGACATAAAAGATAACTAATATCTCAACAAGCTCGAATCTCAAAACACAATATTCAAATCTAAGCTTAAAAATTAAGTGTATGTTTGTGATGTTTTAAAAGAAATCAAAGAATACTAAGAGAAAATCTGTTTAAGACCCTACAAAAGTACATCCCGAAGCTCAAAATTTTTAAGAAACTGCATTGTAAATATATGAAAAGCCCGTGAATGAATAATACAAAAATAAAATTTCCAAATCCCAAATAAAACAACTTTTAAACGCTCAAAATTTAACAAAAAAACTCTTCCCAAAAGTATTAAGGCTCCTCCATAGCAATATAGTAGCATCGGACTGAAATGGGTGATAAAAGATCATATTTGACGATATCAATATGAGGAAAATATGTGCTTTTCTTGTATTCCAGGCTTTCAGCTACATCGTAGACAGCAGCCAATATATTGCAGTATTTTTGCTTGTTTTTTAACAGAAGTATATATAAGTAATGTCAATACCCAATATCCAGTAGATATGATTCGTTGACCAAATATTGGCAATTAAATTGTGACATTTCAATCCAATTGTGATATTTCAATCCACGCCAAATTTTAAGAAATGTCCAGAATAACATTTCAAAATATTTGAATAAACAGATAAATATGAAGGGTGGCCGCCCAGCTTGGATCAACAGAAATGCTAATACACAGAACCAGAACATTCATTGAGTAATTAAAAGAGAGGGTAGTTTGCAAAGTGACATCATTTACATTAGTAACTATGACTGCATTATTAGTAACGATATATACAGGAACAGTGGTAGCTGCAACACTATATCTTCCGAGAAAAAACTATAATTTTACTGCTGATGAAGGTCAAACGCATATATACATCAGTAGCAGTCAGCAAAAATCAAGAACAATAAGCAACCTCTGAGATGTTAGAGCTGCTGAGGGCCTCCAACAGATGAGGAATTAGGTGATCCTCGAAGTCGCCATGTCCTAGCTGGCCATATTTGCTCCATCCATATGTGTACAAACGTCCAGATGAAGAGACAGTTATTGTATGGCGCCATCCACAAGCAACTTGCTCCATCTTTTGCCCCTAAAACATCCATCATAAAGATAAAGTTTGATATGTAGGTAATCTCATGCCGTTCAGACGTTCACATTTTGGTAGCCAAGCAAACATCCACAAAGGAAGAATAGTGCAATAAATATTCTGCACCTATAGTATACAGGAAGAATGATCCAATGTCATCTTAAGCACCAGAAAAAACGTAATTTTCTCCAGAACTATATAGAAACCTCGTTGGAACGCCACTGAATCCAACATTTTTCATCTGCAATTTACTTCTAGAATTTAAACGGTCAATCTAATGCAAATTCACACAAGTGGTCGTAATAGCAAGTGGAATTTTGTGCTATCTAATAGGGCATAAAAGTTCAACAAATCTATTTGTAGCAACATTTGGATTTCTTCAAAAAAGTTGTCATCGTACTTCTCTCAGGGATGTTTAAAATCTGTTCAACTAATATATATCTCTGGTAAACCCGTAAGAATATCAAGTTTATTTGACCTTCTATAACTATCTACTCTTAAAAATCATTAAACCTTTGATTCAATATAGAGTTTAAATGTAAATGTTGTGAATCATGGAAGCGAACATGTACAAACAATCAAGAAAGCAAGCACGAAGACATACGAATTTACAAGGTTCATTCATAAATGGGATACGCCCTTAGACCACGGCGTTCGGTTTTCAATATATGGAAAAAGAAGAATACATAGGATCAAGAGCCCAAACCCTATGGAGTTTATATATTACTCTTCATACAAATAGGCTCTGGATGCAAGCGGATCCGAATACGGTGTACCCATATAAGAAAAACTTCGGGATGGGGGTGCTATCCACCTACCCCCCACCCCCAAACTTGTTGATCGAGCAGCGAGACCCCGGTAGAGTGGCAGGAGGGGGACATCAGATGCCTTTTCATACGCTTTTAGTAGAATGGATAATTAAGATTCAAGGCATATCAACAATCTCCAACTTGAACTGAATCCTCTGAGAAGCATTGTCAAGATTCATCGTACTGCAGCTAGCCCTTCCTTGGGGCTACTGTTAGTTGTCGACATTGAAAAACTCCAAACAATGTTTGAAATCACTCCCAGAAACTGTCTTTGTGAACATATCAGCTAGATTATCCGTTGTATCGACCTTCTTAACATTAATCCTCTTTTCAAAATGAATAAAGGTTTTTCTGAGGAAAAATGGGGTCCATACAATATGTACACCCTAGGCCGTCTTCAACAAAATGAATGAAGTTATATCTGACATCTATATGCTTGGTTCTTTCATGATGCACGTGATCCTTGGTTAGGCATAATGTATTAAAACTATACAATAGTCTGATCCGGTTGTAGACTGAGATCTCCAACCTAGCCCTTCAGCAAAATGTCTTCCTATGCAACTCCCGTCAAAGCCATGTACTCTACCTCTATGGTAGACAAAGTAACTTATGATTGTAAGGTAGCCTTCCTACTAATGACAAAAATCCTTAAGGTAAATGCATAGGTTGTCATAGATCTCGTCCCGTCAACATCTGCAACATAGTCTATATCTGAGATATCTAACAACCAAACACTCAGAATCACTTCTGTAAATGAGGTCAATGTCAGATGTTGTTCTCAGATAGCGAAAAAACCGCTTCACTATCTACCAATGTTCTTTCTTTGGATTCCCCATGAATCTGCTAATAATGCTCATGGCATGAGTGATATCAGGTCTTGTGCATATCATGGTATACATAAGATTTCCCAACATCATTGGCATAAAGAACACGTGATACGTGTTCCTTCTCTATGTCCGACTGAGGTGCGAAAGAAACTTAGAAATGAATATTTACAGTTGATAGGGTACCTATAAGTTTAGTTGTAGACATCTCTAATCTCATTAGAATTTTCGCAATATAATTTTTTTGAGATAAAAAAAAGTTCTCGTCTGAATGATCCCTAAAAATCTTCATCCCTTAAAATATTCTTCGATCCACCAAGGTCCTTCATATCAAACTCTGAACTAAGGAGCTTCTTCAAATCATCTACGATACTCTTCTTCTTGTTAGCAATCAGCATGTCATCGACGTACAATAACAAAGAGATAAAGAACCCATCCTCCACCATGTTGTGGTAAACACAACAGTCGTATGGGCTCAAGTTGAATCCAAGATCAATCATGAAGCTGTTAAACCATTTGTACCACTACTTGGGAGACTACTTGAGCACAATAAGGACTTTCTCAATATGCATACATGATCTTCCTTGCCCTTAAATATAAATCACTCTTGCTAGCTCATTAGAATGTCCTCTTCGAGTTCACCATGCAACAAAGTTTCGTCACATCTAACTGCTCCAACTCCAAATCTCAGTGAGCTACGAGAGTAGTGTCATAATGGATGTATGTCTTATAACGAGATAGAATATCTCATTGTAATCCGCATCTTTTTTCTGACTGTAACCTTTCGCAACGCAACGTGTCTTGTAGTTGATGCCTTCATTGTATGAGAGTCATTTTTTTCTTCAATATCCATTCACAGCCAATGACTTTCCTCTGTTTTGACAACTTGACGAGCTCCCATGTATGATTCTTGTGAAGAGACTACATCTCCTCACCTATAACAGCAGTCCACTACCAGATTTTACACCTATTATAGTTTCCTTGTAAGTGCAGGGCTCTTGAGACTGTACATCCTTAGCAACTAGTAGTGAAAATATAACCATGTCTTCAAAATCATATCTCTGAGGTTAACGTATCTCTCTACGGGACCGATCAATAGCAATACTTTGTTGCATCTCCTCTGGTTGTCCAGCTCCAGGTTGTTCAGCATCAGCCTAATCAGGAGTGGCGTGATCAACTGTGATTACTACTTGGTGTCAGTTCAAACTCCATTTGTTTGTGCACATTATATATCCCTGTATCAACAGAATCAATGCTCGAGTGAAGCATGGAATTCTCATTAAATGTAACATTCTCGCTAACAATAATTCTATACTCAGAAGGAGATCATGTTCTATACCCTTTACTCATGCACCATAGCGTGTAAACAACCCTTTCTTTTCCCTCGATTCCTGCTTTCCTTCACTAGTATGATAATATGCAACACAACTAATAATAATAGAATAATAAACATGATTACCAGAACATATCTGTGGGGACCTTGTAGTAGATAGCAGATGCGGGACTCCGATTCACCAAATAACATGTCATATTCACAATTTCAGTCTAAAATAATCTATCAGTACCAGCATTAGAGAACATGCACCTTACTCTCTCCAGAAGTGTCATGATCATTCGTTACACAACTCTGTTTTGTTGTGGCATATCTCTGATGGTTGTCTCGCAACACCCTCCTCCTCACAGAACTCATTGAACTCTGACGAATAGAACTCTAGCTCATCAATGCGCAGGCGCTTGACCTTCTTAGAAGTCAGGTTCTCCACCAAGAGCTTCCATTGTCTGAAGATCTAAAATACCCCACTCTTATTCTTCATCATGAACATCCAAATCATTATGAAATAATCATCAATCAAGGATAGGAAAGATCTGGTACCTTCCAAAGATGGGACCTGCGAAGAGCCCCAACAGTCATCATGGATGTAGTCTAGCATCTCATTCATCCTGTGAGTTGCTTTGTTGAATTGTTTCCCGTATTGTTTCCCGCACATGCGCAATACTCAGAGAGAACTCCAACTTGGATCCCTTAAGATCCCCGATGATACCCTTCTGATTGAGGATGCTCAGCCTCATCTGACTCGTGCCCCGGCCGCATATGTCACAACTCTATTTCTGATTTCACAACGTGGGATTCCAATGCAACAAAACTAGTGATTGTAAAGCCCTGCAAGACATATAAGGTCATCTGCTTGCTACCGTTGATGACAACCACCTCCAACTTTGGCCACATGCGTACTCCATTCTCGGTGTTGTATATATATCCTTTAGAGTCCAAGACTCCAAAGGATATCGGGTTCTTGTTCAAATCAGGAACATGGTGAACTTTTATCACCATCCTCACGACTCCATCATGCATCTTGATCTTCATAGAGTCAATCTCTAAAATGCATGTTGCATCATTCCCTATGACAATGTTTCATTTATCTATCTTCTCATAGTGAAGAACCAATCTTCATTAGGAGTTATATGGTAAAAATAACATGAATCAAGAATTCATGTCCTACCTATTGTCGTTTGATCCGTGACGGTGAGAACGAAATCATCTTCAGAATATGTGCCTCCCTGAGCCACTGCAACAACAGTGGCTTTCCATTTCTTTTCAAGCAATACTTTTTCCAATGTTCATGTTCCTTGCAGTAATTGCAAATGTCCTTGAAATTGTGATTCTTCGAGTTGGACTTATGCTTTCCTTTCTTCGCGTAGCCAGAACTAGCATTACTTTTTTCATGATTCATAACAAAACCTGCAGTATTAAGAGTCTTATTGTCCAGTAGCCATGTGTCGAACTTCATGCATATGCAGACTTGCGCAAACTTCCTCTAAGTTTTCCTCTTCCCACAATAAATGACTAAATAAAATTCTCATATGATATGGAAGAGAAACCAACAAAATTAATGCAGCATCCTCATCTTCAATCTTAACATCTATGTTTCATAAACCCATCAACAATGTATTTAAGCACACTATATGTTCTTAAAGAAATGTACCTTCCTGCATGCGGCAAGAAAATAAATGTTATTTCAATAATAAGTTGTTAGTCAGAGACTTCATCATGTATGAGCCTTCGAGTCTCAACCACAACACCGCCACGAATGATTCATCAGTGACCTCCACGATAATCTCATCCTCCAAATACAACATGATCGTCGGGTACGCCTTCTCTAGTTCGTCTACATCATCAACTTAGAGGATTCGAGTACCAACACCATCTCGTAGAGCAATAGCGCCCAGATAGCATATTGCTTCACTAGAGCGTGCATCTTAATCTGCCACAGACCGAATTTGTTCCTTCTTGTGAACTTCTCAATCTTCAAATTGTGTGACGTCATCTAGCTTGATGATCCTAATGGAACATGATCCTTAGATACCACTTTATTGCGAATCGTGGAAGCAAACACGTACAAATGATCAAGCATGCAAGCATGAAGATACAAATTTACAAAGTTCACATGTAGGTGGACTACGTCCTTGGGCGACATCGATCAATTTTCACTATTTAGAGAGAATTCAAAGATACAGATACCCATAAACCTAGGGAGTTGATATACTACTCCTATACAAAGGGACCTTGGATAGAGGTGGATCAAAATATTTATATAAGAAAAAATTTGGGACGACCCATGCAACCCCTGTAGGGAGGGGTGCACCTGCTCTCCCCATCCCTCCCCCCAAGCCTTTCAAGCTTGCTAAATGGATAGTGAGACCCCCATACTGGTAGGGTATGGTAGCACTGGAGGGGGGACATCAGGTGGTTCTTCAAGATGGTTAGGACTCAAGGCATATCAACCGTACATGTAATCACCATGATCACATATAAACTTACAATAACCATCAATACTAACATTTTCCTAGGTTAGGTCAGTTACATGAATCCTTGCTTCATGACAAATCTAATTGTCATGTAACCAAGCTTATATCAAAATAAGCCAGATCACTCTTTAGTTTCCTCACATCATTTCTTTGGTTTTCCTTGTCTCTTTCGTAGATTTCCTTGGAATTCCTCCCACATTCGAACTGAAGCATCAAGTAGCCTTCTCAATTTATGCCTAAACCACCTTAAACATGTATCTCTCATACTAACATTTTTCTCGATCACGTCAATTAAAAAGCTAGATGGGTCAGCACTGATCTCACCCTCCTTAGCACTGATCTCACCCTCCTTAGCAAAGTATAGGTTCGATCATCACTCATTGATCTCACACGTGTACGCCATCTCATGCAAACCTTCCAATATTCTAACTCGAATGTTTGGACTCCCAAACACCATGATTTGGTCACATCCCATCTCTCCAAGATGCATCACCATTGATGACTATCTTCAATCACGTCTCCAATGTTCCCACTTGATTAAATTGGGTGCTCAAGCGATGCCACTATGATGCTTTGGAATCACCTACTATACACAGCGACATTGTGATCAAAATATTCTCGTAAGAAGATCGCTGTTAGAAAATCGGAAGCGGAAGCGAAACATGGATAAAGAACAAAAATCAAGAAAGAACGCGGGATTTTAACGTGGAACCCTACTCCGTGAGGAGCGGGATGAAACCACGGGAGAAGCCCTCAAAGGGGCATGCTATGCATTGCTTTTTCTCAATGGATACAGGAGGTCTGGGGCTCCTTATATAGCCTCTCCAGATCCTCCAAGTCCCACCACTGGACGATGTGGGACTAAACACTAGATGGGGTAAATGGATCTCCTCCAGGATCCATTTACCCTGCTACAACACAATAGGCGCATACAACTTATACTCCAACACTCCCTCTCAAGCTGGAGCATGCAATGCTCAGCTTTAACAAACATAAGGAGACTCAACTCAACGCTACAGGACACTACGGACAATATCAACCCAACGTGCACATTGCTGCAGTCGAGGACGTTGCTTCTCATGCCGTGCAGGTGAGGAGGACGAGCGGGATGGAGTGTGAGTCAACTGAAGACTCGGAATATGACCATCGAGTCTAAACTTGCGTCTGAAGTCTCCTCGTCGGAGAACTGGGTCTCTCCCATCTGACTTAGAGAATGGTGCACTGCTCTGATGTACCTATGATACCACATGAAAACCCTTGCCCTCAAGGGAATAGTCCTCTACTCTGGAGTCCCTATGGCTCACATGAAAACTATGGCCGAACAACAACAAGGATGATGGGGACCACGAAATAAAAGATGGCAACATATGCTCATCTGAAATTGACCGCATCCATGTGCCTGTCTGAAAACTGGACTCGGAATCAATCGTCGAGTCTAAACAACTGATCATCTGTAAAGTATGGAAAATATGGCTGGTCTGGAGACTGACATCTGAATCTGGATCTGGATCAAGACCTGTGACTCTACATATATACTTTCCCATTCTTCCATACTTGTTGGAACATGAAAATCGACAAAGTTGGGAGAAGACAAGATAAATAGGGGGTGAAAACATCCAAAAAAAATTCTCGCGGCTTTTCATTTTTTTTAAGCCGTCACATTTTTTTTCATAAGCCGTTCAACTCTTTTTTTCTATGGCTTTGCAATTTTTTTTGAATTTGCGTACGGCTTTATCTAGATGTACGCGCCCTTTTTTATTTTTTTTTGAAAAACTTGCAACCTCCTCCTACTTCTTCCCCCTCTCTCTCTCTTTTTACGTGAACCTTGGTACATTTGGGCCTAAACATACCTTTTCTCTTTCCCTTTTTTTAAAATACATACGGCCCCTCTTTGGGCCCTCACAAAAGCAACGCTCTCATTTTTTTTAACCAATCAGCCCAACTTTTGGGCTCTTCTCAAAATAGACTCCATATGCGTCCGGTCAGGCCGAAAACATAGCCCCCCCCCCTTTTTTTAACACCGCGGGGTGCGGGCCCTTTTCTTTTACCGCTAGGGTTCCCAACTGGGAACCCTTTTCTTTACGATGTCGCCGCCATCGCAGGATGGGGGGTCACTGAGGTGCGCCACCATCGCACTTGGGCACTGGGCACTGGAGGCCGCCATCGTCGGGTTTCGAAGGAGTGCCGCCAGAATGTTGGAGATGGGAGGAGGGTGTCGCCGGAGGATCGCGCCGCCTACAAGCAAGACATATCGCCAGGAGTATGAGGGAGAGGATCTTCTCGTGTGGAGGCACTGCATGCGCAAAAGTTGGAGCCAGAGGAGATATGGGCAGAATGCCGCCTGCTTTCGGGATTGAAGGGTAGCAAACGATCGCCGGAGGGGCTGCCATCGCAAATCGCCTGGAGATGCCGCCGTTGAGCGGAGCACGCGCCTGTGCGCGCAATGCCGCCTGGGGAGCGACTTGGGGGAGCGCGCGAAGGAGGATGGCGCAGCGGGGGCTGCAGCCTGGAGGTGGCTTTGCGCAGCTTCTTGGATGGGCGCTCCCCCTTTGCGTCTCGCCTGCACCTGGGAGAATCGCGCCTAGATGCGCATGGCTCTGGATGCGTGCTGGACCTGCGCGAGATGCTCTGGATGTGCATGGCTCTGGATTGAAGAGTATGCCGTGATGGCGTGATTGGCATGGATGTTCCTTGCCGCCTTCTAACTGGATCATTGAACCTTGATGGAACATAGATTAGGGTTTCAAAAAGAAACCATGAAACATATAAACAAATCTCCGCCTGATGATGACGGTGGAGATTTTCTGAACAGATCTTGAACAACAAGTCTTCAAAATAATCTTCAAGAAACAACCGATCTCAGAAAAATAATGAACATAAAAATCCCCGAGAAACGAACCCGCTCGGATACCATGTTAGAAAATCGGAAGCGGAAGCGAAACATGGATAAAGAATAAAGAACAAGAAAGAACGCAGGATTTTAACGTGGAACCCTACTCCGTGAGGAGTGGGATGAAACAACGGGAGAAGCCCTCAAAGGGGCATGCTATGCATTGCTTTTTCTCAATGGATACAAGAAGTCTGGGGCTCCTTATATAGCCTCTCCAGAGTCTCCAAGTCCCACCACTGGACGATGTGGGACTAAACACTGGATAGGGTAAATGGATCTCCTCCAAGATCCATTTACCCTGCTACAACACAATAGCCGCATACAACTTATACTCCAACAATCGCCAAACCAACATGAGCTCATACTCGTATGAACGAAGGAACTCGATCCAGATCACTCCTATGTGGATGACATCCCTAAGCTTCACCACGCATTCCTGCTTATAACATAGTTGTGGGTGGTTGTAGACTTGTAGGAACAATACCCGTTAAGCCTCATCCCTACCGACCTGATCAAAGCCCAAACCAACTTGTGTAAGTCACGTCCCTATCATCACTCGCTCAAGCTCAACCCCACCTGATAAGATACCAAGATCCATCTTTAGCTCACCACCCATTAAAAAATGGCTTCATACATTGCCTCACACCGTCGTTGCAATATTCAGCAAAATGGATCGAATATTTGGTCAAATATTCTTATTCTGTGGGATGACCAAATAGAATATTGTTATTTGATCAATATTCGGTCCAACTGAATATTCTCGAATATTCAACCCCAATATTCGGGTGTTCGACCGACTATTGCAACATATTATTGATTTTTTATTTTATTTATTTATTTTTTATTTTAAACAATCACATTTATCATGATATTACCACAAATGTTAAAGATCTATACATGTAACTTGTTAATTAATACTTTTATCTTGGACTCTTATTGATTGATGACTGTTGAGATTCTTATATCTCTTGGTCATTATTTATATTTGTTTATTTCTCCAGTCTACTTTATGTAATTTTCCCATAGAGATTTTCTCCTATATAAGAGATCTCTAGGGCTATGAGGAATACAATTATTATTTTTTTCTTTCACATGGTATCAGAGCGACAGTCCTAAACCGAAGCTTGTGCCCTAAAGCGTTTCGTGCGATATCCGAGTTTTTACAGCGTTTCTATGCTCTCGAGCTCTCTTCAATCCAAAACGTTGTGCTACTGAAGTTGTTTGTGCTCTTTGCACTCTATTGTGATCATCATCATCATTCTCGAGCATAGTCTACGCTAAAAGTCTGTAAGCTTGTGAATTCAAGTTTATTACTAACTATATTTTGATTAGCATTTTTGTATAGGTATCCAAGTTGTGGATTCCTTCCTCTGAAAGAGATAAAATCTTCCTTTGGGAGTTGTCCATGGAAGAGTACATGTTGTACAAGAGGTTGTGCTACCCTCGGATTAAAGTAGCATTGAAATAATGGAAACAGGATTCGCCGAGAGAGTGAAGGCGAATTCCTAGAACAAGGTTCTCGGTCGTGGTTTTTCACCCGCTTGGGTTTCCACGTAAAAATTATTGTCTTTGTGGTTTGCTATCTCTATCTATGTGATTTGTAAATTAATTTTTTAATTGTATATTGCACAATTCCCCCATCCCCACTCACACAGTTATCTTGGGATTGTAATGGAAGTGCAAACGAGATGTGGGAGGTAGTAGAATCTTGTATCCGAAGGGTAGCGAAAGAGATGCTAGGCGACTCCACGAGAGGAGTTCGAGTCCAAAAGGAGGCTTGGAGGTGGTGTGAAGGAGTGTAAAAGAAGCTTAAAATTAAAAGAACTTGCTTTAAAGGTATGTATAAGGATAGAACATACAAAACTGTCAGAAACTACAAAAATAACGAAGAAGAAGCAAAAAAGGTTGTAAGTGAAGCTAAGTCAAAAGCTTATGAGGTTTTGTACAAAAAACTTAACTCAAACGAGGGTCAGAATAATATATTCAGATTGGCCAAAGAAAAAGAAAGAAAGACCAAAGATCTTTCTCAAGTGAGATGCATTAAGGATGAGGAAGGACACGTGCTTGTTACTCGGAAGGATATAGAGACTAGATGGAAGCAATATATCCATAAGCTCTTTATTGGGGAAGGAAATAACGAGATCACTTTGGGAGATCTACCTAGAAGTGAAAGTTACCTGAATTGTGTAAGCTATAGAAGAATATAAAGAAAATAAATAGAGGAGGCTTTGAAGGTTATAAAACTTGGGAAACGTACAGGACATGATGATATTCCTAGAGAAGTATAGAGAGTTCTAGGTGAACATGGTTTGACCTGGCTCGTAGATTTATTTCATGTCATTTGGCGAAGCAAGAAAATGCATGAATAGTAGAAGGGAAGCATGGGGGTGCCTCTTTATAAGAATAAAGGAAACATTCAAAATTATTCGAACTACAGATGTATCAAACTGATGAGCTATACTATGAAAATTTAGGAGTGTGTAATCGAAAGAAGCTTGAGGCAAGTTTCCAAAGTAACAGAAAAGCACTTCGATTTCATGGTAGATCGCTCAACTTTTTGAAGCTATCCACTTTTGAGGAAAATGATGGAGATTTATACTACTAAAAGGAAGAACTTCCTTATGATTTTTATTGATTTGGAGAAGGCTTATGATTCAGTCCCACGAGAGATATTACAGAGAGTTTTGGAGAAGAGACATGTGCATATCCTATACATTAATCTTATAAAGGATATGTATGTTGGAGCTTCATCTTGTATAAAGATCTAGTCTGAGAAGGCTTACTATTTTGATATCAGTGTCGGTCTGTATCAAAGTTCAACTTTGAGTCCATTCCCTTTTACTCTGATTATTGTTACTGTATGTGTAATATGTAGAAATGGGTAATTGGATCCCTCCATGGTCCATGTTGGGATAAAAATTATTCATATGATAAAAGAGATAGCAGGGCTCTCTTACATAGGAGAAGAGACACAGGTTAATTACATAAGTGATACCCAAAGAAAACATAAACTATAAACATAATACTGTGAGATATAAACTTCTCAACACTCCCCCTCAAGCTGGAGCATAAATATCAATCATGCTCAGCTTGGAACAGCATCTCCGAAATGGACCTCTAACCAGAGCCTTCGTGAAGATATATGTCGTCTGATCTCCTGTAGAAACATGAGAAGTGGATATAAGTCCTTTCTGAATCATGTCTCTAGTGTAATAACAGTCCACCTCGATATGCTTTGTCCGCTCATGAAATGCAGGGTTATTGGCAATAAACAAAGCTGCTTGATTATCACATAAAAGCTTCATAGGAAGAGAAACATCAATAGTAAGGTTGGTTAATACTTATCTACTCCACATCATCTCTGTACATCCTTGTGCCATAGGCCTGTATTCAGATTCAGCACTAGATCTGGCCACCACTGTCTGCTTCTTGCTTTTCCATGAAACAAACGAGTCGCCTACAAAGATAGCAAAAACCAGAAGTAGACTTTCTGTCCCTAGGACAACCAACATAATCTGCATCTGCACATCCTGTCACCTCAAGTGATGTACCCCTACTGAATATAAGGCCTGGGCCAAGTGAAGTCTTCAAATGCCTCAAGATCATATGGACCGCATCCATATGCACCTTCTTGGGTTGCTCCATGAACTGACTGACTTTACTAACTGCAAAAGCAATATCCGTCCTGGTAGTGGTGGCGTATAGGAGCTTCCCAACAAGCTCTCTGTATCTTCTCCTGTCAATCTCTTCGGTGTCATCATCATACAATCGCATGCTTGCATCCATAGGAGTATAAGCAGGTTTGCATCTTGTAATACTTGTCTCAGATAGAAGGTCCATAACAAATTTCCTTTGAGTCATTACGAGTCCACACCGATTCCTGGCGAACTCTAATCCAAGAAAGTAGCGAAGATTGCCAAGGTCTTTAGTTACAAACTACTGACCAAGGAACTCCTTGGCAGTAAGAATACTCTGTTTATCATCTCCTGTAATGACAATATCATCCACATAAACAAGAATAGCCACAGTACCTCTAGGTGTCCGTTGTATAAATAGTGAGTGGTCCGCAGTAGACCGCACAAACCCCTTCTGCTCTATAAACTCCGATAGCTTTTGATACCAAGCTCCCAGACTCTGCTTCAGGCCATAAATTGTCTTATGAAGATGGCACACCTTCTGAGACTCCCCCTCAGTAGCAAATCTTGGTAGTTGTTGCATATATACTTCCTCCTGTAGATCGCCATATAGAAAGACATTCTTCACATCAAGTTGGTACAAAGGTCAGTCTTGTGAAACGGCAACAGATAGCAAAATGCATAGTGTCGAATGTCTTGCTACTGGAGAGAAGGTGTCCTGATAATCCACCCCATAGGTTTGAGTGAACCCCCGAGCTACAAGTCTTGCTTTGAATCGGTCGACACTACCATCGGCCCTTTGCTTGACCGTGAATATCCATTTGCAGCTCACAACAGATGCACCTGGTGGACCAGAGACAATGCTCCATGTGCCACGTGATCGCAGAGCCGACATCTCTTCTTCCATAGCAAGGCACCATCTACTATCCTGGAATGCCTCCTGATACGTACGTGGGATAATAATCACAGATAGTCCCACTCTAAAATTCTTGTAGTCCTCTAACAGTTGATCCAAGGAAACATGTGCAGCCATTGCGTATGTGGCACATTTGCGACGAGGTTTCCTTAGAGCAATCGGTATCTCCAGGTCATCAGCCTCATTGTCCTCTGGAATCAACTCTTCCTGTTCATTATTCAAATCTCCAGGTCATCAGTAGAAATAATATGTTCATAACATACCTAAGGTATGGTGGTTGATGTGGACGGCACATGAGCAGAGGGGCGAGTAGAAGACCTGCGAGTATAAACATGGGGTAAGAATGTAGATTTTGTGGTAGGAGGTGGAGGTGGTGGTGGTGGTGGAGGGGTGGTGGAGGTGTTGAAGACCGAGCAACATCATATGGAGCATGAGATGGAGAAGATGGAGGTGGAGGTATCACAACATCCTCTCTAGAACCAGTATTGGACAACCTGACACCTGTAGGAGAGAAATACATAATAGACTCAAAAAAAGTAACATCAGCGCTGACATAGTATTTTCTCCCAATATGATCAAAACATCTAATACCCTTTTTGGGTACGAAAATAACCTACAAAGATACATTTGACAGCTCTAGGTGAGAGCTTGTCACGGTCAGGAGTAAAGTCATGAACAAAAGCCACCGATCTAAAGACTCGTGGTGTAAGTGTGAAGAGTTCCTTTTCGAGAAACGTAATCGAGAAAGGACTCTTCTCTCCAAGAATAGTGGATGGCATGCGATTTACCAAGTAACAGGCGGTTAGAATAGCATCCCCTCAGAAAGAATGAGGTGTACGACTGTGAATCAACAATGTCCTTGTGATGACTAAGAGGTGACGATGTTTGCGTCCAGCAACCCCATTTGATGTGATGTATAATTGCATGAAGTCTGATGAACTATACCCAGAGACAGGAGAAATTCTGCCAATTGTAGAGTAGAAAATTCCAAAGCGTTGTCAGTACGAATGTATTTGACTTTAGCAGAGAAGATATTGTTAATCTCAATCAGAAAAGTCTTAATTATAGCACATGCTTCAGACTTATGTTTAAGCAAGAAAACCCAAGACAGTCTAGAAAAATCATCCATATCAACAATATAAAATATGTGCCCCTGATGATCAGGAACACGACTCGGACCCCAAATGTCAAAATGAATCAACTCAAAAGACTGACTACTACTATGATTGGGACGACTCGGAAAGGAGGAGCGATGGTGTTTCCCAAGCTGACAAGCTTCACAGTCCAAAGTAGTCCAAGTAGATATTTGCGGGAGAACACGTAACATCTTTTGTAGAGGAAGGTGGCCAAAGCGAAGATGCCACACGAAAGGCGAAACTGATCCAAAGGGAATAGAGGCCACCCCAACACATGATGGAAAGGCAAGCTTATACAATCCTTCCTGCTCACAGCCATGAATAATCATCCCGCCAGTTAGTATGTCCTGAAACATAAGAGAAGAGGGGTCAAAATGGCACGATAGTGTAAATCTTTGTAATCTGACTAATAAACAACAGATTCATTTGAAAGTCTGGAGCATGTAAAATATTCTGAAGACGTATAGAAGGGGCTAAAACAATCTCCCCCTGGCCAATAATGGGTAGCCGAACTCCATTAGCTATGATCACGGATCTCCAGGAGGTATAGCCCTGTACGAGGTAAACTGTGCCCGATCTCCACACATGTGATGAGATGCTCCAGAATCCATAATCCAATCTGTCCCATCGGAACTGCTACTACTGGTAAGCACGTATGAAATACCTGAGGAACTGGGCAATGCTCCGGCGGTGGCCACTGCATCTGATGGTCCTGCAATCGTAGTCACAGGGGTGGTCACCATCTCGCGAAGTCTCAAAACAAGATCATAAAAACATGCATCAGTAGTGGGTGCATGTGAAGAGTCAGTCTGCTCAGCAACATGTGGAGATGCTGGAAAGCCATGCTTGTGAAAGCATGTCTCCTCTGAGTGGCCAGGACGACGACAATAAGAATAGGGACCTCGCTGACGGCTTCCACCTCTACCACGAGGTCCACACCCACGAAACTGGGATGCATTGCCTCATCCACGAGAAGCAGCCATAGCCGAGGACGTCGGTTGTGGTGTAGATGTAGGTGTGGTAGTAATCCTGCTCAGCTGCTTGTAGACCTCTTCCATTGGTGGTATGGTCTCGCCAGTCAGAAGTTGAGTACGAGCGGTATCGTACTCTGAGTCAAGGGATGACAGGAAACTCCAGTCATAATGGCATTCCGATACGACTATTGTTGTTCCACGCTGGTAGTAACGGGCATGAAACTATGGAGGCATTCAAACATGCCTCTTAGATGTGAAAAATGTGCATGGAGAGGTCGACCATTCTGCTTGGTCGAGAAAATGTCAAACTGAAGTTGAAGAATCTTGCTTTCATTCTTCGCCTGACCGTAGGTAGCGGCCAATATATCCCGCATGGCTTTTGCAGTTGGCTGATTTACTATATCATTAGCAATCTTTGTGCTAAGTGTCCCAGAGAGCCAGATATGAGCATAGGCATCATCTTGCTTACATGATGCATTTGCCCCGGTCTTGTCCGCTGGCTCGGAGTCAGTCAAAATATGCTCCTTTTTGTGGCATTACGTTAGGGTACGAAACTGCATGGACCATAGCTCGTAGTTGGTCCCGTCCATCTTCACGATAGGTGCCGGTCCCTTGAAGGCACCAGAAGAGGAGAACACGTCACCCTTGTTGTCTGCCATTCTTCAATAGAGCAAAGTGCGGAACAAGAGGGGAATATCTCAGTAGTAGACTTCTCTACAGCATAATATGAGGGATGAGATGTATCTGTAGACTTATACACTCATCCCTAATACTGTGTTGGAGGTCTAAGGCCGCAAATGGGGTGACAAATCAGACAATATTACTTAACGCAAACCAGTCCAGACCTCGATGCGTCTGGAGATGGGTCCGCCGGACTCAAATCGGGGACCTGGGGCTTCGGAAGGCCACAAGAATCTCGTCTGGGTCGTGGAGCAGCACCTACGGAGGCGGGAGGGAGGCGCGTGAGACCCCGCTAGAAGGTGGCGGCGTTGGGCGGCGCTGCTGGGAGCACGCGGCGGCGCGGGGAGGCGCCTCGGGCGGCGCAGAAGGGCACGGCGGCGCTGGAAGGTGCTGCAACATAGGGAGGGCGCGGCGGCACTGCTGGGAGGGAGCGGCAGCGCGCCGAGAAGGGGGCGGCGGGTGGGGCTAGGGTTAGGGTTAGGGTTTTGGTACGAGAACCCCGGTCTAGGACCGTTGCTCTAATACCATGTTGGGATAAAAATTATTCATATGATAAAAGAGATCCCAGGGCTCTCTTATATTAGAGAAGAGGCACGGGTTAATTACATAAGTGATGCCCAAAGAAAACATAAATTATAAACATAATACTGTGAGATATAAACTTCTCAACAGTCCAGTTACCACATCCATAGGTTTGGTCTCACATCTATTATTAATGAGACTCCGGTCTGTCTATGAGACTATATACGAAGCCCCACACCTATTGTATCAGTTAAAAAAGTAAATAGAAGAATCAACCCTTAGTGGTGTTCTCCCGTGATTTCATCTCGCTTCTCACGGAGTAGGGTTCCACATAAAATACATGTGTTCTTCCATATTCTTTATTCTTTATCTTTGATACGCTTCCACACTATCATTTTCTAAAGGGTATCAGAGCGGGTCTGATTCTCGAGGATTTATTTTGTATTCTTGATTTTATTCGAGATTCGATTGACATAACAGATTCGATTCTTGGTTGTTCTTGAATATTTATGTTTGAATATTATTATTCCGTATTATTCAAGTTCGTGATCAAGATTTAGTTCCAGGGTTTCTTGAAAATGTAACTCTCCACTATCATTGACAACACCGATCTGAAGATCGTCACCCAATGCCAAGTTTAAGGAAAGACTAGGGTTTCTAGGAACTCTAATTCTAACACTTATCAGGCCACGTTTTTACAATCATCGCTGAGTTCGAAAGACATATTAGGGTTCCATCTCCAGAACCCCAGGTTTGGGGTCGGTACACATCAACAGCAGCATCTCCAGAACCTCGCAACATCACGGTGGAAATTATGGAAGGCAATAGCAGCACCACCAAATCTTCTTCAGTCAGCACCATCATCAGTGGCATCCACACCGATAACTGAACACGATAAAGTTAAAGGCGAAGCCCGATCTCTAACCCGATCATGAGGCTGCACACCCCAGGCCCCTCGCCTCTTCCAGTTACGATCAAAGATTTTGTCTTCAAGCTACCCATCCATATGCAGTAAGTGGCACCGGGATGCTTCTCATCCCTCCACGCCTCCCTCCGTTAGTGGTCTTAGAGAAACAGCAGCGACTTCGATCAGCGACAACGACACATCTTCTCCACACGTGCATCGTAGCAGCAGTAGAAGCCATCACATGTGGAATAGGTTCTTCCATCTCCAAGCACGCTTGTTGTCGTCCCCCGCATGACAGGATCCCTTATAGTAGCGTGAGACCTCATACGAGAGCTCCGCCCTCTGTCTCCTTTCATTCACGATGACAAATCCAGGCGCTGGCGATGGCGAAGGTTCCTCAACGATAAGCCCCCCTCTTGCGCGAGTAGCAATCACCTCTTGTGGCGATGGGTTTTAAGAAAACCCTAGTTGGGAGGAGAGGACGATCCCTCCAGCAGGATCCTTGAGAAGTAACAGTCGCCCTAGCAGCGGCAGTGAATCTAAGAGCATAAGTGCCCCCATCGGAGCTACAAGTTCACGATGGAACCCTAAAAAGAGATGCTTGTGCTTTTTTGGGGCCAATAGGCCATATGGTTGCTCTGGTATAAATAAAACAAGGAGAGAACTATTATTTCTTTGACGCCCAACATGCCTAGTTCAAAACCAAAAAATGGGTTTGGTCCCGATTAGGAAATTAGGTTGTAGTTTAAAAAAAGGCAACGACAGAAGTATTGGGCCCTATTTGGTTCTTGTTTCGAAAAAAAGATTTCTTTTGGTTTTGGAAAAAGGCCAGCATACAAAAAAGGATAAAAGCCATGTGGAAAAAATTTGAAAAAGGGAGATTGCTACAGAAAAATCATTTGAGATTGTTTTTGTTTCCCCATCTTCAGGTTTTCTCCCAACTTTGTTGACGAAATTGTTTTCTAATAAGTATGGGAGAAAGGGGGAGTATTATGCAGAGTTCTACATGACATCAGATTCGCCATTTCAGATTTTAGGTCAAATTTCAGACTCTACATTCAGATTATTTTAGAGCTTACAGTTTGATATGTGCATGTGTGCGATCATTTTTTGAGAGGTCCCCATATTTGATTTGGACTCAGGGTTTTCATGTGGACTCCGGAGTAGAGATCGCATTCTCTCAGTCATTGTAGGCTGAGAATTTTCATGTGGATTCATAGGGACTCTAGAGTACAGATCCCATCCTTTAAAACAATATGGGAGAGATCCAGTTCTCTGACGAGAAGATTTTGAAACTCCATTCTCCGGCGAATGTAGACTCCAACGAGAATGTTGCCACGACTTTCTCTAGTTTAATCCTTCAAAGAGATGGAGCAGTTGCGGGTCAAAGTTCTCCAAGTGCAAACTCATTCAGTTTCAGTGACTGACAAACACAGTACAGAGCATGTATTCTCCGACGAGGAGACCTAGTTCAGTTCACACTCCAACCTTTTAGTTCCTCCTCACCAGTAAGGCATGAGAAGAAAAGAGAAAAATGGCTTAAGATGGTTTGGTCATTTGCGAAGGAGGTCGATTGATACAAGTTGAGATATTTATTATTTTACTTATTGTTTTCTTACTATCTATTTATTGTATTTTTCTTGTAATTTGCCCAATAGGTTCATCTCCTATATAAGAGAACCAAAGGGCCTCTCATTAAAGCAATTCTATTCTTTTTCCTCAACATGGTATCAGAGCAACGATCCTAGATCGGGGTTCCTGTATCACACCCTAACCCTACCTGCCAGCCTCGCCCCTACCTTCTCACGCATGCCACGTCGCCGCCACCCCTCCCCGACGTCGCTCAGCCGTCCCTTGCACACCCCCCCCCAACCCTCCTCGGCAGCGCCCATCCCCGACGCGGTCGCCTAGGCCCCAGTGCCCAGGCCCCAGCGCAGCCTCCCGGCGCCCAAGGGCCGCTGCCCAGTCCCCCAAGGGTCGTCGCTATGGTCCCATACTGTTGGGTTGATCCCCAGGCACGACCTCGTCTCTCTTTAGCTGTGATCGTGATCACCATCAGCCCTCATGTGCGCCTCTGAACATATCTGCGAGTCGTTCTGCGGTCTAATTTTGACCGAAAAGCGTGATTTCATACCTATAGTTCAAGCTTTTCGGCCCTAGCAAGCAACCAAATTGGTAGGGATGGTTGTATGAGTCTACACGTACAACCAATCCTCTGTATGATCGTGTAGACTCATTTATATCGGTCTACTCCCTAGTTGAGTTCCATTATTTGGTCGTCTTATCATCATGTCAGAAAACAAGGGTGGTATTTTCTCGTCCGGAGCCTTCAAGGGCCCAGCTCCCATCGCTAAGATGGATGGGACCAACTATGAGTTGTGGTCCATGCAGTTCCTCACCCTCATACAGTGCAACAACAAAGAGCACATCTTGACAGAGCTAGAGCCAACAGATAAGACTGGGGCAAATGCTTCATGGAAGCAAGATGACGCGTATGCGCGTGTTTGGCTTTGTGGGACACTTACTACAGAAATAACCAATGATATTCTAACTCAACCTACTGCAGAGGCAATGTGGGGCACATTGGCATCTACCTATGCTCAGGCGAAGAATGAGGCCAAGATCCTTCATCTACAATTTGATATCTACAATACCAAGCAGAATGGTCGTCCTCTGCATGACTCTTCGCTTCGTGGCATGTTTGAGAAGATTCATAGCTACATGCTCATTACGACATCTACTGAGCAGCAGAAGACGTATACGAACTCCACGATGGTTGGAGTCTTCATGGTTGGACTTGATACAGAGTATGATGCTGCACGTACTCAGCTTCTTACTGGAGCTATCATACCTCCCATAGAGGAGGCCTATAGCCGTCTCAACCGGATCATCATTCCTTCGATAGCCACATCTTCGCCCTCTTCAGCGATGGCCGCTTCTCGTGGTCGAGGGGGGGGCGATCCAGTCCAGAGGGCGTAGCCCTCGCGGAAGAGGCGGAGGACGCCAGCGTGGTCCTTGCACCTATTGTCGCAAGCCTGGACATGCAGAGGATACATGTTATCAGAAGCACGGATATCTTGTTTCTGGTCGAGTAGCAGAGCAGATTGTGTCTTCAGAGACTTCAGCTCCGCAAGTCGATCCTTGCATGGATGATATTGTCTCTCGTATTCGAGAGATCAAGACTCCTACTGCTGACACCACCACTACATATACCGCAATAGCAGCAAGAGCCTCTTCGAGCTCCTCAGATATCACCTATGCTTTTACCGGTTGTACGGATACAGACATGATAGAATGGATTATGGATTCTGGTGTTTCTCACCACTTGTGTGGAGACAGAGCGTAGCTGATGTCCTACAGGACTATACCACCTGGCAGATGGGTCGTCATTACTAATGGCGACCACTTAGCCATTACCGGACAGGGGGAGGTGCATTTGACACCATCCATGTGTCTTAAGAATGTTTAATATGCTCCTGCCTTTCAGATGATTTTACTTTCTATTAGTCAGATCACTAAGGATCTGCATTGTTGTGCCATCTTTGACCCTTCATCTCTTGTGTTTCAGGACATACTTACAGGCAGGGTGATTGGGTGTGGCTGTGAGCAGCGGGGGCTTTACAGACTAGTCCAACCTCCTCATGCTGGCGGTCCTACTATACCTACTGGACCAGTTTCTCCATATCTATGGCATCTTCGTTTTAGTCATCTTCCTCTGCAGAAGTTGTGCCGCGTTCTTCCTCAGATTTCTACGAGATCATCCTTTCAGTGTGAGGCATGCCAACTTGGGAAGCATTATCATTCTTCCTTTCCATCCCGTCAGAGTCAAAGCAGTTCTCACTTATTTGAGCTCCTTCATTTAGACATTTGGGGTCCGAGTCGTGTTCCTGATCATCAAGGACACGGTTTTTATCTAGTTGTTGTCGATGATTTCTAGACTTTCCTGGGACTTTTTATTGAAAAATAAGTCTGAGGTTGGATCTATGATCAAGTATTTTATTAATGAGATAAAAAAATATTTTTTCTGCTAATGTCAAATATCTTCGTTCTGACAATGCCTTGGAATTTTGCACCTTACAACTTTCTGAGTTTCTTCTATCTCTTGGCATTGTTCACCAGACCTCATGTGCTTATACTTCCCAGCAGAACGGTGTTGCCAAGCGCAAACACCATCACTTGATGTAACTAGAACCTTGTTGATACAGAGTCGTATTCCTCATTCTTACTGGGGCGATACTGTCCTTAATGCTTGCTACTTTGTGAACCGCGTGCCCTCGTTTATGTTGGGAGAGAAGATTCCTTTCACGATTGCGTTTCCCGAGAAGGATATTTTCTCCCTTACACCTCGTGTGTTCGGATATGTTGCTTTTGTTCATGATGTCTCTCCTGGTCGTGACAATCTCTCTCCTAGAGCTGTCAAGTGCATGTTTGTCGGTTACACTCGTATCCAGAAGGGGTACCGTTGCTTTGATGCGCTAAGGCGGAAATACTTTCAGTGTCGATGTTCCATTCCTTGAGTTTGTTATGCATTTTCTCCTACAGGTGACCGACTTGCTCCATCTGACTCTGACGACGAGATCTACTTGCCTCCACCTCCTATTGTCATCCCTCCACCACCCTCTACTCCTGCTCTACCTCCACCTCCTCCACCACCTCCACCACTACCTACACCACCTACACCTACTCCTGCCTCTATACCTGCTCATGTGGTTCCTCCTCCTGCCGTGACTCAGTTTTTGTCACGTGTTTTTACTCGCAGGTCTCGCTCTGTTCCCCCTGCTCACAGGTCTTGCCCATCATCCAACACGCCTCACGTATGTAATAAGCACATTGTTTCTACTGATGACATTATTGAGTTGTCTGTTCAACAGGATTCTATACAGGATGACCAGATGCCCTCTCTAGAGGGGAACTTACAGGCTCAGGACTTGGCAGATGATCTTGATGTGCTGATTGCTCTGCGACAGCAGAAACATATGTGTACTACTTACCCTAATGCAGCCCAGGTTTCCTTGAGCAGACTGTCAGAGGATTTCAGGAGGTTTATATTGGCACTATCAGCCATGGAGATACCATGGACATATCAGGAAGCTCTTAGGGACAGTCAGTGGAGGTGGTCATCTCGTGGTACATGGAGTCTAGTTTCTGCTCCAGTTGATGCATCTGTTGTGGGATGTAAATGGGTGTTCACTGTGAAATATCGTGCAGACGGCGTGTGGATCGCTATAAGGCGAGACTTGTGAGACGAGGGTTCACCCAGACATATGGGTGGACTATCAGGATATTTTCTCTCCAGTTGTCAGACATTCTACTCTCCGTATTCTACTTTTAGTTGTTGTGACACAAGATTGACCCTTTTACCAGCTTGATGTGAAGAATACATTCCTAAATGGTGATTTACAGGACGAGGTCTACATGCAGCAGCCACTTGGGTTTACTAATGAGGGGGAGTGTCAGAAGGTTTGTAGGCAATATGAGGCTATCTATGGCCTTAAGCAGAGTCCAAGAGCATGGTTCCATAAGCCCTCGGACTTGATAGAGCACAGGGGTTTGTGCGATCGACTGCCGATAACTCTTTGTTTGTGCACAAGACCCAGAGAGGTACTATTGTCATTCTTGTTTATGTTGATGACATTATTATTATAGGGGATGATGAGCAGGGTATCAAGTTGTTAAGGAGTTCCTAGGTCAGCAATTTGTGACCAAGGATCTTGGTACTTTACGTTACTTCCTTGGACTGGAGTTTGCCAGGAACCAGCAAGGTCTTGTGATGACCCAAAGGAAGTACGTTACAGATCTCCTTTTAGAGACAGGCATGGCATATTGCAGAACTGTCACTACTCCTATTGACCCGAGCATGAAGCTCTATGATGATGACACTGAGGAGGTCGACAAGAGGAGGTAGAAGGAGTTTATTGGAAAGCTTCTATACGTGACTATTACCAGGTCCGACATATCCTTTGTCGTGAGCAAATGGAGTCAGTTCATGGAGCAGGCTAGACAGGCACATATGGATGCAGTCCATATGATTTTGAGGTATCTGAAGACATCACCAAGTACAGGACTTCTTTTCAGCAGAGGCACATTTCTTTCAATTACAGCATGTGCAAATGCATACTATGATGTATGTCCAAAGGATAGGAAGTCTACTTCAGGCTTTGTTGTGTTCATAGGGAATTCCCCGGTTTCATGGAAGAGTAAGAAGCAGACCATGGTTGCCAGATCGAGCATCGAGTCAAAATATAGAGCCATGGTGTAGGCTAGCACTGAGATGATGTGGGTCAGATCTATTCTTACTGACCTGACTATAGAGGTGTCTCTTCCCATGCACTTCCAATGTGACAATCAGGATGCTCTTTTCATTGCCAACAACCCAGCATTTCATGAGAGGACCAAGCACATTGAGGTGGACTGTCACTACACCCGTGACATGATACAGAAGGGTCTTATCGCCACTACGCATGTCAGCTCTGGAGACCAGACAACAGATGTTCTTACTAAGGCCCTATTAAGAGGGCCTTATCTGAGATGTTGTTCCAAGATGAGTCTGATTGATATCTACGCTCCATCTTGAGGGGAAGTGTTGAGATATTTATTATTTTACTTATTGTTTTCTTATTAGTTATTTATTTTGTTTTCTTGTAATTTGCCCAATAGGTTCATCTCCTATACAAGAGAACCAAAGGGCCTCTCATTAAAGCAATTCTATTCTTTTTCCTCAACAATACACTAATTAGAATATGTAAGATTTGGGGTGTTGATCCGGCTAAGAGATGGCAAGGAAAACCCAATAAGTGTTGGATTGAGATCATCCGAATGGAACTTACTTATTTGGATCTAAGCCCGAGAATGACCTAAAATAGATCGGAATAGAGGCAAATAATCCATGTAATCGAGTGCACTTAATGTGGGAAGTTTTTGTTGTTGTGGAGTTGTTCTACCGATTGCATGTTTTATATTCCAATATATCATTTAATTTTAAATGTTGCAGCATCAAATATATGTCTCCACTGTCAAGATTGCATTCACTCATTTATTCAATGACCTCCAGGGCCCAAGTTGCTCTGTGGTTGATGTGTATGAAGTTAATCCACATTCTTCAAAAAAGACATTCATGGTTGTTTGGAACAACAGCACCTGGAATATGTGCAATACTGAAATTGTTAAGACCACAAACAGCATTTCATACATTATAGAAAGATAACGGAAATTCATATATCCACCGAAGATAAGAATGGCATAAATGTCAGTATAAAGTTACATATATACTGAGTACATTCATAGAAAATATAGTATATATACTTACATCAACAGCTGAAACTTTTTCAGGGAGAAGACGATCGCTTCTGTCACCTAAACCCAAATTCCCATAACGACCCCAGCCCCATCCATATAAATCACCATTTTCAGTAACTGCAGCGGTATGTTCCGCACCAGCAGCTACCATTTTGACAGATATACCCTGCATTAGAATAATATTACGATGATATTCCACTAGCAAAATTTCATGAAGCAGATTTTTTAGGAAATATACAAAACTCGGCAGCACACGTTTTGCATAATTCCATTCTTCCGTAGTTCATAAAGCATGTAAATTATTCGACACACCGATTTTATAAAGCCAGATTGGCTTTTCCGAATTGAATTTATACTGTAATTAGGTCATCAAGACAATATATATAAATAATTAGTACTTCTAAATTTAGAACTCCAACGGAATAACAAGTTCTTTAATCCAATGGCATTTGCAAAGTGGTAGCTTTGAGCTGAGGATGCTAGCTATGTGAAAACAACTCCTCCTATGTTCCATCGAAGAATAAAGCTGTTTCAAGTACCTGGAAGGCTTGTATCTTTTGTGGTACAAGAGAGTCTTCAGTGTTGCCAAGCCCAAGCTGCCCATTTTGATTACGTCCCCAGCTGCCAAAGCCCAAAATATCATATCAAGGCATGCCACCAACAGCAAATCTAAGAGTATGCAGAAAAATAAGAAAGTTACAATGTACAATAACATAAACGGTATGTTAGAGTATGCCATCGCTGCATTCTTCTGTAGTTCAGTCATGTATTTTTTATTTTTGTGGAATATATTGCTTCACCATAATGTTTGTCAATAGCAATTGATGCATTCTGTTAGAGGTTAGAGTTATGTATTTTTTTATTTTTTGGAATATATTGCTTTACCATAATGTGTGTCAATAACAATTGATGCATTTTGTTAAGGATAGAGATGTATTTATATTTATTTTATTTCATTGTAACCCCTCTGAGGGTATTTATATATTTCCCCGGTTATGAGCACTTTAGGGTTCCGTCTTATATAAGGACATCTATACCTCCTGAATGAGACAAGTCATTGTGTTCTTTCATCTTTTCTACATGGTATCAGAGCAGCAGTCCTAGACCGGTGTACTGACCTAAATTCCACCGCCACCACCAGCCTTCGTCTTGTCGCAGCCACCACCGGCCCATGTGTGGGCCCTTCTCCTATGCCTAGGGCCCCGCACACAGCTCCAAGGTCACTGCCCCACATAGTCGACGGTGCTCCGACCCTCCCAGGCCGCTGTTCGCTGCAGCCAGACCTCGAAAAAGGTCCATGTGGGCCTTCTCCGACCATAACAGGCATCCGTCTGGCAAAACAGGGCTCTGCCCAGCCAGAGCTCTGCCCAGCCTCTGGCATCCTCGCCCAACCCCATCAGCAGTTGCAGGCCTCTGCGCGGTCCTCCCAGGCCACTGTGACCTCCGTCTGGACCATCCAGCATCACCAAAAGGCCCCTACAGCATGGTCAATAGGACCTCCAGGCCATCGAGCCTCCGTCTGAACCATCCAGTGTCGCCGAGAGGCTCTCCTGCACCGTCGATAGACCCTCCAAGCGCTTCTAGGCCTCCATGTATCGTTGGGCTGCACCAATGCCCCTGCAAAGTCCGAAAGGCGGCGTCCCAGCCCCAGTTCAGTACTACGTAAGCCTGAAAAAGGGCTGAAACGGTGATCTAGGTCACCTTTATGCTTGATTAAAGCAGCCAACCTTCTTCTAGGTCGCTATTTCTTGACCTATGCGACCACGATGACGTCCACCGAGACAAAGTCCATGTACTCCTTTGATGGTACAAGGCACTTCTATCAAATGGAAAGGCTCGAAGAACTATGTGTTGTGGTCTCGATCATTCAAGGTGTTCATCGGTGGTCAGCGTAAGAACTACGTTCTTACCAAGGATCCTTCCAAGGAGACGGACAAGGACTACGAAGCTTGGTATATTGACAACTACCAGGTTATCACTTGGATGACCGACAGCGTCGATCCAAATATTGCGGCAAAACTCTTCTACAATGATATTGCCAAGACAATGTAGGAGAACCTTGAGTATACATACTCCCAGAAGACAACCAAGTCCCGACTCTCCGATATATACATGTAGATCGGGTATGCTACTCCAGTAGATTCGAGTCTTGTCGAGTAATACAGGTTGCTCACTATCTTGTTTGAGGAGCTCATTATTTTTCAGCAAGCAAGTTGTGATCAACAGGTGGGAGGGTGTGCTAAATGGTAGGTTTATCAATTTCTTTTTGGACTGCATCCACGATATAAGCCGGTGAAGGTCCATCTTCTGATGGTTGATACACTACCCACCATTTTGATCATCTTTGGTCGTTTGCAGGAACTTGAGACACTTGTTGAGCATCCTCCCACCATACCATCTACGGAGACTACAACCCACTATGCATCGTCCGAGAACAGAGGACAACAGAGATACCATGGAGGACAAGGCAGTGACTTTGATCGTGGATGTGACCGCGAGTCAGGACATGGTCGTGACTTTGATCATGGATGTGGATGTGACTCTACCACTGCTCATTATCCAGCGTGCATACATTGTGGACGCTGGAAACCATCCTACTAAACGTTGTTGGACGAAGTTTGGCATACAACCTAATTCCAAAAGTGCCTATGAGGCATTCTATGATATCGTTGAGGACACACTCGATCAGCACTATGGTGGAGCACAAGCACCATTTACGACTTCTGAATACACCCGTCTAAGGCAGCTACTACAGAACTCCAACCCCCCCCCCATCAGTGACAGTACTACTTCGGCTCCGCAGCTAGTCTGGCTACTACCTCATGTATAATAGCCAACTGTGTCTCTGCCTCCAGCCCTGCTTGGATTATTAACTCAGGAGCATCTACACATCTGATGGGAGAAGGTAGTTTGTTTACCTTTTCACAGTCGTCTTCTTCTGTAAAGATCGTTCTAGTTGCCAATGGGGCACATTCCCTTGTTACTGTTGTTCGCACTATAGGCTTTTTCTCCAAACTCCGATTGACTGGAGTTCATTGTGCTCATGCTTTCGTGCTTAGTCTATTATCTGTTCAGAAGCTATGTACTGATTTTAACTATAAGGTTATTTTTTATGAGTTCTGTTGTTATTTTCAAGGCATCCAGACGATGCAGATTTTTAGTGGGGGACATGAGAAGAACGGCCTATATTATCTTGACATCCTATCTGATTCCAATTTACGTAGCACAGCATTTGTCTCCGACTATCCCCTTCTTTGGCACCTTCGTCTTGGGCACTCTTCTGCCAAGGTCATCTCCATGATGTTCGTTGAACTCTCCACGCTCAAGTCATTTGAGTGCGAAGCATGCCAGTTCAAGAAACATCATCGAGCATCTTTTCTTTCACGTACTGAGTCCCGTCGTGAAATTCTATTTTCTCCAGTCCATTGTGACATAGGGGCACCAGGTCCAATCCATTGATTATGGGGACCATGCCCGGTTGGTACTTTAAGAAGACATAAGTATTTTGATGATTTCGTTGATGATTATAGTTGATCCTCTTAGGTTTATTTTTTAAAGGAACGTTCGAAGATTAATAAAATTGTCAAAAATTCCTTTCAGTATATCAAAAATATTCTCTCTATTGGTGTTCAAATATTTCATTCTGAAAGTACATTGGAATTCAGTCAACATGACTTGACAACCTTCTTTGCTTCCCAGGGTACTATCCATCAAACCTCATGTCAATATACCTCTCATCAAAATGAGGTAGCGGAACAAAAACTCATGCATCTTCTTAATATTGCATGCTCTCTTCTTACTCAGATGAAAGTTCATAAGCCCTACTGGGGAGATGCAGTTCTTATTGATGTTCGTCTTATCAGCAGTGTCCCTTCTACATCTCTGTATGGGTTCACCACTTTTGCGTTACTATATCCCAATGAGTCACTTGTTCCTCTACCTCTGAGAATTTTTGGGTGTATATTATTTGTCCATAATTTTCACACTACTAACAAATTATATCCTCGTGCGATCAAATATGTCTTTCTTGGTTATTCTCGCACACAGAAGGGTTCCAGGTGCTATGATCTTATTGGGTGTTGATACTATATCTATACAGATATGACCTTTTTGAATAGACTAACTTCTTTACTCAGTCTGTCACGGATATACATCCGGATCTTCCTCCTCCACCCATTGTGTATAAGCACAAGCATACTTCTACACCAGCTTATGTACCTTTACCTATTACTTTGTTGCGGGATGACATGCCATCTTCAAGTAACCCCACCACTATTGTCCTGGATGATCCTTAAGATCTTTCCATCGCTCTTCGCAGAACTAGGTGACAATGTACTTTTCATCCCATGTCTCATTTCACTTCTAGTGCTAGCTTATCATGATCTGACATAAGATATGCAGATGCTCTCATGACTATTTCTGTTCCTGAAGACCATCACAATACTTTGTATGATTAAGACTGGCGATAGGTAATTAATGAGGACATGGATGCTCTTACTTCTAAAAGGACATTGAATCTTGTACGATATCCCATGGGGATTAGACATGTGGCTTGCATATGGGTCTTCGCGACTAAACAGTCACCTGACGGGTCTATTGACAAAATGAAAGCAAGGCTTATGGCTAAAGGTTTTACACAGGCATATGGGATTGATTACTTCGAGACATTCTCTCCTTTTACACGGATAAGCTCTATATGAACTATTTTTTTAGTGGCAGCAAACAATGGATAGCCTATTTTTCAGCTCGATGTAAATAATGCTTTCCAGTATGGCGATCTTGAGGAGGAGGTTCACATGATGTAGCCTCCTGGTTACGAAGTCGAGGGGGAGTATGTGTTTGGACTTCGCAAGGCAATCTACAACCTAAAGTAAAGTCTGAGGGCATGGTTTGACAGACTTACTACTGAGATCAACACTATTGGCTTCCAGAGAACAATATCTGACTACTTTGTCTTTGTCAGAAGACGATCAACTTTATTGTCATACTTGTTGGTTAAGTTGATGATATGTTTGTGTAACATCCGAATCTGAATAACTTGAACCCGACCCGATTATGGTCCATTTGATCCTATAAAACTATCGATCGATATTAAACGATCTAAATCGATCCATAGGTCGTAGATCAAGATTCTTTTGGGATCAATCGATCAAAAATCGATTGCATCGTAATGCGCGGAAAAAGCTGCGACGTAAAATCCGAACCGCAAAAAAAAATCGAGACCATCAGAAAATTCGTCTCGACGAAATAAGACCAACGAAATCGACCGTTCATCGATCGGAGATTGTTTGATCATTTAAATCACAAAAAAATGATCAAAAATCAAGACCGTAATTCATCAATTTCTATATCCATCTTCGATCAGAAAAGTATGAAATTTATATCGTTTGATCATCATGCATAGACGGTCAAGATGAGATATTGTACTTCTAAATCGGAGAATCGATGCGTAAATACGGTCGACTTTGTTATATTCAATAAGTGAAAGATAAATGCTTAAAAAATTAAAAAAATTAGTTTAATTCAGAAGTTCCTGATGCACTGCACAGTACAGCAGCCCCCACTTGGCTCTAAAGCCTCTTCATTTGGCAAGAACTTAAGCATTCCCTCTTTTTAATATAATCACTCCATTTCCCTTTATTTCTTTTCACTTTTCCCTCTTCCCCTTTTCTATTTATTTCCAACGAGAGAGAAGCCTCAAGCCCATCTCCTCTCTTTCCATAGCTGTCGAGAGCAGTTGTACCACTGTTACTAGAGCTCCTTCACAATAGCCGAAGCTGTTGCTCCTGGCAGCCATTCCAGCCCTCCTCCTGCTGCAGATTTCAGCAGCCAAAGCCACTGGAGCTCCTCCTCCTCCTAGAAGAGCAGCTGGAGACTGTTGCTCTCTGCAGCTACTGCCCAAGCAACTGGGCTGCAAGCCGTTGCATTTGGATTTCTTGGAACATCAGCCATAGCTGCTCCTGAATTAGCAGCTGGAGCTGCTACTTGTTGCTGCTATATGCATGTTTAAATCTCCATGTTTTGGAGATTCTAAAAGGTATAATCACCCCTCTCTTTGTTGCCATTCATGTTCCCAAAAATCCAAGTTTTAAATCCTTTATATAGCAAATGAATATATGCCTTTAAAATGAAATATTGGGGATGAATGTGTGCATGTTAAACCCAAATTCAATCCACTGTTTAATTGATTTCATGATCTAAAAGTTTAGAAATTTTGAGGATAATTTGCATACTTTAAACCCAAATTCAGTCAACTATTTATTTGATTTCTTGATCTAAAAATTGAAAGAATTTGGAATAACTTGCATACTTTAAAGTTTAAACCCAAATTCAGTCCACTATTTATTTGATTTCATGATCTAAAAATTGAAAGAATTTGGAGATAATTTGCATATTTTAAACCCAAATTCAATCCACTATTTATTTGATTTCATGATCTAATAATTGAAAGAATTTGGAGATAATTTGCATACCATAAGACCCAAATTCAGTCCACTTTTATATTTGATTTCATGATTAAAATTGAAAGAATTTGGGGGAGAATGGCATACATTTATTGATGAAAATAGTCCACTGTTAAGCACTAGATTCATGATTGAAAAATGAAAGAAATTTGGGTTATTTGCAAGCATTTTTGTGCTAAAATTAGTCCAATGTTATACTTAGATTTCATGAGCAAAAATTGGAAGATTTAAGGGTGACTATCATGTATTTAAGATCCAAAATCAGATCATTGAATTGCTACTATTTCATGACTAAAAATTGAAAGATTTGAGGAGATTAACATGCATGTAAGATCTAATTTTAGATCAGTGAATAGCTATAGATTTCATGATAATTGAGGAAAAATTTAGGATGATTTGGATATAATTAAGTCAAGTTTTAGAATATCAATTAGCCACTGATTTCATGGCTAAAAAATTGAGAGATTGGGATGAATTAGCATGTAAGTTGATACTAACTTTAGATACCTAGAGACGACTTCAGATACCTCAGATACTGCAAAAGATGGGTTGGAATATTGATATTCATCTAAACAGAAGTCCTGCACCTGGATACGACTTCAGATACCTCAAGATCATGTTAATTGCATCCATATGAACACACCTAGGTTGCTCCATAATCTAGATGACTCTACTAACTGCATATGATATATCAGGCCCGGTAATAGTGACATACAACGGTTTGCCTACCAGCTCTCTGTAACGTCTCTTATCCACCTCCTCAGAGTCATCATCATAGAGCCTAACATTAGGATCCATTGGACTAGTGGCAGATCTACATCCTATCATGTTTGTCTCATATAGGAGGTCACTGACATACTTCCTTTACATGATTATCATACCATGTTGATTTCTTGCCAATTCTACGTCAAGAAAGTAACGTAACTTGCCAAGATCCTTGGTCACAAACTGTTGTCCAAAGAAACCCTTAGCTGTTTGAAATGTCTTTATCATCATTGCCTGTAACAATAATGTCATCAACATAGGCCAGAATATGAACTGTACCTCCATGGGTTCTCAGACTAACAAACCTCTGTTGTTCAATCAACTCTAAGAGCTTCTGAAACCATGCCCTCAGACTCTGCTTAAGGCCATATATGGCCTTATGAAGTCTGCACACCATACCGGATATATCGATGATATATCCTCGATATATCACGATATTTCCTTCCATGTACACAATATCATCCATGCGGTGTTTCACTGTAAACACCCATTTGTTGCCAACAACATATGCACCAGGAGGAGCCTGTACAACACTCCACGTACCACGAGACTGTAACGCTGCCATCTCCTCTTACATAGTCAAATGCCACTGATTACTCTGTAATGCCTCCGCATAGGACCGTAGAATCTCTATGGCTGATAAACCCACAACAAACCTCTGAAAATCCTCTGAGAGTCAAGCCAGAGAAACATGGGAAGCAAGAGGATACATAGTGCATGCACGCCTCTTCTTCCATAGGGCAATATGCACATCAAAGTCATTAACATTCTCAGCAGTTGAGACCGGATCATCTAAGACATCCTGCACCTCAAGCTGCACACGGAAATCACCAATGCCATTAGACAAACTCAAATGCTCAGAACATACCTGGGGCATGTTGGATGATGGAGGAGGCACGTGAGCACGAGGTCAGCGCTGGTAAACCTGCGGAAAGAAGGTAGGTGTGGCAGGCAGTGGAGGAGGTGGTGTAGATAGTGGTGGAGGTGGTATAGGTGGTGGTGGAGGTGGTATAATGGGACCTGGAGTAGACGAAATCGGATGTAGAGGCATGTATACCTCTTCTCCATTCTCCGAAGGAATGAGCTTGTCACCTGTAGGAGAGAAATACATAATAGACTCAGAGAAGGTAACATCAACATTAACCACAATACCTTCGTCGAACATGGTCAAAGCAACAATATCCCTTTTTGGGTCCTGGAATACCCAATAAACACACATTTGATAGCTCTAGGAGAGAGCTTGTTAAGACCTGAAAACATCTGATGAACAAACGCAACTGACCCAAAGGCGTAATTAAGAACGGAATCTTCTCCACCAGGACCGAAGAGGGCATTCAATTCACCAGGTAGCAAGCAGTTAGAACTGCATCCTCCCAGTACGAATGAGGAGCATGGCTTTGGATTAAGAGAGACCTGGTGGCATCCAAAAGGTGGTGATGTTTTCGTTCAGCCACCCCATTCTGTTGAGACGTATAAGCACAAGATGTCTGATGCACAATACCATAGGTTCTAAGAAATTGAGAGAGTTGAGAAATACAAAACTCCAGAGCATTATATAAACGAATATACTTGACTTTTGCAGAGAAAACATTCCTTATTTCATTTATAAAAGACTGAATAATAGGACCAGCATCAGACTTGTTCTTAAGAAGAAAAACCCACGACAATCTTGAAAACTCATCGATGGCAACAAGATAGAACATATGCCCCTTATGGTCAGGGACACGACTTGGACCCCAAATATCAAAATGAATTAACTCAAAAAGACTATGACTACTTCGACCCTGATGACTCTGGAATGTAGATCGATGATGCTTCCCAAGCTAGCAGGTCTCGCACTGAAAAGTAGAGCGAGGAGAAATCTGAGTAAGAACGTGACTCACCTTTTGTAGAGGAAGGTGACCAAATCGAAGATGCCACACATAGGGAGAACTGGATCCAGTGCGAAGAGAAGAAGCACCAGCATATGGGGATTATATCAGCCTATAGAGACCTCCTTGCTCACGGCCCAATCCAATCGCCATGCCCGTAAGAATGTCCCAAAACACAAGAGCAGAAGGATCAAATATGGCACGATAATGTAAATCCTTGGTGATTTGACTAATGGATAGTGAATTCATAGAAACTTCAGGAGCATAAAGAATATTCTAAAGTCGCGTTGTGGGGGACCTAGTGGTTAACTGCACCTCCCCCTGACTAGAGATGGGAGAATGTGTCCCATCTGCTATTACTATAGATCTCCACTATTATAAAAGTCGGCCGACTAGGCCGATTAGTCGGTCCGACTAGTCGAGTCAGTGGAGTAACCGACTCAGCTAGGCCTAGTCGGCCATTAGTCGGTCAACCCGACTAATTGGATCGACTAGTCGGCCTAGTCGGCCGACTACAAGGCCGACTTTTACATAGAGATTTTTAATTCTTTAGTTTTTCGATTTTTTTAAAAGCAAACTTATTCTAATATGCATAATGTTATATTTATAGACAACTACTTCTTTTATTTTATTATGATAGTATAGAAAATGTACAAATCAATGTAAATATATAAGAATATGTGTATAAAAATTGATTTATATATTTAAAATAATTAAAATTCAAAACCGACTAATGGCCGACTAAATCCGATTAGTCGCCGACTATCGATTAATCTTTAGTCAGTGGCCCCGCTGATCGAGTACCGACTACTGCTTTCTGCAACCTTGTAGATCTCCCTGACTGATTCGGACTGTAAGTGTTGAATTGCTCTCTATCACCACAAAGATGATGGGATGCTCTTGAATCCATAATCCATTCTGACAAATCTGCCCTGTAACAACTAGTAAGAGTATATGTTATACCTGATGTGGACACTGATGCTGAAGCAGCTACCTCTGAGGATCCAAAAAGAGAACTGGTTGACCCAAGAGCAGGCATAATCTCCCTGAGCCGCACTATCATCAATTCTCTGGTCAGATACAAGTGATGGACTCCCAACCTGCTATGTCTGCTCTGTAACCCATGCTAAAGTAGAAACGCCATGCTTATAATAGCATATTTCCTCGAAGTGGCCCGACCTATGGCAATAAGAACATGGCTGACGAGGTCGACTACCCCCTTTCCTGCCATGGGTACCTCAACCACAGTACTGCATAGGGCTCCCCCTATCCCAAGAGGCAGCCATGGCGGAAGAGGTCTGTGACTGCGCGGTACAACCAGAAGATATAGAAAGCCTTCTTAATCTGCGGTATGCCTCCTCCATTGGAGGTATTGTGGCATTAGTAAGAATATGTGCTCGAGCAACATCGTGCTCAGGATCGAGGGCCGCTAGAAAAACTCTGGTCATCACCGAGTCTCTGTACGCCTTAAGTTGCTCTGGTGTGGCAGTCAAGGGAATAAAATCATGGAGCTTCTCAAGCATACCTCTTAGAGAAGTGTAACGGGTATGGAGAGGACGACCATTCTGTTTCGACGTGAAGATATCGTGCTGAAGTTGCAATATCTTCGACTCATTCTTCACCGGAGAGTACGTAGCGGTGAAATATCCACATAGCCTTTGCGGCAGGCTGACTCAATATGTCATTGGCTATCTCCATAGACACAGTCCCAGATAGACACACATGTGCATATGCATAATTTGCCTCCCATGAGGCATTAACCCCAGTCTTGTCACTTGGCTCCTCCTCTGTGAGGATGTGCTTCTTGGCATTACACTGCATCAGACTCATGAACTGCATGGCCCATAATTCATAGTTCGTTCCATCCATCTTGATGATGGGTGATGGACCTTTGAAGGCACCCAGGGATGAAACATCTGCTTTGTTGTCTGACATGACAACAATATCCAAGACTAGATCTGCAAAATGTACTATCTACGTCTACACTGACATATGAGGAGATAATTGTGAGTGTAGACTCATACACACCCTCTCCCGTTCTTTGGAGCCTCCTTTGGGTAACTAGGGTTATTTTAGATGATCAAATCCCACACTAGATACCCAGACACAAAACCACCAGACGACGGAGCCCGCAGGAGGCAACACAGGTTGCGGTAGCGGAGAAGACGATGGCCTAGATGCTGCGCAGACCCAGGCGACGGTGCCATGGATGGTGCCGTACAGGGTAGCGACCTGGATTGTCGGTTCGGGCGGCGCCCTACACGGGAATAGGCACGGTGCAGGAAGGAGCCGGTGGTAATGCGGGAAGAAGCCAATGGTGGAGGCGTGCACGGGGAGGGGTCGGGGCCGGCGGAGGCAGTACACGAACGGCTAGGGTTTAGGTGGGGAGAGATTTCTAAGGCACAAGCTCCGGTCTAGGACTGTCGCTCTGATACCATGTCGGAAGACGTGAAATGAAAAGTTAAGATTCATCGTAGCCCTAGAGCTCTCTTATATAGGAGAAAAGCTTTAAGGGAAAATTACATCACATAGACAAAAGAAACAAAAAAATACAAAATAAAGATAATGAGATAAATATCTCAACAAAACATATGGGGTAAAAAATTCTTTTACTTTTTCCTTTCTTTTTTCTTCTTACCTTCCTTTTTTTTCCAAATCATCCCCTTTTTTCGCAAGCATCATCTTTTTTTAACCATCACGTTTTTTCGCTCTAGAATTCTCTTTTTTACCCCTTTTCTTTCCTTTCCTTATTTCCTTTCTTATGAACAGCAGCTTTTTTTCTAAACAAAGCCATCTATACAAAGACAAAAGTGAAATGGACCTAAGGACCATATGCAACTCAAGCTCCCCTCTTCCTTTTCTTCGCCTCGTCCTCTTTTTCTTTTTCTTCTTCTCAGACTTCTTCCTTTTTAATTCTTCTCTCCCTTTTTTTGAACTGTTTTGGTTTTTTCAACACAACAACAGCATGGCCATTTAAGTCTTACAAATAAAATAAAAGAAACAGACAGGGACTTCAGGCCCATTTAAGTATCAGACGGGGCCAAATCCCCCTCCCCTGACTTTAAACAGTGACTTCCAGCTTCCTTGGGCTGAACAGAATATTTTAAAAAATGGATTGAATGGTGGAGTCCAACTGCTTCAGCGGGCATCAACCCTTCTTCTATTTTCTCCACGATGGTGCTCTAGGGTTCGGGTGTAAAAAACCAACTGCAGTCACCTCCCTTTATGGCTCTGCCAATAACTCCTCTCACCTTTGAATCGGTGTCTCTTGCTCAGGTGGAGCCACCACGAAGCAAGGTCGATCATCATTAAACGCCTCATATTGGACTTTAAGCACCGACTTTCATGATGCTTCTTCTCTGTGTCATCATCATCACAGTGATAACTAGAAACTTCACCTCCGACAATGTTGCTCCTTTATCCTTCTCTTTTGACACAAAAGATTCCTGACAGGAAAACCCATAAATGCAGATTTTCTAGGACTCGTATGCAGCACCACTGACACTGTGCATTCTCATCACATATAGCACCGTCAACGCGGTCGCCATCTGTGGGGCAGCACCCATGGTATTGTCACACAGAGAAACATGTTGCATGTAAATCGATCTTCTTTACCAGAGAAATCATGCATGAGAATTGTTAGACTATATGCATCATATGTATAGATGGGTAAATTGATCCCTCCAGAGTCTATTTTATCATATCCCAGTGTTTAGTCCCACATCCACCAGTGGTGGGACTTGGAGGGTCTGAGGAGGCTATATAAGAAGCCCCAGACCCCCCTTGTATCAGTTGAGAAAGTGCAATGCATACATCAGCCCTTTGAGACGTTCTCCCCTGGTTTCATCCCGCTCCTTAGTGAGTAGGGTCCACGTTAAAATCCCATTCCAAGTTTTATTCTTTTCTATGATATTCGCTTCCGCGTTATATTTTCTAACATGGTATCAAAGCGGGTTCAATTCTTGAAGGTTCAATTTTTTTTCGAGATTCAAATGGTGTTCTGTTCTTAAAAGGATATGTTTATGTTGGAGATTTGTTCTTATGTTGGAGAAAATTCTAGGGTTCCGTAGGAACCCCAATCAGTCATTGTTTTTGTTCATCGCAATGATGCTCGATTCCAGAGCATGCTCCTGGCCTGCTCTGAAGCCGATCTCCATCTCTTTGCAAAAGAGGGTGGCGCCACCATCGCAACTCCTCCTTCCTGAATGGCCACAATTCTCCTCCTCTCAAAATCCCCTCGTGCAGCAACTACCAAAGGGATTTGAAGCCATGTTCTTGCCACAATCAGAGTCGCCAGCCCTAACTCGACCTCCAGGAAATGATGGTCACACTCCTCCAGGTCGATGGCGGCATTGGGCTCTCCAAGCAGAGCCCTTCTCAAGTGGTGATCGCGAGATCCAGCACGAGAATAGAAGAAGCATCTCCCCTTCGGTTGGCCTCAAGCAGGGTTAGCCCCCATTGTCGCGCATCCTCCAGGCGCAGCGGAAGTGTGGCAAGCTTCCGATGAAGAAACTCCATTAAAGGGCGGCGGCACCAGCCTCGTGCGCTACAGTGGTGGTCCTCGTCTCCCATCAAGCGACGGTGGCATCAAAAGAAGAAACCCTGGGGACAGGGGGTCCTTCATTAGATGGGTTCCCGTGAGGGGAACCCTAAATAAGGGTAAGGCCCAAGTGGCCATCGGGTGTTAAAAAAATTGTTCTTCCAATGTTACTACTGTAAGGGCTCAAATCGGATAAAAGGAAATTCAAAAAAAAAAGATAGAGGCCGAAAAAAGAAAAAAAATGACCGACGTGTTTGCAAAAAAAGGGAAAAAAGGTAGCTCACAAAAGAAAAGCCGTACGCAAAGAAAAATTAAAAGGAAAAGCCGAAAAAAAGTTGAACGGCTTATTTGAAAAAAAAGGGAGAATGTGTGACGGCTATTTTTAAAAAAAAGGAAATAGGCGAGAAAAAAATGATTAAAAAATATGATTTTAAAAGCCAAAAAAAGGTGATCGACTTAGTGGTTTTTGTTCTCCCCATTATTTTGTCTTCTCCCAACTTTGTCGGTACCATTGTTTTCCGACATGTCTAGGAGAAAGGGGGAGTATTGTGTAGCGTCACAGTCGGATTCGATATTCAAATTCTACAGTCCAGACCAGCCAGATTTTCAGACTCTACAGTTCAGTTCCAGACTCTGCAGATTGGTTCAGAGTCCAAGTTAGAGGCACTCCATAGTTGAGTGACACATTTTCTTCGAGTTCTCCAGAGAGAGGCTCCTTTTTAGACACGCATGTGTACGATCTTTTTTATGTGGTCCCCATCTTTTGTTTTTGTTCAGAGTTTTCATGTGTTCCATAGAAACTCTAGAGTGGAGATCACATTCCCCGTGCCATGTGGGCTAGGGTTTTCATGTGATTTCATAGGGACTCCGGAGTAGAGACCACATTCTCTGAGCCAGTATGGGAGAGACACAGTTCTCCGACGAGGAGACTTATCAGAATCTATTCACCAGCGACCGTGGACTCCGACGAGGATGTTTTCCACGGTTTTTCAGTTCAGCCCTTTCAAAGATGGAGTAGTTGTCCACATGATGTGGCGAGCCAGAGTTCTCCAAGTGGAAACTCATTTTAAGTTACAGTAACTTTGACGAGCGCAGTATAGAGCATATGCTCTCCGATGAAGAGATTTAGTTTCACTAACGCTCCAGCCCGTTTGTTCCTCCTCACCTGCACGCCATGAGAAACAACATCCTCGACAGCAGCCGACAGTTGTGTGCGTTGAGTTGATATTGTTTGTAGTGTCTTGTATTGTGAGTTGAGATTTCTTTCTATTTGTCCAAGCTGAGCATTGCATGGTCCAGTTTGAGGGGGGTGTTAGAGTATATGTGTCATATGTACATATGGGTAAATGGATCCCTCCATTTACCACATCCCAGTGTTTAGTCCCACATCTACCAGTGGTGGGACTTGGAGGGTCTGAGGAGGCTATATAAGAAGACCCAGACCCCCCTGTATCAGTTGAGAAAGTGCAATGCATACATCATTCCTTTGAGGGGTTCTCCCGTGGTTTCATCCCGCTCCTTAGGGAGTAGGGTTACATGCTAAAATCCCATGTTCTTCCAAGTTTTATTCTTTTTTCTGATATTCGCTTATATTTTCTAACAAGAATCAACAAATACTCATTGTATTGTAGTTCCAGTGTTACATCATGCAAAGCTCGAACTTTGCCTTCACAGTGCACCACTGCGATAACTTTGATAAATAAAATAATCCGCAGGGAGAAAAAAATGCAAACAAATCGCAAATCTCAAAACTAACTTTCTCTAATATGATGTAGAAATATAAAATAGATACGTGGAATCAGAAAACAAGAAAGAATACTTTATTTTACATGGAACCCTACTCATTAAGGAGCAGAGTGAAACCATGGGAGAAAGCCAAAGAGAGATAGATTTTCTATTAGAATTCCCGCTAATGTAACAATGGATGTAGGGCTCTTTATACAACTCCACCAACATTATAAAGTCCCACCAGATCAAATTTCAGCGAAATTCGACTGAATTTCAGTCGAATTTCGATTTCAGTGGGTGATCGAAATTCAACCGAAATCGCCTATATCGGCCGAAATTTGGGGGCCATGTTCAAAAACTGACCGAAATTTGGCCGACATTTCATTTCGGTCCATCACCGAAATGAGATCGAAATCCGACACTTAAGGAATATGAGACTAAAGCAAAGAGTAGCGAATTAGATCTTGAAATATCCAATTACCCATCTAAGTCATACTCTAACACTCCCTAAATAATCGAGGTGGTGACTTAAAACCACCTCACAAACTCGGTACTGCCTCGAACAATGGAGGCATAAGCCTCATTCACTGAAATAGCCTGAGGCTATAACCTCGAGGTTATATTCCCTAAAACTTACTCGAGGCTTTAAGCCTCAACTCATCGAGGTAGGTTAACTTGCACCAAAGTCTAAATACCATTCATCGCGAGAAGAATTATTAGCTTTATCATTGGAAGTACTTCTCTTGTCCTGAACAGCGAGGGCATGATTGATGGGGTCAGAATCCATGATATTATCCTCGCTCATCATGACTTTGGAAAGAGCAGCTTGAAGTTCTCATACCTAGTCTCAAGTTTCCTTCAGAGCATGATCGCCATTGACATCATAACATGGCAATGTGATGGTTTGTAAACTTTTAACGATGAACTATATGACTCTATCCATGTCTTCACAAGCCTAGGTTTCTAGTCGAAATGAAGGTCTCAGCATCTCCCAACACTGTGAACATGCTTACTATAGTAGAACACTTCTCGTCATATCCCTATTTAATGGTCTTGCCTCAAGCTCTATTAAACACTAAGACATTATGCTCCATGGTATCAACTTGGGAGCCAATGACTTGATGGTCGTAACTTGTTAGAGCTCCTATTTGGATTTGTCGAGACCTATAAAAAATAGATGTGTGCACCTTCAAAACCAGATTTCAATGGTGTATCTAATCATTGGGGATATTCAACTCGTCATCTGCATAGTAATCCGCGTACTTGCAATTAGATTTTAAAAGCTTCGTAACTAATAACCACGGTCATCTCCCATGGGCAGAGATTGTGAAATCTCATGGGTAACTTGGTAATTTGATATCTTACTTCTTAATGGATATGCTTGTAAGAATGCTTCAAATGTGACAAGTGTCTCCTTTATAATGATCAATGGATGTTACTCTAGGAATACATAGTTGATGATCCAAGCCTTAGCTGGATTATCATTACGGTACCAATGTTCCTTAGAGGGATCATCTTCATGAAGGCTTCCTTCATCACTCTAGTGATCTAACATGATCGTATGCAAGTATTTCCATTTCCGCATAGGTGTTCGAATACAAGCTTGGGGTGAGATTTGTGGACATTATATCATACAATCCTATTAAGATGTTATAGACCTTGTCACTTTAGTCATTCTTCTTATGCATCTTTATCGATCACAAAAGTCTAATGGATCAACCCAAAATATGGGCATGAAAGAAGTATGATCAATCATGTTAGCCTCTATAACCAATCACATGAGTATGGTGTGATCAATTGCATGAATCAAGTAGATATATACATTTGAAATAAGATGATCAAGTATCAATCACATTGGTATGAATGATCAATCATCCATAAATAGTAGTTGTGGAAAAGATAAATACAGAAGTGTATCAGAGACAAAGGAATATAAACATGGAAGAACACTGGATATTACGTAGGACCCTACTCCATAAGGAATAAGATGAAATCACAGAAGAAGGCCTCTCAAGGGTCGGGTATTCTATATTGATCTCTCTCAATTGTTACAATGGGTGTGGGACTTCTTATATAGCTCGACCAGAATTACTGAGTCCCCCTTATAGTAGATGTGTGACTAAACATGTGGATGTGGTAATTAGACCCTGACATGATCCAATTACCCAGCTAAGCATATGATACATACTCTAACACACCCCCTCAAGTTGAAGCATGCAATGATCAGCTTGGACAAATAAAAAACTTTCACTCATTCACACAATACAAGACATTACGAACAATATCAACTCAACACATTATATTGTTGCCGGCTGAGGATGTTACTTCCCATGCTATGATGATGAGGAGAAACAGAAGGGTTGGAGTGTGAATTTAATCTCCACGTCAGAGAATGTGTGCGTTGTACTGCGCCCGTCAAATACACCGTAACTAAATATCTCATCGTCGGAGACATGTGCTTTGTACTGCGCGGTCACTAAAACTGAAATGAGTCTCCACATAGAAAACTCTGACCTGCAACTGCCCCATCTCTCTGAAGGGCCAAACTAGAGAAAGTCGTGGAAACAGCATCATCGGAGTCAACGGATGCTCGAGAATGGAGTCTGAAAAAAGTCTCCTCATCGAAGAACTAGGTCTCTCCCATACTAGCTCAAAGAATGGGATCTCTACTCTAGAGTCCCTATGGATCCACATGAAAATCTTGAGTCCGCACTGGCTTGGAGAATGGGAACTGTACTCTATAGTCCTTATGAATCCACATGAAAACCCTAAATCCAAATCGAGATGGGACCTCTCACATAATGATCGTACATGCGCGTGTGCACCTTGAACTAAAGACACTGAAAAAATATGAATGTAGAGTCCTAATCTAAACTGCATAATTCTACAAAATGCACCCCTTTTCTCCCAGACTTGTCGGAAAATATGATGTCGATAAAGTTGGGAGAAGACCTGAAGATGGGAAAAATAAAAACCATCTCAAAAAAATATGTTGACTATTTCCCTTTTTTATGGTCGTCGCCCTTTTTTAACGAGAGCCATTTCAACTTTTTTCGACTTTCTTTCAAATTATTTTTTCTCGTGTGTGCCTTTTTTTATATACTAGCCTTTTTTCCCCAAAAAAATATCTTTTCTTTTTTTTGTGGGCCCCTCCTTTTTAACAGGGGCCCTTAGGCCTTAAATCAAAACAGTAGGGCATGTGGGCCTTTACAAGCAAAGAACCCCTTTTTTTTCTTTCCAGCGGCAATAAACGGGTTCGTTTGGACAAAACTATATCTACTAAGAGTATGTTATTTAGGGTTCCCATTAGGGGAACCCTTATTTTGTTGTCGCCACCCACGATTGGAGTTTTTGTATGGCGATGCTGGAGGTGATGATGAGGAAGGAGAGGCTGAGACCATGTCCCTATCGCATGATCTGAGAGGCCTTCAATGATAGGAGAACCTAAAGTCGTCGCATCTCTACGTAAGGGGTTCTTATGGGATGGACCCATTTTGCAGCACCCATCATATCGTCGTCACATGCTTCTGATCTGAAACTCAACACTTGAGTTGAACGCACATAGAGGCAAACATCGCAGATAGGAAAAGGGGTGGCACTGCCTTGTTGTGCGGTGATGTTAAAGCATCATGTGCCCTTTAGGGTTTTGAAGAACCCATAGCCATCATCTTGAAATCTTCAGAATTCGCTGGGGTAGCCTTGGGATGTTGCTGCTATGTTGCATACGGACAAAGATGCACATTGCAGGAGGTGGTTGTGTTGTGAATCTGGAGATGATGCATCGTGAATCTGAGGATGGTTGGAGCATCGTGAGGAGACCAGTAGAGCACGAAGGGCCTGGAAGAGATTGGTATCAGTGGTGCATGGAGATGTTGCAAAGATTTTGCTAGTGGGTTGGAGATGAAGTTGTGCCGCCCACCATCCTCTTCTTCTTGATCTCTAAGAAATAGGGATCCAAGAATCAAATGGAGTTGTTTCCATCTTTGACATGATTCCATCGCGTGTTTGTGTAATCATCGTTGATGCAATCGTGAATCTGATCGGTGCAATCGCATTGATCTATTATGTGTCGATCTCGTACTTGAGAATCGCATTGTCTAGAGAAATCACAATTTTCTAGTGTTTTGTAAACACTAGATTTTCTGGAACTCGATGACGATCACCCAGAATCTGAACCAATTTCGAACATTGAATAAAATATTCAAGAACAAAGAATAATCTTCAAGAACAAATCACCAAAATCGAATCCAATCTGATAGTAAAATCGTGCAAAATTAGGGTTTCAAAAACCCTAAATGATTCTTGAATCTCGAATATATCTTCAACAATAATTCTTCATGAACGCTCAGAATCGTACATGCTCCGATACCATGTGGAAAACGATAAATGTAGAAGTGTATCAGAGATAAAGAAATATAAAACATGGAAGAACACCGAATAATATTACGTGGAACCCGACTCCATAAGGAGCGGGATGAAACCATGGGAGAAGGCCTCTAAGGGGGGTATTCTGTATTGATCTCTCTCAACTGTTGGAATGGTGTGGGGCTTCTTATATAGCCACGCCAGAATGACTGAATCCCACTTAGTAAATGTTGGACTAAACCTGTGGATGTGGTAATTGGACCTTGGAGGGATCCAATTACCCATCCATGCATATGATGCATACTATAACAGTAGATCTATGATCGATAATGCTAGTCGAAGGGGTCGATCATGATCTTTGCTGGGAAAAGAACAAGAGACACTCTTGATCGCTAACTTTCCAAAGGATGATTGATCATCGCATGGCAAAAGAAAAGAAACACCTTCTATAGCATTGATCGAAACAGGGAGAGGAAGATATTCATACAAATGTAACAACCATCAACCAAACATTATGATTGTGTAGATACCCTCAATGCATATTGAGTACATGCACATATCACTAAAATACCAAAATCAAGCATCTAATAAAATAATAATCAAAGCAAATACATATTTGAGACATAAGATTTACGTGGAAAACCCGTAAACACGTGGGGGGAGGGGGGCAAAAGAATGATGGCATAGCGGCCTTTTTGGTAGCTAGCACAGTTCAAAAGATCCACAGCCAAGATTCATTTAACCCAATACATATTTCCAGTACATCTATGATTAGTTATTCTACAGTCTACTAAAGTTTAGCATGTAGTCATGATGCATGAAGTTATAAGTTATAACCTTGTTATCCAATATGATCAGGTATGCATTTATACATAGAATCGCATTCCTGAGGTTGACGAAATTCAGAACTGGTTGAAATTTCATAGTTCTTCCAGCGTTGCTGCAGGGTTAACCAAACAAATTTTTACCTTGGAACTCCTTGAGAATATAAAACTTGACATGGTACTGACATAGAGAGGAGTGTAAGATGCAAATAAAAATAATATGAAATATACAGCAATAGTATTAAAATAGTAATTTAATAAAAATAATGTATCAACCTTTGCACGTCCCCTTCCATGGTCACTGCCAAACAATGGCTATCTCCACAAGCAATTTGTCTAATATTTACACCTTGCAAAGCTTTCACCGGTTGAGGAGTAAACAAATCACTAGAGTTGCCATGACCTAACCGTCCAAAGTCTCCCCTAATATTGCAAACAACAAAAATGACAAATTTAAAATGAAAATAAATTAAAAATTTAAAATAGACAAAAATGTTAGCAATCTACTACAGTTTCTAGTTCTCTCCACAACTGATCAAGTTAATGAAGAATTCATCTCGAGGTATATGATATTCGTGTGAGTCAAGGGAGAAAATTTGATATATAATATCTAGATGGTTTTACACTGCGGAGATCATTACCAAATATTTAATCCATGGTCAGCAATAACTATGAATGTTCAAAAAAGGAATAACTTTATGTCCCATGTCCTGATAAATAACAATACAAACGTAAATACCAGACTTCTCAGTACATACGAATGATAGAAAGAGAAAGCCATGTTGTAAAAGAACATATCTTCTTGCCAATGAAAATTAAATTGAGAGTTTTTTTCAGCAGGGTGCTAGGCAAGGTTGTGCTGGTGTCTGTTATTTCTCCAGCAGTTAATTCACTAGCCAAATGAGCTTTTAAAGCTTGCGATGGAAACCTGACGTCCAATTAATTACAGGGAACCATAATAATGGTGGTTTTCGAATTACATTATGTTGATGATATGTCTTTCTTTCTTCAAGGTGGTCTGACTTTCTGTTGGTGAAGCTACTGGATCGATAAAGGTTCATCTTAAGTCAAATTTCATGCCTATTATTTTGAATGAAGAAAGTTCAACATTGTAAGAATGTGCGAATGTCTGGTGCTTGTTTATTTATCTAATATTTAAACCTGCTGGTCAGTATTGTGATCAAGACTGCAGTGATCATGTGACAGAAGGTTGAACATCGCAGCTCAGTTCAAGAGGAGGTCGAATGTTATTAATGGACGCAATCCCCTCAGCGATTCCCATATTTTTCAGGTCTTTTTATGTATACCGGAGAAATGACAGAAACTTGAATCCATAAGAAATTCTGCCTGTTAGGTTAACCTTCGGAAGTAGAGGATTTTCTTTAGCAAAAAGGTTGCCCGGATTAAGGCAAAAAAGGTGACCTAGGTATTTGGATTTTTTTGAAACAGAAACAAACCCCCACCGTATAGGTGTGTCCAAAAACTTCACCATTAATTCAAAATATGTACAAGGTTATTATTACAAGCTATAAGGAAAGTGAGAATTTGCATGTGGGTAAACTACATAAGATAGACATAAGAAAAGAAAATAGAGAAATGGTACAAAAACATAAATATGTCTCTACACTCCTCAAGATGAAATATAGATGTCAATCATGCTCAGCTTGGATGAGCACTTTTGAAAAAGGTCCTCTGACCAAAGCCTTGGTGAAGATATCTATCGTTTGATCTCCAGAGCTGACATGAGAGGTAGATATAAAACCTTTCTGAATCATATCCCTAGTATAGTGACAGTCCACTTCAATATGCTTAGTTCTCTCATGAAATGTAGGATTGTTTGCAATGAATAGGACGGGCTGGTTATCAAATTGTAACTGCATGGGAAGAGGTACATCTATATGTAAATCTGCTAGTACTGCTTGAACCCACATCATCTCTGCGCTAGCTTGTGTCATAGCTCTATATTCAGATTCAGCGTTTGACCTAGCAACCACAGTTTGCTTCTTACTCTTCCAAGAAACGAGAGAACCGCCAACAAACACAGTAAAACTCAAAGTGGACTTTATGTCCTTTGGACATCCTACATAGCCTGCATCTGCACATGCAGAAATAGTAAGTGTCTCCCCTTTTCTGAATAACAGTCATGCACATAGGGAAGACTTTTGGTACCTCAATATCATATATGCAGCATCCATGTGTACCTGTCAGGGTTGCTCCATGAATTAACTCACTCGACAAACTGCAAATGAGATATCTGACCTAGTTATAGTGACATAGAGAAGCTTCCCCACTATTTCTCTGTACCATCTCCTGTCCACCTTCAACATATACCATGATACCAACCGTACCTCTAGGAATTCTCTGTACAAATAGTGAATGATCCGCATTTGACCTCTGGGATCCATGCTTCTCAATTAGATCCGAGAGCTTATGAAACCATGTCCTTAGACTCTGTTTAAGGCCATATATTGCCTCATGAAGTCTGCAAACCTACGGATACTCCCCCTCAGCAGCAAACCCTGGCAGCTGCAGCATGTAAACTTCTTCATGTATGTCGCCATACAGAAAGGCATTTTTAACATCAAGCTAAAAGAGAGGCCAATCACGTACCATAGCAATGGAAAGAAGAATACGTAGAGTAGAATAACGTGCAACAAGCGAGAACGTGTCCAGATAATCCACTTCATAGGTCTCAGTGAAGTCGCACGCAACCAATCTGGCTTTGTACCGATCCAGACTCCCATATGCATGGTGTTTAACAGTAAACACCCATTTGCAACTAATAATAGACGCTTCATTAGGAGCAGAAACCAAGCTCCAGATACCACGTGACTATAAGGCAGTCATCTTCTCTTCCATTACTAAGCGTCACTAACTGTCCTTAAAAGCCTCATGATAATTCTGTTGAATTTACACGACAGATAGTGCAACTGCAAATCTCTTGAATTGCCCAGTCAAGCGATCAAACGAGACCTGGGATGTGAGAGGATATGATGCATAGGTATGCTTCTGCTTCCGAAGTGCAATAGGTATGTCCAAATCATTCGGAATCTCCTCAACATGTAAGTCTGTCCCCCGTAAAGAGCCCCGCTCAGACATATCACTAGACCCATCGTTAGGAGCAATGTATTCGGAATATACCTTTGGTGTGCTAGATGATGACCGGTGACCATGAGCAGGAGCAGGCCGACGAGTATATTAATGTGACAACAGTGGACCAGGGATAATGGGGGGTAGCAGTGTAGGACGAGATGAAGGAGGTGGCACGGGTGAAGGTGGTGATGGATCCGTTGGAGATGGTGGTGGAGGTGGCGGCATATAGATTTCATCATCGAAGTCTGATGAAGTCAACCTATCACATATAGGAGAAAATTCATTGTTGACTCGAAAAATGTATATCAACGCTAACATAATATTTCCTGCGCAGAGGATCATAGCATTTTTACCCTTTTTGTGTCACGGAGTACCCAACAATGACGCATTTGACAGCTTTAGGAGAGAGCTTGTCAAGACCTGGAGACAACTGGTGAACAAAAGCAACCGAGCCAAAAACACGAGGAGTAAGTGAGAACAATTCTTTCTCTAGAAATGAAAGGAAAAGGAACTTTCTCACCCAAAGACGAGAGCATGTGATTCACATGATAACATGTCATAAGAACAGCATCACCCCAAAATGAATGCAGCGGTGATGCTTTCTCTCTACAACACCATTTTGCTGGAAAGTATAGGCACATCATGTTTGATGAATAATACCCCAGGTTAAAAAAATATGGAGAGAGTACGAGCACAGACTTCCGAAGCATTATTAGTTCTTACAAATTTCACAAAAGAAGAAAACACATTCTGCACTTCATTGATAAAAGTTTTGATAATATCTCCTGCTTCAGATTTATTCTTTAATAAAAAGACCCATGACATGAGAAAAATCATCCACATCAACTAGATAAAACTTGTGTCCCTGGTGATCGAGAACACGACTTGGACCTCAAATATCAATATGAAATAACTCAAAATGGAGCTACTGCTCGACTCTAATGACTAGGGAAAGCAGACCCATGATGCTTTCCTAATTGACACGCCTTACACTGGAAGGACGGGCAGGGTGAATTTGAGGCAGAACAAGACATATTTTCTAGAGCGGAAGTGACCAAAGCGCAGATGCCACGTAAGGAGGAGACTGTTCTAGCAGAATGATAGGAAAAGACCTACATAAGGGGTTCGAACCAAGCGATAGAGGCCTTCCTACTCACTGCCACAACATCAATCACCATGAGATGTCTCGAAATACAAGAGATGATGGGTCAAAAATAGCTCGACAATGTAGATCCTTTGTAATCTGACTAATAGATAATAAATTCATAGAAAAATCAGGTGCATGCAACATATTCTTCAAACGCATAGAAGGTGTCAAGCTGATCTCCTCCTACCTTGTAATCGGGGAATGAGTCATGTTTGCTATAACCACAGTTCTCCTGGAGGAACTATTTGTACGTTGTAAGCTGATCTCTGTCTCCACACAAGTAATATGTAGAACCAGAGTCCATATCCATTCTATACATCAGATCCACTACCAGGTAGTAAGTATTGTAGAGATATATTGTTCACTTCTATATTTTTCTTGTACTTTTATTTTCGTTGGACTATTTATGTGTTTTTACCCATAGGCTACTTCCTATATAAGAGAACCTAGGGCGGATGGAATAAACAAGTTTTCTCATTTTCCCGACATGGTATCAGAGCGACAGTCCTATACCGGAGTTCTTGAACCAAGACCCTAACCCTAGCCCCCCACCTTCAAGCCTCCGCACGCCCGCCTTGCGCCACCGGCGCCGCCTCGCGCCACCGCGCACCACCGCGCGTCGCCTCCCGGCATCGATCACCGGTGTCGATTCCGGCGTCGTGCCCCTGTGTGTGCCCTTGCACGCGCATCTGGCGCCAGAGCTTGCCCTTGCACGCACGTCCTTGCATGTGCATCTGCGTGCCCGTGCGCACATCAGCGTGCCTGCGCGACATCTGCGCCCGAGCGTGTGACATCTGCGTCGTGTGTGTTCTTGTACGCGCCCGTGCGTGACATCTAGGCGCACTCTTGTGCGTGTGACTTCGTGAGCGTGCATCCCTAGACCGATGCGTGTGCGGACTCCAGCCCTGTTCCGAGCGTGTGCGTGTTTCCAGATTGATAGGTTTGGTTGCTTGTGTCTACACATGCAACTGAACCCGTTAATGTCAGTGTAGACAGTCACATATTTAGTCTACTCCCCTAGTCTTCCAATATCATAATGTCAGAAAGCAAGGTAGATATTTCCTCTCAGGCGCCTTCAGAGGTCCAGCGCCTATTGTGAATATGGATGGTTCAAACTATGAACACTGGGCTATGCAGTTCATGAGCATGATGAAGTCAACCGGCAAGAAACACATTCTTACTGAGGAAGAGCCTGCTGAGAAGACAGGGGTTAATGCCTCTTGGGAGGTAGATGATGCATATGCCAAAGTCTGGCTTGCCGGAACATTAGCAATTGAGATTGCTAACGATATTCTCCATCAGCCCAGTGCCAAAGCAGTGTGGGACATCCTGGATGCCACCTACTCACAGGCAAGAATGAGATGAAGACTCTGCAGCTTCAGCATGACATATTTACAATCAAGCAGAATGGACGGCCTCTACACTCGTTGTACACGTCTTTACGTGGAATGTTTGAGAAGCTTTATAGCTTCATGCCTCTCACAGCTACTCCAGAGCAACAGAAGACCTATCAGAATTGCCACTATGGTGGGTGTTTTTCTTGTTGCCCTTGATCCAGAGTACGAGGCAGCACGATCCCAGATCTTGGCGGATTCTACTATTCCTCCTATGGAGGAAGCTTTTCATAGGCTGGGTCGTATTACTGTTCCTCGTCTGCTACGAATCACTGCTACGAATCAGACCGCCTCAGCCATGGCAGCCAATCGAGGCCGTGGAGGTCATCATCAATTTTGTGGTCGTGGACCTCGCGACAGAGGAGGCCGTGTTCGGACATCATGTACTTTTTGCCATCATTCTGGACATACCGAAGACACATGCTATTCTAAGCATGGATTTCCAGCTTCTGCACGAGTCGCTGAACAGATCGAGCCCCCAGCTGCATCATCTATGGATCAGCGCTTTAATGATCTTGTAGCCCGTCTGAGGGGCATCATTCCTTCATCTGGTCCCGGTGCATCAGCACCTACTTCTGAGAGTCACTCCGACGTTGCCGCTTCTGCATCTACCAGTACATCAGGTAGCACCTATGCATTCACTAGCAGTAGTCGATCAGATACTTAGACTGGATTATAGACTCTGGTGCCACACATCATCTGTGTGGTGATCAAGGTCTACTTACAGGATACATACAGTTTCTCCAGGCCGTACTGTGGTTATTGCTAATGGAACACATTCCCCTATTACTGGTCAGTGGGATATTAGACTGACACCATCCATGCATCTCAAGAACGTGTTACATGCACCTGATTTTTTGATGAATTTGTTGTCCATTAGCCAACTTACAAATGATTTACATTGTCGAGCAATTTTTGATCCATCTTCTCATGTTTTTTCAGGACATCCTTACGAGCAACGTGATTGGGCGTAGCTATGAGAAAGGCGGCCTTTATCGCCTTAGTCGAACTCCTTATGCTGGAACATCATCTCTACCTGTTGGACCCATCTCCCCATTATTGTGGCACCTGCGATTTGGACATCTACCGCTTCAGAAATTGTGTCATGTGTTACCTCATGTTTCACCTCACATGTCCATTCAATGTGAGGCTCGTCAGTTGGGGAAAGCATCATCGGTCTATTTTCCCAGTCGTCAGTGTCGGAGTAGTACCTCCAAGTTTGAGTTGTTTCATGTCGATATATGGGGTCCTAGTCATGTTTCCTGATCATCAGGGACATAGGTTTTAGATAGTTATTGTAGACGATTTCTCTCGTGTGTCGTAGGTATTTCTGTTAAAGAATAAATTTGAAGCGCGGAATATTATCATCAATTTCATTAATGAGGTTCGTAATGTTTTTTTCTGCATCAGTTAAGATTGTGAGAAGTGATAATGCCCTGAAATTTTGTACTCATACCCTATCCAGTTATTTTTCATCTCAAGGGATTATCCACCAACATCCTGTACCTATACTTCCCAACAGAATGGGGTTGCTGAAAGGAAACATCGTCATTTACTTGATGTCACCAGGTCGCTTCTTATACGGAGTCATGCCCCTCATTCTTTATGGGGTGATGTTGTTCTTACAACATGCTATCTCATTAATCGAAATGTCGTCTTCTGTCTTAGGTGAGAAGATTCCTTTGTCTCTTATTTTTTCTGACAAAGAATTGTTCTCCCTTACTCCTCGTGTATTTGGCTCGGTAGCCTTTGTTCACCAGTTGTCTCCCGGGACTGACAAGCTCTCTCCTAAGGCTGTCAAGTGTGTCTTCGTCGGGTACTCCAGAACACAGAAGGGTACAAGTGTTATGATCCATTGCGCAGGAGGTATTTAGTCAGTGTTGATGTCACCTTTTTCGAATCTATTATGTACTTCTCATCTACAGGTGATCAGTTGGTTCCCTCTGACACTACTGATGCTATATACATGCCACCACCACCACCATCACCACCAGTACCACTATCATCTCCTACACCTCATGTCACTATGCTTGTTTCACCATTGCCATTCCACTATACCATAGGCCTGCTTCTGCACATGGTCAACGCTCATCATCTAGCTCGCCTGAGGTATGTTTTGAAAATATTACTATTGATGGATCTGATGATTTTCCTGAGCAGGATGTGTTACAAAGGGCAGCTGAGGAGACAGATGATTTAGATGTACCTATTGCTCTACGAAAGCAGAAGCGCAGTTGCGCATCATATCCTATAGCATCCTCTGTGTCGTTTGACCGTCTCACTGGAGAATTCAGGAACTTTATCATTGCATTGTCAGCAGTGGATATTCCACGGAATTATCAAGATGCGCTGAAGGATAGTCGATGGCGTTTGGCCATAGAGGAAGAAATGGCAGCTCTTCAGTCAAGAGGCACTTGGAGCCTTGTTCCTGTACCTGCTGATGTGTCTACAGTTAGCTGCAAGTGGGTCTTTACAGTTAAGCAGAATGCAGATGGCAGCATTGACAGATACAAGGCTCGTCGTGTTGCTCGTGGCTTCACACAGACATATGGGTGGATTATCTTGATACATTCTCGCCGGTTGCTCGCCATTCCACCCTACGGATCCTCCTTTCTGTTGAAGTTACTCGTGATTAGCCGCTATACCAATTAGATGTGAAAATGCATTCCTATATGGTGACTTACAGGACGAAGTCTACATGCAACAACCACCTGGTTTTGCTGTTAAGGTGGAGCGTCCTAAGGTGTGCAGACTTCATAAGGCTATCTATGGCCTTAAGCAGAGCCCAGAGCTTGGTTCCAGAAGCTCTCAGACCTGTTTGAGAAACAGGGTACAGACATTCTAATGTTGATCATTCCATGTTCGTACAGAAGACACCCAGAGGTATTATTGCTATTATGGTGTATGTAGACGATATTCTGATTACAGGTGATGATGAACATGATGATGAACAGGGAATCCAGGGGGCAAAAGAAATGTTGTGAATTCGTCACCAAGGACTTTGGGGTCCTTAGATATTTTCTGGGACTGGAGTTTGCCAGAAATCCTCATGGGTTGGTAATGACCCAGAGGAAATATGTTAATGACCTGTTGAGTGAAACAAGAATGCTTGGTTGCCGACCTGCCACTACACCTATGGATCCCAGCATGAAATTATATGATGATGACACTGATGAGGTGGATAAGAGAAGATACAGAGAACTCGTGGGCAAACTTTTCTATGTTACTATTACCAAGCCCGATATCTCCTTTGTTGTGAGTCAAGTGAGCCAGTTTACGGAGCAACCACGTCAGGTACACATGGATGCTATACATATGATACTCAGGTACCTTAAGTCATCTCCAGGTGTGGGTCTGTTGTTTAACAAAGGCAAGGAGGTACTATCTCAGCTTGTGCAGATGCAGATTACGCAGGGTGCCCTAAGGGATAGGAAGTCCACCACTGGGTTTGCTGTGTATGTTGGAGATTCTCTAGTCTCATGGAGAAGCAAGAAGCAAACGGTTGTAACAAGGTCCAGTGCTGAGTCTGATATAGTGCTATGGCCCAGGTCAGTACAGAAATGATGTGGGTAAAGGTTGTGCTTACAGACCTATATATAGAAGTCCCGCTTCCTATGGCTCTGGAATGTGACAATCAGGCGGCTCTATTCATTGTGAATAATCCAGCATTTCATGAACGGACCAAGCACATTGAGGTTGATTGTCACTTCATACGTAATATGATTCAGAAGGGGTTTATTATTACATCCCATGTTAGCTCAGAGGATCAAACTGCAGACATTTTTACCAAGGCATTACTTCGAGGGCCATTCCAGAAGTGTTCGTCCAAGCTGAGCATGATTGATATCTATGCTCCACCTTGAGGGGGAGTGTAGAGATATATTATTCACTTATGTATTTTTCTTGTATTTTTATTTTCTGTTGGACTCTATGTATTTTACCCATAGGCTACTCTCCTATATAAGAGAGCCTAGGGCAGATGGAATAAACAAGTTTTCTCATTTTCCCAACAAGTACATAGGTACTACCTGAGGTACTGGAAGATGTCAAAGCAACAACATCTAAGTGTCCTCCTGAGGTAGATGAAGAAGCAATGGGATTGGAAGGAAATAATGTCCATAAAGCGTGCTCCAAGATCATTAAGCCTCTGATCCGAAGAGGGAGCAGTCAGAGACTCAACCTGCTCATCTACTCGGGCCGATGTAGAAAATCCATGCTTGGAGTAGCATGTATCCTCTGTATGTCCGGGACAATGACAGTAAGTGCAGGTCTGATGAATACGACCTCTACCACGAGGTCCACATCCACGAAACTGGGAAGAGCCTCATCTACCTTGGGAGGTTGCCATCGCCGAAGAGGTCTGACTAGAGGCAGTAGATGGGACAGTGATCGTATTGAGTCTGCGGAAAGCTTCCCCTGTGGGAGGAATAGTAGCATCTGCTAAAAATTTGGGAACGAGCAACCTCATACTCAAGATCAAGGGCTGCAAGGAATACACCAACCATGGTCGCATTCCTATATGCCTTCTGTTGTCCGGGTGTAGACATGGGGGCATGAAGCTGTGGAGCTTCTCAAACATCCCACGCAAGAATGTATATAAAGAATGAAGGAGTCGTTTGTTCTGCTTGATGGTAAAGATATCGTGCTGAAGCTGCAGAATCTTTGTCTCATTCCTCGCATAAAAATAAGTGGCTACGAGGATATCCCACATTGCCTTGGCGGTGGGCTGATGTAACACATCATTGGCAATCTCGATCGTCAATACACCAGAAAGATAAACCTTGACATACGCATCATCTACCTCCCACGAGGCATTGACCCCAGTTTTCTCAACCGGATCTTCCTCGGTAAGTGTTGGGAAAAGTGAGCGATTCATTATTCAAGGGAACCCTAGGCTCCCTTATATAGGGAGAGACCTCACGGGTAAAATACATAGTAGTCCGGAGAAAAATAAGAAATTACGAAAAGGTACGTAACATATAATAATATCAGTCTCTGCACTCCCCTCAGGTGGAGCATAGATGTCTATCATGCTCAGCTTGGAAGAACATCTCTGGAAAGGTCCTCTGAGCAACGGCTTGGTGAGTATGTCAGCAGTCTGATCCCCTGAGCTCACGTGAGATGTAGATATCAAGCCTCTCTGGATCAAGTCTCTAGTATAGTGGCAGTCAACTTCAATGTGCTTTGTTCTTTTATGGAATACTAGATTGTTTGCAATAAACAATGTTGCCTGATTGTCACACTTAAGCTGCATAGGTAAAGTTACGACTACATGTAAATCCTCTAGCACAGATCGAACCCACATCATCTTCGTGTTTGCTCGCACCATGGCCCTATATTCAGATTCAGCACCGGACCTTGCCACAACAGTTTGTTTCTTGCTTTTCCAAGAAACTAGAGAGCTCCCAACAAAAATGGCAAATCTTGAGGTCGACTTTCAATCCTTAGGGCATCCTGCATAATCGGCATCTGCACATGCTGAAATAGATAAATCTGTGCCCTTTCGAAATAGCAACCCTGAACCTGGAGAAGACTTTAGATACCGTAGTATCATGTATATGGCATCCATATGAACTTGTCTCGGCTGCTCCATAAATTGACTCACCGGCTTACTGCAAAGGCAATATCGGGTCGGGTTATGGTAATATAAAGGAGCTTACCCACCATTTTCTCTATATCTCCTCTTGTCTACTTCAGCAGTGTCATCATCATACAGCTTCATGCTTGGATCCATGGGAATACTCGATGGTCTGCATCCAACCATGCCTGTTTCAGTCAACAAATCTGTAATGTACTTCCTTTGGGTCATCGTCACGGTACTGGATGGTGTAGTCTCTCCTGCAATAAAGAATCCTGCACATGTACCATATCTGACCCGTCAGTAGTAATGCCATCTGAACATATCTGAGGCGTGATGGATGCCTGACGTGTAGCCTGAGCAGGACCTGACCGACGCGTATATAATTTTGGTAAAGATGGAATAGGAGGTTGTGGAGGTGGTGGTGGTGGAGGTGGTGGTGGTAATGGTGAAGGTGATGTAGCAACTGGCACAGGAGTGGACTCGAGTGAACTCCAACTAGGTGGCGGAGTGACATAGACATCATCGCTAGTAGTGGATGGTACCAGCCTGTCACCTGCAGGGGAAAAATACATAACGGACTCAAAGAACGTGACATCAGCACTGACAAAGTATTTCTTGTTTATGGGGTCATAACAGCGATAGCCCTTCTGAGTCCGAGAGTAAACGACAAAGACACATTGACAGGTCTAGGAGAGAGTTTGTCAAGTCCAGGAGTCAGGAGATGAACAAATGCAACAGTACCAAAGACACGAGGAGTAAGTGAGAATAATTCCTTATAAGGAAAAATGATAGAAAGAGGAATTTTCTCACCAAGGACAGATGATGGCATACGATTGACCAGGTAACAAGCTGTAAGAACAGCATCCCCCCAGAAAGAGATAGGAGCACAACTCTGAATAAAGAGAGTTCGAGTAATGTCAAGAAGGTGACGGTGCTTCTTTCCTCCACGCCATTCTGATGAGATGTGTAAGCACAAAGTGGTTTGGTGAATAATGCCCTTCGACAAGAGAAACTGAGAGACCGTGTGCAGATTCCAGAGCATTATCTGTACGAACATATTTGACAGTAGAAGAAAAAATATTATGCACTTCATTAATTAAATTTTTTAATCACATCTCCTGCTTCAGATTTATTCTTTAAAAGAAAGACCCAAGATGCACGAGAGAAATCATCCACTACAACTAGATAGAACCTGTGTCCCTGATAATCGGGAACACGACTGGGACCCTAAATATCAATGTGAAATAACTCAAACGGGGAGCTACTGCTCCGACTCTGACGACTAGGAAAGCTAGACCGATGATGTTTTCCCAACTGACACGCTTCACAGCGAAATGATGAACTGACAGGTATCTGAGGCAGTAGATGTCGCATTTTCTGGAGTGGGAGGTTACCAAAACGAAGATGCCAGATATACGGAGAAACAGGTCTAACAGAATGAGAAGAGACGCCAGCATAAGAGTTTCGGACCAGCCGATACAGACCATTTTGCTCAGAGCCACAGCCAATCACCTGCCCGTTAATATGTCCTGAAAAATAAGAGATGAAGGGTCAAATATAGCACGGCAGAGCAAATCCTTCGTAATCTGACTAATAGACAACAAATTCATGGAGAAGTCAGGAGCATGTAGAACATTCTGTAGACACATAGAAGGTGATAAGAAGACATCCCCCTGTCCAACAAGGGGAATGAGTACCATCCGCTATCTGCACTGAACGGTCATGTGGGATGTCCCTGTAGGACTCGAGTCTCTTTCTATCATGGCAGAGATGATGGGTGGCGCCAGAATCTAAAATCCAATCAGATATATCATGACAAGATGTAAAGGCAGTAGCACTACCTGAGGTAATGGCAGCAACAGAAGAACTGGTAGAAGCTGTAGCAGCAACATCTGAAGTCCGCCTTGAGAATCAGCAGATGATTGTGGCATAATATCACGTAGACGTGCCACAAGCTCCTCAAATCGGCTATCAGCAGTGGATGCTGATTGGGGCAAAACATGATCGGCTACACGCGTTGATGCTGGAAACCCATGCTTAGAATAGCATGTATCCTCCGAGTGTCCTGTGTGATGGCAGAACGAACATAGCTGGCGAAAGCGACTACCCCTGCCATGGGGTCCACATCCACGACCAGAAGACTGACCACCTCTCCCACGCAATACTGCCATCGCCGATGGGGGTGAGTAGATGTGCTGGAAGAAACTGATATGCGACTGAGCCTCCGGTACACATCCTCCATTGGAGGAATAACTGCATCTGCCAAAATCTGAGAGCGGACTGCCTCATATTCAGGATCTAGGGCTGCAAGTAGAACGCACACCATGGTAGTGTTCCGAAATATCTTCTACTGCTCGCGAGTCGCCGTGAGTGGTATGGTACTGTATAGCTTCTCAAACATCCCTCTCAGGGATGTGTATAATGAGTGAAGTGGCCTGCCATTCTGCTTCATCGTGAATATATCATGCTGGAGCTGTAACATCTTGGTCTCATTCCGCACTTGGGAATACGTAGCGGCCAGAATATCCCACATTGCCTTGGCAGTGGGCTGATGGATGACATCATTAGCAATCTCCATCGACAGTGTGCCTGACAGCCAAACCTTGGCGTAAGAATCATCAGCCTCCCACGAGGCATATATTCCTGTCTTCTCTGTCGGCTCTTCCTCGTAAGAATATGCTTCTTACCATTTGACTTCATAAGGCTCATGAACTGCATCGCCCAGAGCTCATAGTTCGTCCCATCCATCTTCACTATTGGCGCGGGACCTTTGAACGCGCCTATGGAGGGCATATCAACTTTGGATTCTGACATATTGCCGGGAGACGAAGAATTAGGGTTTGTAGACAAAGAACCATGTGTCTACACATACTGCATAGGATTGGAGTGCGTATGTAGACGTTACACACCCAAATCCATGGATTCCGGCGAAAGAGGTTGCTACGACGGAAGGCCGCAAAAGGGAGCGGGCGCCGGCTAGGGTGAAGCCAGCGAGATGGGGGCGGTGCACGGAGTGAGGGGCCGAAATCGATGCTGGCAGGCGGAGGACGGGACCGGTACGGGAGGCGGGGGCCGGGGTCGGGGCTGGGGCCGGTGCCGAGGCTGGGACCGGGGGCCGGAGGCGGAGGCCAGGAGCCGGGACCGGGTGGGAGGCGGGGCCGGAGAGGCGGAGGCGGGGACCGGAGTGGGGGGGCGGTAGGCGGAGGCAGAGGCGAGGCCAGTAGACGGGAGCGGGGCCGAGAGGAGGCGGGCGGGGTTGGGGGGGCGGCGGCGGGTGGGAGAGCCCTAGGGTTTTGGCTCTGATACCATGTTGGGAAAAGTAAGCGATTCATTATTCAAGGGAACCCTAGGCTCTCTTATATAGGGAGAGACCTCACGGGTAAAATACATAGTAGTCCAGAGAAAAATAAGAAATTACGAAAAGGTACATAACATATAATAATATCGGTCTCTACAGTAAGAATATGTTTCTTATCCGTCATAAGGCTCTTGAACTGCATGGCTGAAATGCATGGCCTAGAGCTTGTAGTTCATCCCGTCCATCTTGACAATTGACGTTGGAGTTCTGAAAGCACTTGTGGCAGGGATATCAACCTTGATCTGATATATTGTCGGATGAAGAAAACTAGGGTTTTGTAGACCAATAGACAAGTGTCTACACATGCATATGAGGATTTGATTGCATGTATAGACTTGTGCAACCAAATCCATCAATACGAGCGGACCTCGATACGAGCACGGAGGATCGTAGAGAGATCCGTCGATGAGGGCAAGGACCGATGGCAAGAGGTGGTCGTGCACAAGGAGAGAGGTCGGCAGCGAGAGGATGTTGATGCCCGGATGAGGGGGCAGCGATGCCCAGATGAGGGGTCGACAACGGCTACCTGGGAGAGAGAGGGCTGCTGCGGCGACACCTGGATGAGGGGCAGTCGGCGGCAGCAGCGCCTGGAAGGGGGGGTGGTTGTAGTTAGGGTTAGGGTACAAGAGCTCAGGCCTAGGACCGACGCTCTGATACCATGTTGGGAAAAGAATGAAAAGTTATTTATTCCTTGAACCCTAGGCTCTCTTATATAGAGGACAGACCTATGGGTAAATTACATAATATAGTATAAGAAAAGAAAATAGAGAAATAGTACAGAACCACAAATATTTCTACAAACCATAAGACCCAAATCATGGCAATGCATCTTGATATCCATAAGCATTACTCACAGAAAATCTTCCATCAAACCAACTCCAGCAAACTCGTCCCATAGCATGTCCTTCTTCATTATCCAACTCCAGCATCTCCATTAGTTCACCACCCATCCGTTGATCCGAGAACTCCGATCTGAAATGCAGGAAAAAAGATTGTTCATCCCAAATGTCCACCACAAAATACTCAGAATCGGACACCAAAGATTACAGATGTAAAAATCTCGCGCCAAGCACCCCACACACACACACTAGTCATCATATTGAAATCTAAAACCAACGTCATTGCCATTACTAGTCTTAGGAAGGGACGAACTCCATAAGTATGAGGGGCGTGTCCAGGAACACCGAGGCTTGGCAAAGAGAAAAAAGGCCCATATATTTTATGTATCAAAGAGTACACCAAATTGCCACAATCCCCTCAGAACGAGTGATCCATTTACAAAGCAAGGCTTTCTTCACCTCCAAGCTACGCATTGCAAGGCCATCATCCTCCTTTAAGCACACTATCGTCTTCCAATCAACCAGAGCTAAGCCATTCAACTTTCTGAGGGACGATCAGAAGAATCGTCTCATAATGCTCTCAAGCCTTTTCTTATCACCACATGCAGAACCTTAGAGGAAAGGAAGAAAACAGGGATCGCCGACAACACCGAGTTCAAAAGCACCAATCTGTCACTTCTTCACAGACAGGTAGATTTCCACCCTGTGAGTCTCTTCTCTAACTTCTCAATCACCGGCAACAAATCTTCCAGATGCATCCCCCCAGGTACCAATGGGACCCTGAGATATCGCAAAGGCAAGGCCTTACATGGGAACCTCAACCAGTTCGAACATGAACTGATTTCCTCCTCATCCAAGTCGAACATCACAAATTCGAACTTGTCTCTATTGAGCCTCAAACCCGAAACAACACCAAAAATGTCAAGCACTACAGAAAACCCATGCAATTGTCTCGTCCTCCCTCTGCAAAAAGAATGGTATCGTCTATATACTACAGAATAGGCACAGAAACCTCCTCTCTCAAATAACCGCTATAAAAACCACCCGTGATCGTACGATCTACCATAATAGATAAAGCATCCACAACAAACAGTAGAGGGCAAAGAACAACCCCGACAGATACCACGTTGCAGCTAGAAATACCAACCCCCACCCTTAGGTTGTCCATTCACAAGTACAGCGCAAGAAACAGTCATGACGCACCTTTTTATCCATGCAATCTACATGTCAGGAGAACATCTTTTCTACAACAATGCTCACAGGAATCGTCAATCCGCACTATCATAGACTTCCGAGAAATCAACATTCCACAAAACTCCACATGTCTTCCTCTTCTTCCAATCTGCCACAATCTCAAACGCCACAACCACATTGTCCATCAACTTCCAGCCAGACAACAAGGCATTCTGAGCGAGAGAGATGATCTTGCACAAGGCCCTCCCTCCCCCCCCCTCCCCCCCGCAACCTGTTCACCACCACTTTAGCTACAATAAGGTACACCGCATTTGACAGCGCAATCAATCGAAATATGCTACCCTCGTAGAAAAATCCTTCATGGGCAAAAGAAAAATATTTAATCGATTCAATCGATCAAAACCAGAATTCTCATCTGCAAATTCAGCCACCAACCGATAACCTCCTTAGAGACCAAGTCCTAGAATTCCTTGTAAAAGAAGACAAGGAAGCCATCCAAATCTGTACAACCGTCTGGATTCAGAGCAAATACTATATCACGAACCTCCTGTGCATCAAAATTCCTCATCAATAATGATGTGTCATCTTCAGAAATGTGCCTAATCCCCGAACCTAGCCATCTGGATCCATTATGTGGCAGGTGCTGACCATGTTCTTCAAGTAACTCGTGACTGTCCTTGCTACCGCCACCCCCCCCCCCCAGTTACTCTTCATTTCCAGCTCCGATCGAATGAATCAAATTTCTCCTCCTTCAACCATCTGCCACCGCATGAAAGAATCTAATATTTGTATCTCCCTCCTTCAGTTATTTTTTATGCAACCTCTGCCTCTACTCCAGCTCTCACTTCTGATCCTCATTTTCAAGTATCATATGCACAACTCTACTGCTCAGAAGCTCCTCCTCGTCCAACTCCCTAAATCCTCCAAAGAGTCAAGTCTCACCATTTCATATTGGAGCTGGCTCCTTTTTTGCTCACGCTCCTGACGAGACTTCTTGTAAGCAACCAGTCTCTGCGTAGAGCAACCAGTTTCAAAGTGAACCTCACAGTAGTCGAACCTTCCACAACCAAATCTGACCAAAAAAAGACCACCTCCGCTCTAAATCCCTCCTCCAACAACCAACAGCGCTCAAAAAGAAAGTAGAAAGATGAGCCTCTACCACTGCACGTGTCCAAGCATAGGGCGAGTAATCCGACCTCGAGCGAGGAAGAGAGGTAACGCAAGCCAATTTGAATATCTCCAAAGCCTCAACAGACAAGAGAAAGTGATTAAAGCGTGATATGGACAAGGTGTTCCTCCAGGTATACTTGCAATTAGTCCATCAAGAACTTACAATGCAAGCTCCTCCACAACTTCAATAAAAGGACCAGAATCTTCTGTAAAAGGACCAAAGCCAGGATCATGCTCTCCTCTCCCCCCCCAAGTCTATCATTAGCGTAAAGAGTGATAATGAAATCACCCCCCACAAACCAAGCTATCTCTGGGAATCTAGCCCTCACTTCCCGCAAGCAATCGACAAAGGAGCATTTGGCGATGCACCAGGAACACCATAAATAGAGGTTACCAAAATTCTTGTCCAATCCTTTCTGTTAGTCAAAACCACAGATATTGAGTTCACCATAACCATATCCTCTACTAAGCGGAACAAATCTCTGCTCCAAGCAACGAAAAGCCCCCAAAGCTTCCATTCACCAACATTGCCTTGAGTTAAGTTAGATGAGGGCCAGAAACAGAGCTCCATCTCACGGAATCTCAAGAATCAATCTTAATCTCTTGTGAATAAATGCCCACCTTCCATGTCGCAAGCAAGGAGACAACCACCAATCTCTTCTCTGGTTGACTCAAACCCTGCACATTCCATGTAAGACACTTCATTTAGCAACCAAGGGGCCCCCTACCACCTGAAAGCCCACTTGTTGCGCCATTTCCATCTCAAAAATCACCTCTATCTGACAACCATCGTCTACCTTCGACACATCCCTAATGAACCCCTTCTCTTCTGTATCCGCTACAAGAATAACCACAACCCACCCACCCCTCGGTTCAGCCCCCTCCTACATTAAGCAGCACCTCTGGTTACACCTCACCTTTCCTCAAAAGGAGCATAAAACGCCCTTTCTATGCCACGCTCGAGTTTCCTCATGGCCCAGTCCAAAGCGTCTGCTCTTCTCCTCTTACGAGAGAAGATCAACAACTCCTGTTAAGAGCTCACGACCTCCAGTGCTGACCTAATCGAACTCCTCCGCTTCGAAGCACCCAACCCCTTCGATCAACAAGGAGCTAACCTCAACCTCCTCGAAATAGCCAAAATGCTCCTAGCTTGAAACAAAGCGCCCTGCACATGCCCTCAGCAACCGCACTCACTCCTTGCAACTCAGAACCACCGACGACACCGTTCGCACCTCCCTTCGATCCCATCACAAGAGCCTTGTATACTTCAATACCATTCGCTAGCAAAGAACCACCTTCCAAGTCCATAACAACCCCCTCCTTTCCTTTTTTACTGAAATAGTTGTGCGTCTGGAGAGAAGCCTGGCATTAAGCGAAGAACCCTCTTTATGGTCTTCAAAAGAACCCGCATAACCAAGCAGGCTAGGTGGAGCACCGAACCCGAGTCACCTTTCGAAACAGCAATATTCGTCGAGTTTCTCGGGTTTGGATGTAAATCCGAACCTGATGCCACCTCGAATATCTGGACAGCACTGTTTCCAAGAAAGTTTTAATCGCGCTCGATGTTTCTAGTGTGGATTTTTCCTAAAATTTCTCCATTACTCGAGGAATCTGCAACACTTGGATTTCCTGACCGACGTCGGAATGGCCACGGAGGAGCCCTTGTTGCCGACCACCAGCCACAAGGACATGACACACCTCACAATCATCAGTTCTGTATGTCGAGGTGGTGCCAGCCTGACACCCCTCAAGATCACCTCCATCTCTGATCCTTCACCAACCCTCAGCCCCGAGCAAGACACCTCTATTACCTCCCAAACAAGCCTCAAAGCTTCACGAAGGATCCCCAGCCTCAGATACTGTAGGGGGACAATCGCAACCTTCAGTCTTCATAGATGTTCCAAACCATCTGACGCACCATCCAAGAATCGAGGTTTTCACCATCGGATGTTGACCTCCGCCTGCGATGGAAGACACCTATCAAGGGCACCAGTAAGCACCTCCCTCACACCTCTTGCTAATAAGCCATGTAAGTACAACAAGTCTCCCGGCAATCAAACAACATCGACCAAGACGTCGGAGCTCTTCGCAACACATTGTCATTCTCACAGCCTTCTCAAGTCCTCCATGCATCCTTCACCAACGACGACGACATCGAGTGGCTACTCCTAAGAAGCCTCCTTCGACAACCATTGCAATAGAGAAAGAAAGCCTCCTTCGACAACCATTGCAGCGAAGAAAGAATATCCTGCCCGATAGAACCTCGATCATGTTTTTCTTCCTGCACATGCATTTGTCTCTTTGCATTCCCACCTTCTATGCCCCGGACGAACACATCGGAAGCATAGTTTCTCCGCAACAGAGCAATTCCTGAACAAGTGATCAGGTGCCCTGCATTCGAAGCACCACAAACTGATGTGATTCCTCCCTTGGACCTATGAGTCTTCTTCTTCGGAGAGATCCATGCTCCCTCCTCCACCGCATCCTCCATCAAAACATCTTTGATCCCCCCACCTTCATCCTCTTCAGGCCTATCGGAACCTTCAAAGAGACTGTTGGCCCTCTCCTCCCCGCTCTCACCTCCGTTCTTGGTGGCCCTTGCCTCTCCGCTCCTGCTTCTGTTCCCGGTGGCGCTCGCCTATACTCTCCTGCTCATTGGAACTCTCAGATTGTGGGGTGGGTCACTGCTCCATGTTTGAGTTTTGTGAGTGATGCACTATTATCTGAATTATTGACGGAGTCCTACCAAGTTCATATTGGAAAACTGATGAACTTGGTAGATGGACGATAGAATTCACTTGACGAGGAAATCGTCCATTTTCTAGAGAGATTTGATTGGTACTCTGTTTTACAAAGAGCTTGATGTTTCCTCAAATTGGAAATAGTGAACCTTTGCACAAACAACTGGACATGTATTTATTTAAAAAAATTGAAAGGAATAGTTATTTAAGTTGAGTGATTTTAAGGATCAATTACGGTTCGTTTGATTTACTTTTATTTTCTATTTATTTATTTTGTAACTCTACCCATGTTTCATATAAAGGGACTAGTATTGTGTTAGAGACAAGATTGAATTATATTCAAAGAATTAAAGTTTTCTCCAATCCTCTCCTTTTTCCTTGTCATTCCCCCATGCATCTACGTGTTTCTCTACCGAAATCCCAAGCTACAAGCATCTCTGGTATTTCTCCTTTTTTTTTAAACTCAAAAAACGGGGGACGCACTCGATGGTGCTCACCCCAGATTTATTAATAGAAAAGTAAAGGGAAAAAGAGAGACTTACAGTGGGTGGAAACAAAGGGAAAGAGGAAAAGAAAGAGCTCAACCAAGATCGGACGGTATCACATCCTCTAATTTTCTATCGAACACAATTTTTGATTTACATCGATTAGTGTTAAAGCATGGCATATAAATCGTCCTTACGATTTAATGATCCTGCTAATTTTTTACAAGTGAGATGTATCGCAAGCTAATTGGATTAAAATTCATATCCGTACTCATATACATAGGCCATAGAGAGAGAAGACTCATTTCAAATCATGTTTAAAGGAAGAATGTTGGCTCAATTCATGGATCAAGGATGACCTTACCTCCCATGATGAGGTTTTGATCTCTACAACACCCATATATCACGATGCCAACAAAAATGAAGAAAAAATAGAAGGAGATGTCATCAATGAAGTTTTTTCAATTGCAATATTCATACAAGATGACTATGATGATAGCAAAGAAGGAAAAAACGAAGGCTATACCAGTAAGAAACGACAGGAGGAAACAACAGCACCCCCAGTAGCCTCTTGGTCGACAAAGAGGTCGATAAGGAAGGCATCATCGCAGACACCTCGTTTGGGAATACACGCCTCAAGAACTCCCTAGGAAATCACAGACTCCTTCCTACGCTACTAGGTGTCGCCCCCCCAATCCTTTGATGCCATCACATCAACAAAAAACAAAGTCATTGCCTCCCGATTTGGGAAGTCTGCGCTGCCGACTTGCCCTCATGCAGGGTACACATATAGCACGCTTATGTGTTGAGATATTACACTCAACTTTGTGAATTGCCTAACATTCACACCATCCATGGAAGCAAGCGATCTCACTCTTGTCCTCCGGTCGCATCATCGTCACGTCGCCCACCATCATTGGTTTTTACTGCTCTTAAATAGATGGCATGTAGAAAGGAATCCTCAGTGGCACAAACACCACCAAATTCTCGAGGGGCATCTAATCCGCCATTGATGTTGATGTTCCCTAGCCTCGTCATCATTCAAGACACCTAAAAGCAGCCTTTACTGCCCTCCTCACAAGTGTAGTCATCACCAGCCAATCTTCGAGCGCATGCATCATGTACTCATGCATTATCGTCATCCTAGCCTCACAAGTTGCCGCCATCCACAGGTTTGGAAGTTCAAAACCCTGGCAGGGTTTAAGATATCGGGTTCTACAAGGAAAGGTGCAAGATGTTGTCATGGAAAGTATATGAAAAAATACCCCCAACTTAAAAGTTCTTTACCAAAAGGTTAGAAAATGAGTACATTTTTCAACGAATGGGTAGAAAACCATATCAACATCCTCCATGCCAAAAACATACAAGAGGAACTAAAAAATATCAAGGAACTTTTCCAACAATCACATATGGCATTCTCTAATACCATGGCACATGATTAAGTAACTTGTCAGAGATGAGTTTTTTAAGGGGTAGAGAACTGATGCAGCATAAAATCGAGAATCGGGTAAAAATTGGGGTTCTGATAAGATTCAGATTTTTCAACTTTATTTTCATCCGATTCGAGTCTCACGTAATTTTATTTTTATTGAAAAAAATGATATTACATGTGATCTCAAATAGTTATTTAGATAAATTGATTTTAAGGATTAATTAGGGTTTGTTAGATTTAACTTTTATTTTCATTTTATTTATTTTGTAAGCCCGTCCCTTTTAATATAAAGGGCTAATTTTTTTGTTTAGGGACAAATAGAGTTATATTTAAAAAATTAGAGTCTCCTCCATTCCTTTCCCTTTTTTCCTTCCTCTCTCACGGGCATCTATGTGTTTCTCTACCAAAGTTTTGTGTTACGTGCAAGTCTTATATTTTGCCCTATTATCTTCTAATTCTCTGTTGCTAATGATTTTCAATTTGCACAATTTGTATTAGAGTATCATCAATTTATATTAGAGCATGCCATATAAATCATCCCTACAACTCAATGATCCTATAAATGAGTTAAATTTATATAAAGATGTTTGAATTGTGTTCATATTAGCTATTGTATATATTGATAGTAAAAACCCATTTTAGATTGTGTTTGAAGGTAGAATGCTAGCAAGATTCATGGATCAAGGACGACCTTACCTCCTCGATGAGATCTTGATCTCTAGACTACCTGTATACCATGATGCCATCGGCAATAAAACAACAATAAAGCATTTTCCTACATTAAGTAGGGCCAACTACATGATTCTTTGCCTCCATTTAGATCTATCTTGGGTCATTCTCGAGCTTAGATCCAAAAAACTTAGATCCATTCGTATAGTCTCATTCCAACACTTCTTGGACCTTCCTCACCCTCTCTTAGCCAGCTCAACATCCCAAAACTCGCATCTTCTCACAGGTGTACCAGCTGACCTCCTTTGCAAATGGCCAAACCACCTCAAGTGATTTTTCTCATCTTATCCTCGATCGGAGCTACTCCAACTTTCCTTCTGATTGCATCATTCTGAATCCGATCTTTACGTGTATGTCCACAAATCCATTTTAGCATTTTCATTTCTGTTACTGACATTCTTTGCACATGTCTATGGTTCATAGACCAACACTCAGATCCATATAGCATAGCAGGTCTCACGGCTGCTTTGTAATACTCTCCTTTGATTTCAAAGGAATTTTCTTATCACAGAGAACAGTAGAGGCTCCTCTCCACTTTAGCCAACCTGCATTTATTGTATTAGTAACATCTCCATCAATTTTCCCATCATGTTGCAAAATAGATCTCAAGTATCTAAAAGAATGCCTTCTGAATGTTATCGTCACCAATATTCACCAGGATTTCTTCACCATTGCTTCCATCAAAACTGCACTCCATATATTCAGTAGTAGCCCTACTTATGTTAAATCCTTTAGTCTCCAATGCATGTCTCCGGACGTTAAGCTTCCTATTTACTCCATCTCTAGTTGCATCAATCAGCGCAATATCATCAGCAAATAATATACACCAAGGTATCTCATCCTGAATGTGACTTGTCAACTCGTTCGTAATCAAAGTAAAAAGGAATTAACTCAAATCTGAACCTGGATGCAAACCAATGTTGATATCAAAATAGCCAGTCTTCTCAGATTGTATCCTTACACAAGATGAAGTCCTATCATACATATCTTTTATGAGGTTAATGTATAGGGCAGGTACTTGTCTCTTCTTCAAAATTCTCCACAATATCTCACGTGGACAAAATCATAAACCTTCTCCAAATCAATAAAAATCATATGGAGGTTCTTCATTTTAGCTCTATAAATATCTATTCTTCTCCTCAACAAGTGGATATTATCAATAGTTGAGCGACTTGGCATGAATCCAAATTGGCTTTCTTTTACTTTGGAAACTTGCCTCAACCTTCTTTCGATCACACGTTCCGAAATTTTCATAGTGTGACTCATAGGCTTAATACCTCTGTAATTGAACAATTTTGAATGTCTCCTTTGGTCTTATAAAGAGGCACATGATGCTTCTCCTCCAACCTTCATGTATTTTCTTGCTTCACCAAATAACATTGAATAAATTTGTAAGCTAAGTCAAACCACGCTCATCTAAAACTCTCCAAACTTCTATTGGAATGTCATCAGGTTCTTCACCTTTCCCATGTCTCATAACCTCCAAAGCTTCCTCTACTTCTTTCCTTTGTATTCGTCTATAGCTTGCACGATTCATGTAACTTTCACTACTAGCTAGATCTCCCAAAGTGATCGTTTTATTTCTTTCCCCAATGAAAATCTTATGGAAGTGTTGCTTCCATCTAGTCTTTATATCCTTTTGAGTAACAAGCACGTGACCTTCCTCATCCTTAATGCATCTCACTTTAGAAAAACCTTTCGTCTTACTTTCTCTTTCTTTAGCCAACCTGAATATATCCTTCTGATCTTCCTTAGAGTCAAGATTTTTGTACAAAACTTCATAAGCTTTTGACTTAGCTTCGCTTGCAGCCTTCTTTGCTTCCTTCTTCGTTATTTTGTAGTGTGTAATGGTTTCATTTGTTCTATCCTTAGACATAGATTTAAAGCATGCTTTTTTAATTTTGAGCTTCTCATGCACCCCTCCACTCCAACACCAAGCCTCCTTTTGGCATGGAGCCCCTCCTTTTTACTTGCCTATTGTCTCTTTGGGTACCCTTCAGATACAAGATGTTACCTTCTCATGCGTCTTATTTGCACTTCCGTTACAATCTCAAGATAAGTCTTCTAAAACCTTCTCTCTGAAGCTTGATTGCTTCAATTGAAGATTCCACCATCTAGTTCTAGTGATCTTGGAAACCCTCCTTTTCTTTACAAGCCTTTTTATTTGCACATTCATGACTAGCAAGCGATGTTGGGTGGTCAAACTCTCTCATGGGATTATTTTGCAGTCTTTGTAATCCAACCGATCTCTTCTCCTCAATGTAAAGTAATCTATCTACGTTCTAGTCGGGCCTCTCTTATAAGTAATTAAATGCTCCTCCCACTTCTTGGAGAGAGTGTTAATATCATAAGCTATTACGAAATCCAGAATGACTTTTCCCTCTTCATTTCTATCATCAAAGCCATGTCCTCTATGAACACTAGCATATCCTGAAGCATTATTTCCCACATGTCCACTATGATCTCCAGACTCCACCTAGGCAAATCATCTCTCTTTGTGGGATTCCTTGCATAATCTTATCCAAATCCTCCTGAAAAGCTTGTTTAATCCTTTCATTGAACCAATTTGTGATGCATAAACTGAGATGATATTCAGAATTTCTTCTTCGAGCATCACTTTTAGCAAAATAATCCGATCCTTGAATCTTTGCACCTCAACCACACAATCCTTCAAATGCTTATGAACAACCACTCAAACACCATTTCTGCCCTTATCTTTACCTGAATACCAAAGTTTAAAGCATGTCTTATTGATCTCCCTTGCTTTCTCTCCAACCCATTTTGTCTCTTTGAGACATAGTACCTGAAGCTTTCTTCTTTCCATCGTATCTACTATCTCCATCGATGTTCTAGTCAAAGTGTCAATATTCCAACTACATATCCACAACTTCCATTGCAGCCTCTTTTGGACTAACTTCTTTGCTCGCATGCGTCCATCATGCGAGAACCCTTGTAAATTTTGTAGAGATATATGCTATGTTATGCAGTTATGTTATTTTGTATTGTTTCTTATTTTCTTTCTACTTATGAACTCATCATTTTCTTCCAACATGATATCAGAGCAGCGGTCCTAGACCGGAGCTCGAATACCTAACCCTAATCCTATCCCCACCCGCCAGCCTCTCTCTCTCTCTTGTCTTCCGCCGCCGGCACCACCTCTCTTGCGCGCCGCCTGCGCACTGCCCACGCGTCGCCCGCGCGCCGCCTGAGCGCCACCCATGCGCTGCCTGCGTGCCGCCCGCGCACCGCCTGCGCCTCGCACCTCTCCGACGGTGCGACTATGTACCCCACCCCGCGTGCGAATGCACGCCTAAGCCTCGCGAGCTAGTGCGTCTTCACGTGGGCTTTTGTGTGCACATCTTCATCGTCGACTAGCCCTATTACATGTTGACATTGGGTGCATGAGTCTACACATGCAATCCAATCTCTTTATGTTGGTGTAAACACAATCCAGTCAAGTATTTAGCCCTAGTCTTCTCAAGCCGATATATCAGAGAACAAGGTGGATATTCCATCCACAGGCGCCTTCAGAGATCCAGCGCCCATAGTCAAGATGGATGGGTCGAATTATGAAATGTGGGCTATGTAGTTCATGGGTACGATGAAGTCTACCCGTAAGAAACACATTCTTACCAAGGAAGAACTGGCTGAGAAGACCGGGGTTAACGCCTCATGGGAGGTGGATGATGCATATGCCAAAGTATGGCTCTCAGGTACGTTTTATGGCTCTCAGGTACGTTGGCAATAGAGATTACCAACGATATACTCCATCAGCCCACAACCAAACTAATGTGGGATATTCTTGTTGCAACGTATTCACAAGCTAAGAACGAGACGAAGATTTTACAACTTCAAGATGATATCTTCACCATCAAACAGAATGGACGACCATTACACTATTTATATACATCCCTACATGGGATGTTTGAGAAGCTGTATAGCTTTATGCCTCTCACGTCTACCCCTGAGCAGCAGAAGACCTATAGGGACGCCACCATGGTTGGTGTATTCCTGGCAGCACTTAATCCAGAATACGAGGCAGCAAGGTCTCATATACTGGCAGACTCTACTATTCCTACTATGGAGGAAGCTTTTCGCAAACTCAGTCGTATAACTGTCCCATCTTCTACTACAAATCAGACATCCTCAACAATGGAAGCATCCCGAGGTCACGGTGGTTCCTCTTCGTTTTGTGGACGTGGACCTCGATGAAGGTGACGTCGTGTTCGCCAACCATGTACTTTCTGTCATTGCCTTGGAAATACTGAGGATACATGCTACTCCAAGCATGGATTCCCGACTTCTGCACGAGTGGCTGAACAGATTGAGCCACTATGTCTTCTTTGGACCAACACTTTGATGATCTTGTAGCTCGTTTGAGGGGTATTATACCTCCATCCGGTCATGTGATGTCTTCACCAGTATCCGAGAGTCATCCAGATGTTGCGGCCTCAGCCTCCTCTAGTAGCTCAGGTAGTACTTATGCTCTCACTAGCAGTAGTGAATCTGATACTATGGAGTGGATTATGGATTCTGGTGCTACACATCATCTATGTGGAGACCGGGGTCAACTTTCAGCTTACAGACAGATCTCTCCAAGACGCACTGTGGTTATTGCAGATGGAACACACTCCCTCATTACTGGTCAGGGGAAGATTAGCTTGACACCTTCTATGCATCTAAAGAATGTGTTGCATGCGCCTGATTTCTCTATGAATTTATTGTCGATTAGCCAGATTACGAAGGATTTACATTGTCGAGCCATTTTTGATCCATCTTCTCTTATTTTTCAGGACATCCTTACGGGCAACGTGATTGGTCATGACCGTGAGCAAGGAGGTCTTTATCGCCTTGTTCGGCCTCCATATGCCGAAATCTCCTCTCTACCTGCTGAACATGTTTCTCCATTTTTGTAGCACTTGCGCTTTGGACATCTCCTGCTTCATAAATTATGTCGCGTTCTTCCCCAGATTCAACCTCACACGTCCTTTCAATGTGAGGCTTGTTAGTTGGGAAAGCATCATCGGTCTACCTTTCACAGTCGTCAGAGTCAGAGTAGTACCTCCAATTTTGAGTTGTTTCATGTAGACATTTGGGCTCCGAGTCGTGTCCCTGATCATCAGGGACACATGTTTTATCTTGTCGTCATTGATGATTTTTCTCGTTTGTCATAGGTATTTTTATTAGAATAAATCTGAAGCTGGAAATGTTATCAAAAATTTCATAAATGAAGTTCGAAATATCTTTTTTGCTCATGTGAAAATTGTAAGGACTGATAATGCCTTGGAATTTTGTACCAACTCTCTCTAGTTATTTTTCAACCCAAGGAATTATCCACCAAACAACCTATACATATACTTCACAACAGAATGGGGTTGCAGAGAGAAAACATCGTCATTTGCTTGATGTCACTAGGACACTTCTCATACAGAGTCGTGCTCCTCATTCCTTCTGGGGCGATGTTGTTCTTATGGCGATGCTATCTTATCAATCGCAAGCGAGCGTCAGTCTGGGGTGAGAAGATTCCTTTCTCTGTGGCTTCTCCGGAAAAGGAATTGTTCCCACTTACACCTCGAGTGTTTGGCTCGGTTGCCTTTGTCCACCAGCTATCTCCAGATATTGACAAGCTCTCTCCTAGAGCTGTCAAATGTGTTTTTGTCGGGTACTCCAGGACAAAACAAGGGTACATGTGTTATGATTCACTGCGCAGGAAATATTATGTAGTGTTGATGTTACATTTTTTGAGCCTGTTATATACTTCTCCCCTTCATGTGATAGGTTGATGTCGTCTGAAACCGATGACTCCATATACATGCCACCTCCTCCACCATCACCACAACCATCTTCGGCACCAACATCACCTCCACCACCACCACCTCTGCCTACACCGTCCTCCATTCCCACTATAGTTCATGTTCCACCATTGCCACATCACTATACCCGTCGGCATGCATCTGCTCATGGTCATCGCTCATCATCTAGCTCGTATGAGGTATGTTCTGAGGATATTATTTCAATGATGGATCTAATGGTCTACCTGAGCAGGCTTCGTTACAGGGGACAGATGAGGAGGACGTTGATTTAGATCTACCTATTGCGCTTCGGAAACAGAAGCGAAGTTGTGTGTCATATCCTATAGCATCTGTGGTTTCTTTTGATCATGTGCATGGTGAACTCAAGAGCTTTTTATTGCCCTATCTGTTGTGGACATTCCACGGAATTACAAGGAGGCTTTGCAGGACGGTAGATGGCAATTAGCTATGGAGGAAGAAATGGCGGCTCTTCAGTCGAGAGGCACCTAGAGTCTTGTTCCTACTCCTACGGGCATGTCTACGGTTGGTTGTAAATGGGTGTTCACAGTCAAGCAAAATGCAGATGGCAGCATCGATGGATACAAGGCATGCCTAGTTACACGAGGATTTACACAGACATATGGGGTGGATTATCTTGACACATTCTCACCTATTGTTCGTCATTCCACCTTACGGATTCTTCTATTTGTAACTGTTATTCGAGATTGGCCACTATTCCAGTTAGATGTCAAGAATGCATTCTTATATGGTGATCTTCAGGAAGAAGTCTACATGCAACAGCCACCTGGTTTTGCTGTTGAGGGGGAGTATTCACAGGTGTGTAGACATAATAAGGCGATTTATGGCCTTAAGCAGAGTCCTGGAGCTTGGTTCCAAAAGCTTTCAGACCTGTTTGAAAAACAGGGGTAAGAACGTTCCAATACATATCATTCCCTCTTTATACAGAAAACATCTAGAGGTATGGTTGCAATTATGGTATATGTTGATGATATTGTCATTACAGGAGATGATATACAAGGAATCAAGAGTGCAAAAGAAATGCTGGGTCGTGAGTTTGTCACCAAGGACCTTGGAGTCCTTAGATATTTTCTAGGACTGGAATTTGCCAGGAATCAACAAGGACTCGTGATGACTCAAAGGAAATATGTCACTGACTTACTGAGTGAAACAGGAATGCTTGGATGTCGGCTACCACTACATCTATGGATCCAAGCATGAAATTATATGATGATGATACTGACGAGGTGGATAGGAGGAGATACAGAGAACTGGTTGGAAAACTTCTTTATATTACCATTACTAGACCTGGTATATCCTTTGCGGTTAGTCGGGTGAGTCAGTTCATGGAGCAACCACGTCAGGTACATATGGATGCTTTACATATGATACTCAGGTATCTTAAATCATATCCATGTGCAAGACTATTATTTAAGAAAGGCAAAGAGATCACTATCTTAGCATGCGTAGATGCAGATTATGCAGGATGTCCAAAAGATAGGAAGTCCACCACTGGATTTGTTGTTTATGTTGGGGATTCTCTCGTCTCATGGAGAAGCAAGAAGCAAACTATTGTAGCAAGATCCAGTGCAGAATCTGAATATAGGGCGATGGCTCAGGTTAGTACAGAAATGATGTGGGTTGAAGTTGTTCTCACTGATCTATATATAGATGTGCCACTTCCTATGGCACTGGAATGTGACAATCAAGCTGCTATATTTATTGTAAATAATCCAGTATTTCATGAACGAACCAAGCACATTGAGGTTGATTGTCACTTTATACGAGATATGATTCAGAAGGGTTTTATCTACACGTCTCATGTCAGCTCAGGGGACCGGACCGCAGAAATTTTCACCAAGGCCCTACTTATCATTTTCTTCCAACAATTTTAGAGTGCATCTGGGCGGCGATGTGGCAGAACTATTTTATTTACCCGCATGTGTTCCTCATGCGAGAACCTTAAATTTTGAACTATATCCGATCAGTGATGTAGCGGCCCTTCCCAACTTCTCACTGCATTCGGGTGATGCAACGCGTCGCTAGTAGGGAACGACCCAACGATATATAAATATTTACTTAAATCCATGTTGAAAAAATCCGAACAGTATTGCGACAAATTCCTAAATAGTGTTCTTAAATAGAATATTATTTAGTAATTTGTTTCTCTTGTGCTGGTTGTCGGCTACCTAACGCACAACCCTTCTTAATTTATCCAGGCTTGGGACCGGCCATCAACAATCAAAACAAAGAAAAAATAAAAGGAGATGCCACCAACAAAGGTATGTCCATTGTAAATTCCATACAAGATGAATCTAGTGATGACAAAGAAGAAAAAGAAAATGAAAGCTCCACTATTAAGGAGTGATAGGAGGGAAATGGCAACATCTAAAATAGCCTCTTTGCGAACAAGTATCGCACCCCATGTCGAGCTCGGTTGGGATACCTTCCTTGGGAACTCCTTATGGAATCATCGACGCCTTCCCCACGCTACCGGGTGCCAACCCGTCGCATGTCCAACGACATCACACTGACAACGAACAAAGTTGTCACCGTTGGATCTAGGAAGTCCATCATTGTCGTCGACTTGCCCTCATGGAGAAAGAAGAAAACTAAGGATGATAAAACCAATGGCTATCAAAACTCTTATAGTTCCATTCACGCATTACATAGGAATAGGTTGCATTATATTGGGACTTAACCTATTAAAAGAAGCAACCCTTCATCCAAAATATACATCTAAGACACAAGACACATCTAAAAATTGTCTCTGTTTTTTTTACAAAAAAAATTAGAATCAAAATAAAATTACAACAAAAACAAAATTAGACATTTTGGAATGAATCGATTATCCTATGTTCTGAAAATTCATCTCCTAATAAGTTGCTTATCATTGGTGGTGGCATATGAGAGTATTATCTAGAATCGCTAGAAGATTTCCTTCAATTTGTGGACTTTCTTCTTTGTTCAACATTCTTGTAATTTTTTTCTACTAATGGGCGGAAACAAAATTGTTCTACTCCTTTACTTGAGTAGATTCCCCATACTATGTATGGGGCGGTTCATCTTTAACCTTTTGATAAAAAGGTTTTGAGTAGGGAAAGTATATAAATATTCCATAGTAGCTGTCCCTACTTGGGGAATTGGTTCTTGTTGGAGTTACAAGAAAATTTCTTATTACGGTTTTTCCTTTCCTCATTCCAATAGTTGCGGGAATGATGGACAAGGAGGCAGCGACACTAGCATCAGGAGCTCCACTAATAGAGCTTCAAATATCGATTGTGGAGGTGATTCCTCTGCTGGAAACCATATCACCGATGGTGATGGCAACAATGGATTCGACTGTTCCATCACTAAAATTCCCATCATTGATGGCTTCGAGCAATGCGAATGTCGATGGTGGTTCGAGTAGCATAGATGTCAGTGGTGCTTCGAATGTTGACACAATGCCTATGTACCAACGGCCACAACGCCATGAGCCACACTTGTGGAGATTACATAGCCATCAATTTTTGGTACAAGAGACGGTGTCAATGTCCATGGACTTCATCAACATGAAGGGAGTTGGAGTAGAGTGATGGCATATGGTATAGTGAGGTTGAATGCAATGATGCCGGCAATAATGGAGGTAGTGGTGGTGGGCTCGACTGGTGATAATTGGAACTCAAGTTCTTGCTAGAGATGGTGCAGGACCACATCTTCTAGTGCATCTAGAACAGGCATGCTCGTAGTGATAGAAATCGAGTTCAGCTTTAAGACTAGGAAATCATGGTTGGCTTGACGAAATCATCGAATATGATTCTTTAGACATCATGCACTTGTTTTTTATGTCCGACTTTAACTTGTATGTACATTGTACTATCTGGATCTTCTTCATGAATGAATGTATCTCGCTCGATCAATGAATCCAGCCATCCTTCATCATTATACCTCCATGCTTAATTGTAGACGATGCTTCGATTTCTTAAATATTTTTATTTACATATGAAATGTGACCTAAGAAACTTAATTCGAGCTTCATTCGCCAGAATCGAATAGGACCGTTAAATCGTAGGGACAATTCAAATTCCATGATCTGATACAAAATGATAAGGTTCGGAAATTAGGGAAGATTTGTTTAGGGGTGAGGAAAAAAGAAAATTGGGATCAGGCGATAAAGAGGAGCATGCCTAACCATGTGATGGAGAAATATGAGGTTGAGAATGAGATCGGAGAGTATCGGAGAAGGAAGAAAATTGAAGACGATAAGGCCAATTGCTATCAACAACTGATATCTTTCCGTTCACCCATTGCATACCCATTGCATATGAATAGGATGCTTTATATAAGGAATTAACATATCAAAAGAAGCAACCCTTCACCTAAAAGATACATATCAGCCAAAAGAATTGTGACTTTTGGTTTTTTCAAAAAAATGAAATACAAAGTAAACTACAACAAAAATAAAATTAGATATTATGGCGACATTTACATCCATCTCGGAAAAAAATAAAAAATAACTTTTAAAGGTATAAGGAAGAAAAAATATCAATGAGATCTTCCAACAATCCTAGATGCCATTCTCCACGACCATGATTGATGATGAAGCAACTCACCAAAAAATGAGTTTTTCATATTTATACATAACTAATGCATAAAATCACGAACTGGGGTAGAAATAAGGTTTTCTGTTAAATTAACTTTTGTCATCTTTATTTTCGTCCAAATTTGAATCCCTCACGATTTTATTTTATTTTTAAATAAATGAAATTGCATGCCATGTCAAATTAGTTATGTAGATTGAGTAGTGTTGAGATATTTCTGCATTCCATGTATCTTTTCAGCTATTTTATTTCATTTTGTCTATCTTATGTAATTTACCCATAGGCCTCTCCCCTATATAAGAGAGCCTAGGGTCACAGGAATAAACCACTATTCTTTTTCCTCCAACATGGTATCAGAGCGACGGTCCTAGACCAGAGCTCTCGTATCCAAAACCCTAACCACACCTCATGCCCCCACCCGCACATCGCCGGCTCCATCTCCTCGTGCGTCGCCGCCCCAAGCGCGCCACCCCACATGCTTCGTGGCCCCACGCGTGCGCACTCCCCTATACGCCTCCGCGTGCGCAGCCTAACACATTACAGCGCCGCCTTGCGCGTTCTCGCACGTCCACCCTTGGGCGTCGTCCTTCGCGCGCGGCTCCTTTGTGTGCTGCTCCTCCGATCACCAGCATCGTTCGCTTCTTCTCGTTAATGGATTTGAGGGCATAAGTCTAAATATGTACCCAAATCCACGTATGTCTGTGTAGACATTCACCTTTGGTCTACAAACCCTAGTCTTCTACGTCTGGCAAGATGTCTGAGAACAAAGTTGATGTACCCACCACAGGCGCATTCAGAGGTCCAGCACCGCCTATTGTTAAAATAGATGGGACAAACTATGATGTCTGGTCTATGCAGTTCATGAGCCTTATGAAATCGAATAGTAAGAAATACATTCTTACCGAGGAAGAACCGGTGGAGAAGACTGGGGTAAATGCCTCATGGGAGGCAGACGACGCATATGCTAAGGTTTGGCTTTCTGAAACATTGACAATTGTGATCGCCAATGATGTGTTACATCAGCCCACTGCTAAGGCAATGTGGGATATCCTCGCAGCAACATATTCTCAAGCGAGGAATGAGACAAAGATCCTCCAACTCCAGCATGATATATTCACTATCAAACAGAACGGTCGTCCTCTGCATTCGTTGTATACATACTTGCGTGGGATGTTTGAGAAGCTTCACAGTTTCATGCCTCTGACGGCAACTCCAGAGCAGCAAAAGACATATATGAATGCTGCCATAGTAGGGGTATTCCTAGAAGCACTTGACCCTGAATATGATGCTGCTCGCTCTCAGATTCTCGTCGATGTCACTATTCCCCCCATGGAGGAAGCATTCCGCAAGCTCAACAGGATTACTATTCCTTCCAATGTTTTTAGTCAGACTTCCTCGACCACGGCAGCCTCCCGAGGAAGAGGAGGTCATTCTACTCTTCGTGGACGCGGACCTCGTGGTAGAGGAGGTCGTACTCATCAGCCATGTACTTCCTGTCATCGTCCAGGCCATGCCGAGGAAACATGCTATTCCAAGCATGGGTTCCTAGCTTCAGCCCGTGTTATAGAACAAATTGAGTCTCCTGCTGCTTCTACTCTATATTAAATGTTTGATCACCTCGTAGCCAGACTGAGGGATATTATACCTCCTTCCGTATCACCATCCTCAAGAGATCATTCAGATGCGGCAGCCTCACTTCTGCCAGTACCTCTGCTGCTGACCTCAGGAACTTATGCTTTTACATCTTGTCATGGCTCTGAGATTTCAGAATGGATTATGGACTCCGGTGCAACACATCATCTATGTGGAACAGACATCAGCTTACGTCATATAGACAGGTTAAGCTAGGACGAACAGTTGTGATAGGACTCATTCACCGATCACAGGATAGGGAGAGATCACCTTGACGCCTTCGATGCGTCTACAGAACGTGCTACATGCTCCAGATTTCTCTATGAATTTGCTTTCTGTTAGTTAGATTACCAAGGATTTGCATTGTCGAGCTATTTTTGACCCATCGACTCTTGTTTTTCAGGACATTCATACGGGCAACGTGACTGGGTGTGGCTGTGAGCAGGGTGGCCTCTATCGTCTGGTTCGGACTCCATATGTTGGCATATCTTCTCTTTCGTCTGGCTCTGTCTCTCCATTCACCTGGCACCTCTGGTTTGGTCATCTCCCTCTTCCGAAGATGTGTCATATGTTACCGCATATTTCACATAATTCTTCCTTTCAGTGCAAAGCTTGTCAGTTGGGAAAGCATCATCAGTCTGTCTTTCCCAGTCGTCAGAGTCAGAGCAGTAGCTCTCCTTTTAAGCTATTTCATGTTGACATCTGGGGTCCAAGTCGTGTACCTGATCACCAGGGACACCGATTCTATCTTGTAGCTATGGATGATTTTTCAGGTCTGTCATGGGTGTTTCTTTTGAAAAATAAATCTGAAGCAAGGGATGTGATCAAAACCTTTATTAATGAAGTGGAAAATGTTTTCTCTACATTTGTGAAGTTTGTACAAACTGATAATGCGTTGGAATTTTGTACTCGTGCAATATCTCATTTCCTTTCATCCAGAGGGATTATTCATCAAACATCTTGTCCTTACACCTCTCAGCAAAATGGTATTGCTGAGAGAAAGCATCGTCATCTTCTGATGTCACTCGGATTCTTCTCATTCAGAGCCGTGCACCACACTCGTTTTGGGGTGATGTCGTTCTCACAACATGCTATTTGGTGAACCGTATGCCGTCATCTGTCTTGGGTGAGAAAATTCCTTTCTTCATAGCCTTTCCTGAGAAGGAGTTATCCTCACTCACCCCTCGTGTGTTCGGATCTGTCGCTTTTGTTCACCAGTTGACTCCTAGTCTTGACAAGCTTGCTCTTAAAGCTGTCAAATGTGTGTTTGTTGGATACTCCACGACTCAGAAGGGATATCGGTGTTATGATCCTCTACGCAGAAAATACTACTTAAGTGTTGATGTCACGTTCTTTGAGTCTGTGATATAATTCTCTCCTACAAGTGATAGGTTGGCATCATCGAATATAGAGGACGCCGTCTATATGCCACCTCCTCTCATGCCTGTTGTACCACCTCCACCAACTCCATCTCCACCACCACCACCATCTCCACCTCCTCCTCCACCCCCTCCTACTACCCAATTACATGCACCACATGTTCCATCCCTACCTAAGTTCTACACTCGTCAGTCTACTTCTGCTCATGGTCATCGCCCATCTTCCACGGAGCCCCAGGTTTGTTTTGTTAACATAGCATCTAACGATGGGTCTGGAGATGTATCTGTGTAGGAATCATTGCAGGAAATTACCACACATATGGAGGACATTCCCTCTGGCTCTGATCTGGATATTCCTATTGCAGTTCGAAAGCAGAAGAGATCATGTGCTTCCTATCCCCTAGCTTCTCAAGTCTCCTCTCATCGTCAAACAGGGGATTTTCATAAATTTGCAGTGGCTCTATCTGTCGTGGAAATTCCACATAATTATGAGGCATTGAAGGATAGTCGATGATGCTTGGCTATGGAAGAGGAGATGGTTGCGCTACAATCACATGGTACGTGGAGTCTGGTGATTGCTCCAGTTGATGCGTAAGTAGTGGGATGCAAATGGGTGTTCACTGTGAAACACCGTGCGGATGGCAGTATAGATCTCTATAAAGAGAGACTTGTGGTTCATCCAGACATATGAGGTGGACTATCAGGATACTTTCTCTCCAGTAGCTAGGCATTCTACTCTTCGTATTCTTCTGCCAGTTGTTGTGACAAGAGATTGGCCCTTATACCAGCTTGATGTGAAGAATGCCTTTCTCTATGTTGATCTACAGAAGGAGGTCTACATGCAGCAGCCACCGGGATTTTCTGCTGAGGGGGAGTGTCAGAAGGTGTGCAGGCTTCACAAGGCTATTTATGGCCTTAAGCAGAGTCCAAGAGCATGGTTCTAGAAGCTCTCGGACTTGATAGAGCAACAGGGGTTTGTGCGATCGACTGTCGACCACTCCTTGTTTGTTCAAAAGACCCATGGAGGTACTATTGTCATTCTTGTATATGTTGATGATATTATTGTTACAGGAGATGACAAGCAAGGCATTCAGGGTGCCAAGGACATCCTAGATCAGCAGTTTGTGACCAAGGATCTTGGATATCTATGTTACTCCCTTGGTTGGAGTTTGCACAAAACCAGAGAGGTCTTGTGATAACCCAGAGGAACTATGTTGCAGATTTTCTTTCAGAGACAGGCATGGCAGATTGCAGACCTGCCACTACGCCTATTGATCCGAGCATGAAGCTATATGATGATGACACTGAGGAGGTCGACAAGAGGAGGTAAAGGGAGCTTGTTGGAAAGCTACTATATGTGACCATCACCAGACCCGACATATCCTTTACTGTGAGCAAAGTAAGTCAGTTTATGGAGCAGCCCAGACAAACACATATGGATGCAGTCCATATGATTCTGAGATACCTAAAGACTTCACCTGGTGCAGGAATTTTTTTCAGCAGTGGTACATCTCTATCAGTTACAGCATGTGCAGATGCAGATTATGCCGGATGTCCAAAGGACAGAAAGTCTACATCGGGCTTTGCTGCGTTTATAGGGAATTCCCTAGTTTCACAAAAGAGCATGAAACAGACTGTAGTTGCCAGATCTAGTGCTGAGTCAGAATACAGGGCTATGGCACAAGCTACCACGGAGATGATGTGGGTCAGATCTGTTCTTATTGGCCTAACTATAGAGGTGCCACTTCCTATGCACCTCCAATGTGACAATCACGCTGCTCTTTTTATTACCAACAACCCTGTGTTCCATGAGAGAACGAAACATATTGAGATAGACTGCCATTATACGAGAGATATGATTCAGAAGGTCTGATTTCTACTTCTCATGTTAGTTCAGGAGAGCAGACAACAGATATCTTCACTAAGGCATTACTCAGGGGGCCATTTCAGAAGTGTTCATCCAAGCTGAGCATGATTGATATCTATGTTCCATCTTGAGGGGGAGTGTTGATATATTTCTGCATTCCATGTATCTTTTCAGCTATTTTATTTCCTTTTATCTATCTTATGTAATTTACCCATAAGCCTCTCCCATATATAAGAGAGCCTAGGGTTACAGGAATAAGCAACTATTCTTTTTCCTCCAACAAGTAGCTTTAAGGATCAACTAGAGTTTGTTAGTATTACTTTCAATTTTCAATTATTTATCTTGCAAGTCTACATCTTTTTATATAAAGAGGTTGGTATGTGTTGTTTAGAGACCGATTGAGTTATATACAAAATTTGAAATTTTCTCTATTCCTCCCCTTGTTTTCCTTCCTCCCATGCATGCATCTGTGCGTTTCTCTATGAAATCTTATGCCACATGCATGTCTTCTATTTCTCCCTCTCATCCTTTAATTTCCTATTATACATGATTTTCAACTTGCATCAACTTAGATATGATGCATATACCTCAATACATGCCTACAGAGGCAACCCAATCCTGAAGTACTTAGTGCTTTTTGAGTCATTACATGAGATCCAATCGGAATCAAGACCGTAGACTACTCCTAATGACATTGAATGCAAATAATTGAAATAGACACACCTTGAGGGACAAAGTGTTCGCACCCTAGAGGACTCATGAGATGATTAACGTCACCTCTCGATGTCCTGAGGGATGAGGTGTCACATACGTCCTCGGCGAGGGTGATGGATCTCTCTCAATAAAGTGGATGAGTAGCAGTAAAGATGATGGATAATAGCCCTATATCTGGGGAGTATATAAGATGCCCACTACAGATGGATCCTAAAAAAAATAGGATCCAAAAGCAAGCAGAACCAAATCATAAAGCAAATAAGACCCAAATCACAAAGAAAGCCAGAAGGGTTAGGATTCAAAGTATCTCAACAAGAAGAATATTGGAATTTACACCCAAGAAGGAAAAATCATGGGAAACTCCCAACATAAACGCAATATGTTTGGAATTTCATATATTGCAAGGCAAACATGAGGCCTCCCCACTTTACTATGAACATGAGTTGTATGGCAAAAATGGGTTATTCTCCATTGGTCACATTTGCAATGGTGGGGGAATTGCACCATACAAAGGGATTCTCTTTCCAGGGCCGATAAGGGTTTTTAATGCAATAATAGGAGTGTGCCTCCATTGATCTAGATTTCATGAAGGGGATAGGGTCTTCTTATTATTTTCATTCTTCTTCACATCAGCTATTAAGCCTGCAACCAGATGAGATTGGAGCAAAGATTCCATGTGAAATAATTAAAATGTAGAAAATGCAATATACACGGCCTCCTTTGATAGAAAAGGTAGAGAGTAGAGGAGGAAGAGGAGGATGTAGAGAACAGGAAAAGGGTTATCCTCCCCCCTTCGATCATTTTTTGACTTTTTCTTCCTTTATATGGATGAGAGAGTCAGAAAGACGAAGTACAGGAAGTTGAAGTTAAACGATGAGAATAATTCTTGATGTGGAAAGGATTGAAATAAAAGTGTAGCCTTCATCGTAGCCCTAGAGCTCTCTTATATAGGAGAAAAGCTCTATGGGAAAAATACATAGATAGCCGAAAGAAATAGAAATTACAAGATAACAAATAAAGAGATATAAATATCTCAACACTCCCCTCAAGCTAGAGCATAAATATCTATCATGCTCAGCTTGAAACAACAACGGTGAAACGGTCCCTTTACAAGAGCTTTGGTGAATATGCCAGCAATCTGATCATCTGAAGCAACATGAGAAGTGAATATAAACCCTTTTTGAATCAAATCACGGGTGTAGTGGCAGTCAACCTCAATGCTTTGGTCTTTCATGAGAAGCATGATTATTAGCTACAAAAAGCGCAGCTTGATTATCACATTTTAGGTGCAAAGGAAGAGGCACCTCAATAATTAGGTCAGTCAGAACGGACTTGACCCACATCATTTCTGTGCTCCCTTGGGCCATGGCCTTGTACTCTGATTCAACGCTGGATCTGGCCACAACTGTTTGTTTCTTGCTCTTCCATGAAACCAACGAGCTGCCCACAAACACAGTGAAGCTTGAAGTTGACTTCCTATCCTTGGGACACTCAGCATAGTCTGCATTCGCACATCCTGACAGTGCAAGGGTTGTGTCTCTCCTGAATAGAAGCCCTGCACCCGGAGAAGATTTGAGATACCTCAAGATCAAGTTGATTGCATCCATGTGAGCATGCCTAGGCTGCTCCATAAACTGGCTAACCCTGCTGATAGCAAACGATATATCAGGTCTGGTAATAGTGGCATACAATAGCTTCCCTACCAGCTCTTTATATTGTCTCTTATCCACCTATGCAGAGTCATCATCATATAGCCAAGCATTGGGATCTATTGGGGTAGTAGCAGGTCTACATCATGTCATACCCATCTCAAATAGGAGATCAATGACGTATTTCCTTTGCGTCATTACCACTCCATGTTGGTTTCTTGCAAATTCCGGTCCAAGAAAATACCCTCAGCATACCAAGATCCTTGGTCACAAACTGTTGCCCAAGAAAATCCTTGGTTGCCTGAATACCTTCGTTATCACTGCCTGTAATAACAATATCATCCACATAAACCAAAATAGCATCAGTACCTTTATGGGTTCTCTTAACAAAAAGAGAATGATCTGCAGTAGATCTGACAAAATCATGCAGTTCAATCAACCCTGAGAGCTTCTGAAACCAGGCCCTCAAACTCTGCTTAAGGTCATATATGGCCTTATGGAGATTACACACCATACTAGACTCCCCCTCAGCAGTAAACCATGGTGGTTGTTGCATATACACTTCTTTTGAAAGCATTCTTGACATCTAATTGGAGAAGTGGTCAGTCCTTTACCACAGCAACGGCAATAACAATGTGGAGTGCAGAGTGGCGCGCAACAGGAGAAAAGGTGTCCTGATAGTCCACCCCATAAGTTTGGATGAATCCACGAGCAACCAACCTGGCCTTGTATTTGTCCACGAAAACGTTTGCACGGTGTTTAATGGTAAACACCCATTTACTGCCAACAACAGAAGCACCTGGAGGAGCGGAGATGACACTCCACGTACCACGAGACTGTAAGGCAGCCATCTCCTCTTGCATAGCAAGACGCCACGGACCACTCTGTAACGCCTCCTGATAGGATCTCGGTATCTGTACCACTGATAAGGCAACAACAAACCTCTGAAAGTCCCCATATAGCCGCGCCAGAGAGACATGAGAGGAAAGATGATGCATCGTACATGTACACCGCTTCCATCGTAGAGCAATATGCACATCCAAGTCCACTATATCCTCAGAAGGAGTATCATCTATAACATCCTGCACACTCATATCACCAGTGCCATTAGTGGAACTCAAATGCTCAAAACATAACTTGGGTGTGCATGATGGTGGTGGAGGCACATGAGCACGAGGCTGGCGCTGGTAAACATGTGGAAAGAAAGTAGGTGTGGTAGGAGGTGGTGGCGATGGTGGTGGTGGAGGTGGTAGTGGAGGGGAGGATGGTGGTGATGTTGTAGTTTCAAATGGAGTGAGTGAGACTGGAGGTAGAGGCATGTCAACCTCTTCTCCACTCTCTGACGGAATGAGCTTGTCACCTGTAGGAGAGAAAAACATGATGAATTCAAAGAAGGTGACATCTGCACTAACATAGTACCTTTGTCGACCAGGGTCAAAGCAACGATACCCCTTTTGGGTCTTGAAATACTTGCTCTAGGAAAGAGCTTGTCAAGACCTGGAGACATTTGATGAACAAAAGCAACGCATCCAAAAACACGAGGTGTGAGAGAAAAAAGATCCGATTCTCGGAAAATGCAATCGAGAACGGGATCTTCTCCTCCAGAATCGATGAAGGCATATGATTCACTAAATAACATGCAGTGAGAATAGCGTCCCCCCAGTAAGAATGGAGAGCACGGCTCTGAATCAGAAGAGTCCTTGTGACATCCAAAAGATGACGATGCTTCCTCTCAGCCTCCCCATTCTGTTGGGACGTATACACACAAGATGTCTGATGCACAATACCATATGATCTAAGTAATTGAGAAAGTTGTGTACTGCAGACTTCGAGTGCATTATCAGAACATATATATTTGACATTTGCAGAAAACACATTCCTTATTTCATTAATAAAAGACTGAATGATAGGACTAGCATCAGACTTGTTCTTAAGAAGAAAAACCCATGACAATCTAAAAAACTCATAAACAGCAACGAGATAAAATCTATATCCCTGAAGATCAAGGACACGACTGGGACCCCAAATATCCAAATGAATCAACTCAAAAAGACTAAGACTATTTTGACCCTGACGACTCTGGAATGTGGACCTATGATGCTTCCCAAGTTGGCAGGCCTCACACTGAAAAAGTAGAGCGAGGAGAGATTTGAGGAAGGACATGACACGGCTTTTGCAGAGGAAGATGACCAAGTCGGAGATGCCGCATATATGGAGAAACGGATCCAGTGCGAAGAGAGGAGATACCAGCATGGGGAGATCGCACCAATTTGTATAGGCCTCCATGCTCACGGCCAGAACCAATCACCCTGCCCGTTAGGATGTCTTGAAACACAAGAGCAAAAGGGTCAAATATGCACGAAAATGCAAATCCTTGGTGATTTGACTAATAAATAATAAGTTCATTGAGAATTCAGGAGCATAAAGAACATTCTGAAGCTGCATTTCAAGGTTAATTGCACCTCCCCCTGACCAGTAATGGGAGAATGTGTCCCATCAGCTATCACAACAGATCTTCCTGACTGGGTTGGGCTATAGGTACTAAACTGACCTCTGTCACTATAAAGATGATGGGATGTTCATGAATCCATGATCCACTCTGACAAGTATGCCCTGTAACAACTAGTAAAAGCATATGTTGTACCTGATGTGGATGTAGAGGCTGAGGCTGCTACCTCCGAAGATCCTGATGGAGAACTAGTTGATCTTAGTAGAAGGCATAATCTCACTGAGCTGTGCAACTAACTCATCAAACCTCTGGTCAGACGCGACAGAAGAACTGCTGCCCTACTGGATCTGTTCTGCCACACGCACTGAAGCAGGAAACACATGCTTAGAATAGCATGTTTCCTCTAAATGACTTGGCTTGTGGCAGTAAGTGCAAGGCTGGCGAGGAGGTCAACTTCTCCCTCCTCTCTCACGGCCACCTCGGCCATGGAATTGCATAGGGCTCCCCCTACCACGAGATATTGACATGGCTGAAGAGGTCTGAGACACCAAAGTACCACCAGAACATATGGAGAGCAAGTTCAGCCAGCGATATGCATCCTCCATCGAAGGTATAGTGGCGTCTGTAAGAATCTGTGCTTTGGCAACATCATATTCAGGGTCAAGTTCCACTAGGAAAACTCCTATCATCACCGAATCCCTATATGCATTGAGCTGCTCCGGTGTGACAGTCAAGGGAATGTAGCCATGTAACTTCTCAAATATACACCTTAAAAAGTGCAAAGGGTATGGAACCATTCTGCTTGGATGTGAAGATGTCGTGCTAAGGGTATGAAGAGGTCAACCATTCTGCTTGGATGTGAAGATGTCGTGCTAAAGTTGCAGAATCTTCGATTCGTTCTTTGCTAGAGAGTATGTTGCAGCGAGAATATCCCACATAGACTTAGCCGTGGGCTGACTCAATATATCATTGGCTATCTCCATGGACACCGTCCCAGAAAGCCACATACGTGCATAAGCGTCATCTGCCTCCCATGACGTGTTAACCCCAGTCTTGTCCACAGGTTCAACCTGTGTGAGAATATGCTTCTTGCCATTACATTAGACTCATGAACTGTATGGCCCGCAGTTTATAGTTCGTTCCATCTATCTTCACGATGGATGCGGGACCTTTGAAAGCACCCAAGGATGGAACATCTGCTTTGTTGTCTGACATAATGACAACTATCTTCAAGACTGAGGTCGCAAACTGGAATAACTATGTCTACATAGACATATAGGAAGATGCTTGTGGGAGTAGACTCATACCACAACCTCTTCCATCAACAACAAGCCTCTTTAGGTACCTAGGATGGTTTTAGAAGATCAAAAACCACACCCTAGGAACCAAATCAGACTTATTCAAGCTTTCAAGGGACTAAACGGAGCAGCCTTTCCAGGTCCGAACCCTTTGGGGAACCTCGGCGGCGCTCCCTCGCACGTGGAGGGTGGTAACGGGCTGCAGCGGAGCGGCGGCGGTGGCCTGCAGGCTACGGCAAGTGAACCGGAGGCGGCGGCGGCAGCAGCCTGCGGGCTGCTGCGATGGGCGACGGCATGGGGGTTGCTGCCTGCGGGCGGCGGCGGTGTAGGGATGTTGCCTACGTGCGGCGGCCTCTAGGGTTTTTGGTGAGGGTTTGTAAATCTAGGGAACAGGCTCCGGTCTAGGATCGTCGCTCTAATACCATGTGGAAAGAATTGAAATGAAAGAGTTGCCTTCACCGTAGCCCTAGAGCTCTCTTATATAAGAGAAAAGCTCTATGAGAAAATTACATAGATAGCTGAAAGAAATAGAAAATTACAAGATAATAAATAAAGAGATATAAATATCTCAACACTTGACATTTCAGAAGCCTCGTGGATAATTTAAATTGCACTCTTCATGGTTTTTTTCGATCTGATGCAGAGTGAGACATGTTGAGAATATTTCAATCTATGTCAAAATGTCCAAAATAGGTCATGGGAAAATTTTCATTATAATCTGAGCCGTAGCCAAAAAATGTTTCTGCTGTGCAAAACAAAACCCTTAAGAGGCAACATGCCTGTAGCACAAAGAAAAATATAAACGAACTTCTCGCAGAGGCAGGAGGGCTCACCATCCCCAACTGAAAACTTGCAGCTGAGATTCAGAATACGCGATCGTATGGTCAGCTCCACAAGTAATCGACACTATGCCCCGGCCATCCAAGGCACTCAGTAACGTCGGCTTGGGTCGGTCTTCAGCATCGCCATGACCTAATTGCCCATCCTCGCCACGTCCCCAAGAACAAACAATGTCGTCAGCTGCAAAACATTCACTTCCAAACTTCAGCCCCACAGCAAATGGAAAAAGTTAATGCAATGGCAACACGAAGAGAGAGAAGAGAAAAGAAAAGGGGTAAATCTCCATCTACATCCAGACTTCAAATACGCGAATAATCCCCGCATGCTTGGGAAATTTTCCAACAACAACGAATATCATAGAAGAGATCAGACAAAGAAAACAACAACTCAAAGTGATCCAATTTCAAATCGAGTTGCTGATTGCGGAATTCCTCCCTCCAAAACGAATCCGATTGAATTTGAACAAAATCCAAGCCTCGCATTGCAGAACCCTGAACCCTAAAGCTCACAGCCCACTTGGAAATCACTGGGATCCAGCAGAAGAGAAGAGAAGAGGAAAGCGGCGATATTACATAGCAAGGCGACGGAGTGGCTGGCGCCGGCGGAGATGAGAACGACCTCCCGGGCGAGCACCGACATGTCCCCTGCGCCTTCTTCCATCAGTGTGGTCTGAGAAGAGACGAGTGGAGTGGTGGTGAGTGCTGTTTATAGGTGGGGAGTTTGGACAGGGACTGCAGTCGTACAGCGGAGGGGTCCAGAGAGCGTGAGAAGGAGGTGCATTACATCCTGCGGTCGACGATGCTTGGGAAGATATAGATAGATAGATAGATAGATAAAGAGCATTCATTTCCATTCACGTCCAAGGAGGGGAGGGCGGCCATCTTCCTATTTCTCTGTCTCTCTCTCTCTCTGCCCTACTCACGTCATGTATGAATGGTTTCACACCGGTTTTAACTTTAACCCTTTGATAGCGGGAAAGCACCGGTAGGTTAGGTAGGGCTGCGGAGGCGATTTCGCGGATTTTTTTTCTACCAGTTACACGTGTGGAGTGGCGGGCCCCTGTCCGTTAAAAAGGTCGCCGGGGTACCTTCCAAAGCCATTTTAGGGATTTACTAGGGGTAAAGGATTTTTACAATATATTCTGTATATTTTCGTAATTATAGTTTGACTCCTTGATAATTTGTATTTGCACTCAAATTCCTCGCCGGTGACTGATTAGCATCTGCTTCTTTCCCCCACTTTTCACTTTATCCGTACTCAATAAGAGTTATGTCTTCCCACTCTTGCAGCCTATGAGGGCATACCTCAAATTAGACATAGTAAGTGTCATATATATTCCATATAAACTTTACAAATAGCTCGTTTCTTCATTGTTTTCCACACTATAAAATCCACAACGAGATCATATTCCTAATTCTTGATAAGCCATTAAAATCCTTAAAATATGCATATTTTCAAAAAAAAACTAAAAAAAGATTCATATTTTCAAAAGTACGTAAGAATTAGCATATATACAAATTTAAAAATTTATAAACAGCATTAAACCAATAAAATATGAAAACTATTCAAAAAAAACTTGCATAAAAAGAGCAACACTTATAAAATCACCTCAGGAGAATACTTCCGTCTTCATACATTGACATTTGCCATGTTCATCTTGTGGAAAGATGTAAAGTTTGGATGGAATTTTGAATGGATTCAGAGAATGACCTTAAACTTAATTTTGAATGAGCTTCATTACATATTGGATTTTAGATTCTTCATGTCACATGACTTAGTTCCTAGTTCTGTAAGATGATACGCATCCCCTTTGTGTATAAGTAGATTGCTTCACGTTATAAGTATGATGTAACAGCCGGATTCCAACTAAACTCGAACCCAACCCGATTAAGGCCCGATTAACCCAATAAAGTTGTATGGAAACATTAGACAACCTAAAACGATCAATTTATCTTGAATCAAAAGTCGTTCGGGACGAAATCAACCAAAAATCGATCGCATCGTAATGTGTGCCTCGGAAAATCCAACGTTGGGATTCATTTCTTTCCTATTTAAAACCCCAACGTGGGAGCCCATTCCCTTTCCCTTTTCTTTCCCAAATCTCCCCCTATTTTCCCTTCTATTCTCAGCCGAAGGGAGCAACCATCTCTCTCTGATGAAACCATTTTTTCCAATTGAAGCTCCAGCCAAAGGGTTTTGTTGCTAATAGTAGCAACATCGGCAGCCGAGCTACTGCTATCCAAGCCAAATTACCACCATTTGCTGGAAATCCCAGTTCAATCCCCCCTATTGCTGCTACAAATTCCAGATCAAAACCCTCCAAATTTTTTTGAGATTTAGAAGGTACAATCCTATCCCCACTCTATTGCTGCCATGCATGCACATTAGATTCTATCATATGCAAATTCCTTTCCTTTTTGTTGCTATCATCCATGAGTCAAAATCAATATTGTATGAACAAGAAATCTTACTCTTATGCATGTCATATTTTAGACACTTTTCAACTATTCAGCCTTGATCTATGATGAGGGAATGTTTGAATCTGATTTTTAAGTCTTCATTTAAAAATTAAATTCTGATATTTCCTAAAATTTATTCCTATGAACTTGAAAGTTTAATATTTTAGATATACGAATGAAAATTTTGCACAAGGTATCAAGATCCATGCTCCGTGGAATGAATTTATCTAGAAAATATTTCTAACAGAATTGCTTCCAAGCACAACCGTAGCACACAATGTAGTGCAAGATGCTGAAAAATATGGAGATTTAAGTTAAACACGAAATGGTCTAAAGGATCGCATTTGTTTTTAAATTTTTGCCTCTGTTCTCATATGGTCACTGCTTCCTTTGTTTAAGAATTTCCACAAATAAGGAATCCATATAAAAATGGTGGACAATATAATTGAATGAGAAAGATGTCTAGGTGAAACCAGAAGGTCAGGTGTAAAGTTTCAACATTCTCCATGACTAGCATGAGTTATTTCGATAAAAGTCCAATGGATCTTATTCGGAGAAAACAAACAGAGCAGTTGTTTTTTTAAATGAAGACATGAAATTCACTCAGATAATTGCTATGAGCAATCTTCTCAAAAGCCATACTGATGTTGAGATATTTAAGAAACAAAGTGGTACATGGTATATTAGGGCACTAGAAATCATGAATGGGGTTGGACTTAATAATGCACACAATATAATGAGATTTCATGAATTGTAGAGACTTCTAAACCTATATAGACATGACAAATAATTTTTTTTGTTATATATAAGAAAGGGTAAGGAAAAATTGTTAGTAAAACAAGTTGTGACCAATAACCTTGATCACTACCTAGAAAATATCGATAATCTTCCTCGCATTTGTTGTCCTTTAATATGAAATCGTTTAATGCATAAAAGTGAATTCTTTAAACAATGTCAATAAAATTTACTAAAAATTTTAGTAAGTACAATATAACATTACAGGGAAATGAGATCTTCAATGTTGGTTACTAAGTTGGAATTCCACGTATCAAGACAAGCCGTAATTCATTGATTATGGAGTTTCTAGATGTTTTCCAAAACAAATAGTCTTCGTCAATGATCATTAGAGCAACTTATCACAAATGATGTGGATGTTCCATTAGAAGTATGAAAGTATGAAAATGTAAAATATTTACATATGTATTATAAATTAAGTGTATTAATATAGATACCTTCTCTTATAAGTCAACAAATAATAAACATACATGGAGCCATTATCCAAGAAATACCTCAAATATGATCATATCATCAAAGATAACCTAGGATCACATCATCTTCATGAAATTTTTTATGCAAACTCTATTACCATGGATCATTATCAACAAGATCATTGATTAAGAAATCTAGATCTGTGCGATTAACCACGGACAGAATTGAGAAAACATTGGTTAAAAAAGAGAAATAATAATATTAATGAATCAGAGATGTCAGATAAATAGTGCCGGTCATAGTGACCCTTACACCTGACTATGCGAGGGTGCGGTAACCCTCAACTGGGCGGAGAAAGGAAGTCCAGTTTGGGCAGCGACCGCCTAGTGCGCGGGTCTAGGATCCCAATCCTTTTCACGATTTTTACGCGAGCTCGCAATGTTTTTTTGCCTCGTTGGGATCCAGACTCTGAATAGTTCCACTGATCCCTTTGTTTTAGGATACCCAGGTGGGGGATCCTCGGTTTTAATTTTTCGTACGAGCTCAGTTGTCCGGTATCTGTCGGGTTGTTTTTCTAGAGTGACTTTTTCGGAGAGTCTCTCTCACCCGTCTCAGTGGCATAGTTTTGGAATAGACATGTCCCTCTATTGGACCGCACTTCCAATCAGAGGGTGAGACGGAAGAGCCTTTTGTAGGCTACCTCACTGCTTGAGTTTTACTTTCGCCAACAGACTTGGCGATTCTACATCCAGATCATCCATATCTACATCTAAATCCTTTAGAGTCACATCTGAGAAAATTGCAGTTAAGGTTAGAGGAAATTACAATTAAAATTGAATTGAAGGTGACTATAATTTGATTCGAAATCCCTATAAGTTAGTGGACATGTTGGGAACTTGGTTAGGATGCATTACACAACATCGCATGTCTACGGAGGCACCCCAACCCTAAGGTACTTTTAATACCTTAGAGTCATAGTGTGAGGTTACACACAGACCAAGACCACAGACTATCCACTAATTTAGAAGAGTAAATAGAATTAAGGAGTAAATCAATCATCGTCATATCAGTCTATTATCAAAAACCATGACATAATCTCAATGACAAGAAATTAGCATTTACATGTGCCATCAACTTTATATATATAAGATCCACAGTATGATCTCCAAGACTCAAAATCATGATCTTTAAAATGCAGGAAATCATTATGTGTTAGGGTTTGTCATCTAAAGTTTATATAAATATATGTGGGAAGAATGGGAAAAAGGGGTGAACGGGTGAACTACATACCAAACAGTTGAAAACCATTCTCTACGCAGGTAGTGGTATATTTTTCACCATATATACCTTTCTACTTGTTTGCTTTTGAAAATAATTAAATGTATGTTATTTTTATACGTTTTTGGGAGGTACCAGCAACCGCTGACGCCTCTTCTTTCCTAAACATGTTTTGGCAGGCAAAAAACCCGCTGCTCAATAGTTATTCATGATTCCAGGCGATAGAGTATATACCAAACAGTGTGTTATTTTTGTTTCAATTTTTGGTGCAAATTATGATGTATTATGCTCCCTTTCTCTTTTGTACAATATTTTTGGGATATACTGTGTGTAGTGGTACATTATTTGTACATGATGTCATTATATGAAAGTTATGAAATGAAATGGTGTTGGCACTTGTTTTCTTATCATTGTGGTTTATGAAATGAATGTAAATGTCATCTGCAAACATAGCAGCGCGAAAAAAAATTCTCAGATTTTTCTGTAGCTTGTGCAATCTCAAGCGAATGAAATACCGCGAAAATATCGTAAACAGGTACCTGGATCCACGGGGGTTCACAATTTTGGTATCAGAGCAATGGTACCCCGATATGCACATTCGCAATATTTCAATTCCGATTGCATTAAGTTCTCAGATAGCGACAGTCTTCCGACTTGTCGTGAGTCCGAGAAGGGAAATATGACATTCATATTCAACAAACACAGATGCCACCAAATTCATTAATTTTCATATTATATCTTGAGAAGAGAAAAAGCATATATCATAATATCTGCAAACAATAAGTTTTATGACTAATAGATGGTTCTCATGCAGAGCCATGACATCCCGACCAGGTCAGGAGATGGCTGACCAGCTGGCACGGATACTGACCGCTCTCACTGATCTTCAGCAACAGCAGGCTGCTATGAGAGGCCAGCAGGACTAGATTTTGGCCCAGCAGACTGAGATTACTGACAGACAGACATAGAGATGAGGTTTGAGGACCTATCAGATTTCACATACCATCCATCATAGGATGGAACACGGTAGGACCAGCACCAGTCTGTTGAGGTAGAGCAGACTCATCCTGATGATCCACTTGAGGAGATACCTGGGCATGGAGCATATGATGCGGACTTGGACAGGGAGTAGGACCATGTTGACATTTCAGATGAGGGTGCACATGAGTACTCAGCTATTCACATGCACCAGTCCATTTTCACGTCCTACCAGCGGGCCAACATACCCTTGTTCGAGGGCACAAGTTTACCAGATGTTGCTGAGCAGTGACTGAAGAGAGTGATGAAGGTGCTCAGGATGATTCACGTGCCACGAGATACACGGCTATCTTTCATGGAGTGTTCATTGACAGACTTTGCCGAGAGATGGTGGGATGCTGTAGTATCTGAGTTAGGCCGAGTGCCTACATGGGACGATTTCAAGACGAAGTTCAGAGCCCAGTTCTTTTCTGCAAAGTGGAAGGAGTCCCAGCGTCGACTTTTTACAAAGCTTCGTCAGAAACATATGACAGCCATGGATTACTTTATTAGATACACAAAGTTATCACGACATACACAAGCAGCTGGCGCATTTCCAGAGGAGAATCTGGAAAAGTTCATTGGCGGCATGTGAGAGGAGGTAGAAGAGAAGCTGGCTGGACTACACATCACATCCATCTCCGAGGCTACCGATGATGTGAAGAAGTTCGAGGACATCAGAGGATGGCATTTCGGGAGCTCGTCTGGAGCAGCGCCTAGACCGCGACGATCTTTTGGACCGATACGTCGACCATTTTTGCAGCAGAGGTCAACCAAACGATTCCAACCTACAGGTTCGTCCTTCTCAGGTAGTGCTCGTTCTTCTCCATTGACTACTTTAGGGGGAGCATTTGTCGAACGTGGCACAGAATCCGCTCGACCATCTGGGTCGCAACGAGCAGATAGACCACCTGCAGGACCAGCACAGAGCACAGACCCGAGTACCCCACCTACCAGGCCAGTCCGATGTTATCGATGTCACGAGTGGGGACATTACTGATCACAGTGCCACAGGTTTTTGGTGAGCTTATTAACCCAAAAATCAGTGGTCTCAAGTTCCACACAAGGCGGGAACTCAGTCGTTGAACCGACCACACGAAATCCGGGTCAAATCAACAATTAACCCGTGACAATCAAATTAAGCAATGAAAGTAAATGTGGAGTTAAAATTTATTATTACTCTACAAAATCTGTGTATAGTGCAAATGTAGAGTGTCGAACACAGGGAACAAGCAGGATAGATCAGTAAGATAAATGCTCAAGACTGAAAGTGATCAAATGCCTATGCAAATGCTATTTTTTGTGGGTTTTGAACTTTATATTTTATATTTAATTTTTGATTTTATATTTTTATATTTTGATTTTTAATTTACTGATTGTGTATTTTCTTTTTATATTTTATATTTTTATATTCTTTTCTTTTAACAAAGATGTAAAGCTATATAGGATATATATATACAAGAGAGATGAGAGAGAGATAAAAAGAGGTAAAAATTATCAAAATCTAGGAAATATTTTTTTTTGTTTTTATAGTTTTCTACTATTTTTGTGATTTTTCCAAATTTTTCCAAATTTTTTGGTATTTTTAAAATACAAAATACTGAAAAACAGTGAACAAACTTACTGGCTGAATTTAAAATGAGGATGAAAAATATCAAATAGAATCAAAACTTCCTTAAATTAATTTTAAAATAAAGATAACAAAATAGGGAAAATTCAAAATCTGAAATTGTATTTTTAGGATTTTTGTGGAATTTTTAAGATTTTTATGAAGATTTTTGGTGTTTTGCTATTTTCAGGGGTTTTCTTTTGAAATTTTTAATGATTTTTGGTCTGAAGTTAAAACACACAGAAACAAAGAAAATATAATTTTTTTGGAATTTTTCAAAAGGTAATGATATACTAAAAATAAAGACTGCAAGAAGGTAGAAATGATGTTTTTGATTTTTTTGACTACCCAAACATAAAGATAAAAATACAACAAAAATCCTTAATTGTAGAACAAATTCAGGGCACACTAACATATATAGATAAACGGTGCTCTAGAAATAAATCAATCACACAAAATATTATAGAAATTTTATAGGACACAAACCATAATATCTTTCGATGAAATTTAAATACAAATTCGGCCCACTAATTTCTACAACATATCCAAAAATGAGCAAGTGATATCAATTATTGAAAGAGTTATTAACAAAATACACCAAATTAGTGTCCTGAGTTCAAAAATTCACCATTAATAGCTCGTATATAAGAATATTTTGAAATTTTGACACAATGTAGATCTTTAAAGCAGCTTTCTAATAAAAAACTCATAGAAAACAGAGTTCAGATGAATGATTTATGAGTGTTTAAATGCAGGGGTACAGATGAAAATATAAGAACGAAACTGCAGTTCAAAAGATACTCGAAAACTTTCCGAAATATGCCAAAACCGAGGGGATGTGATTGCAAAATGTCCCACTAATCCAAGTGGCGTCAAGTTGTCCTTGGACAATAAGGGGATGTACGTGAAAGTGCTCCGATGTACCTGCAATTAGAAGAAGAGCTCGAGTACAAAACTCAGCCAAGATGTTAGGTACACAAAAAATGGGATATGAATGGGTTTTCCTTTGATTTGGTGAGGGAAGAAGGATGTGCTCCGACCACCGTATATGGCTGAAGATGGAGGGGGTTGTGTATGAGGATACGTAGAATAGCGGAGGATGGCGGCGGTGAGATGTGAGCCGCATCGAGGAGGATGAATGAAAGTTGAAATGATGGGTTGGAAGCTCGTCGAAGCTTGCTCCGGAGAGGGGTGAACTGGGTGATTAAGTGACTAAAAAGTAAGTAAACAAAATACTAGAATAAATCTATGATCTGCAAGTGAATAAAGAGCAAGGAAACGGGCAAAAAAATGACCTCGACTGGCCTAGAAACCAGGAAGTTGGAACCTCGACGGTCGATGGCCGGAGGTGGGGGTGGAGCCGCCCTTCGACATGCCTAGTCGCGCCTTCGAGGAGCTGGAGAGCTCACTGTCACTTCACTCTATCTTGATCTCTAAGAAGGGTGGCCAAAATGGGTCCAAGAGGGTTCAAAAAACGAATGGGAAGAAGATGGGGTATTTTGTACATGTGAGGTGGGTGGCTCCAAAGAACGATGGAGATCAAGCGAATCATTGATCCAATCCTCCAAGCAACCTCTAGGCGTGTATGAGGGTCCTATATGAGAAAACGTCATGAAGGAAGCGTAGCGATTGGGTGAAAGGATCGGCCTTGAAAAATTCGAGAAAATGGACAAAAAACAAGGTTCTGACAGGAGTGGATGAGGCTGGTTAGAGAGTTGATGAGGTGGTAAGAAGATCGGTATGTATCTAGAGAATCGATAACTCAACCCTTGATATAATGATTGGACATGTATGGTGGATGTATGGGAAGAAAAAGTTAAAAAGGAAACCCAGCAATTTGGTGAAAGAATCGGCCTATAAAAATTCGAGAGAAAGGACGAAAACTAATGTTCTGACGCACAACAGAGGGGGGATCGGACAACGTGATGAACAAGCTCCAAGGATCGAAGAAAATAGGGCAAATCCATGATCCAATCCTCAAGATACACCCTGAGCGTGTATGGTGGATATAAGGGGAGAAAAAGGCAAGAAGACTTCATCGCGAAAAGATGCACGGTGCGTCCTCCAAAAATCGGCGAAAACGGCCAAAAACGTGGTTCTAACACAGTACATTGGTAATTCATCTATGTATTTTATACAACAATTTTATTTTTAATGTTTTATTTATCATTTTATTCCAGTTTTAATATGTAAATATATAATATCTATGAAATAAAAATATGAAATAATAAAAATAATGAATAATAAATAAAATGAATATTTTAATCGGTACAAGTATACAATAGGGGTCCAAAACTCAACTTTCAAATCGTAACTCCGAAAAATACGAAACCACCTTCATTAAATAGCTTATTGAAAATTATATACAATTAAAGGTGATTTTGATATATTTCGAGTTTTTATTTGAGAGATACAGGTATGGGAAGTTGGGATTTTGGAATTTTATTCAGATCATAACTTTTTATCTGTACATTATTTTTGAGTGAAATCAATTTTGTATTTTTTTATATTTAATTATCTACAACTTTTACGTACAAAGTTTTTTTATTTCGAGTATAAAAAGTGGAACCAAAAATAGGTCCCAAAACGAATAAAGAATGAATAAAATAAAAGGTATTTGTATTGTATTTTGGGCCTTATCTCCCCCTACTTTATTCCTTGTCTACCTAGTCATTAAGATGCCTAGGTCTCAGGGTTTCGGGTCATAAAATATTTACAATATTTTATTCTTTTTCTCTTCTTTTCTTTATTCTGTAATTTTGGCTTTATAAACCGTATTTTGTACACTATTTACACAATAATGCATGGATCTAAAATGCATGAATTAATGCTATTTACACGCATTTAGTAGGGTTTTTAAGGCCAAAATGATAGAATAAAGATGATGAAACGTAGATTCATCATCCCTCTATACTTGCCTTTGCTAGCAAACACTTATGCAATAAGTGCAGAAAAGAAAAACAAAGAAAAGAAAAAGAAGAAATTGGATTTAGTTTAATTATCAAACTTGTCTTCACAAAATCAAAGTTTGGAGCTTACGTCAGACCTTTGGAATTTTAGTATGGGCATAACCTTAATGAGAACCGGATTTGAAATCCAACAGCCTTCGAGAATCCCAAAACTCTGTCTAAGTCTCCTCAATAGCCATGTCAGAAATATCTCAACTCATACGCAAACCCTTACGAGTATGAATCTGACTCGTACAGTGTAAGTGATTGTGGCTCTCCCCAACTAGAATGACAAAGAGACTGACTTCTCCAGTACGACAACCCAATGATTCCCCAATCCAATAACTCCTTCCTCGAGGAGAGAGGTATTCCCTTCTAAGTTCAAGTGGCAGCCAGCTCAAGAGGAGGGGGTGAAGAGAAGAATGGATGGTAGCCAGTGTAGCTACCTATCCTAGGATGCAAGACCAGTGTAGTCATCATCCAGCTGCAGGCTTACATATTTGACTTTGAAGCTCAAGCTTTCTTATTGACTATACAACATATTCACATACTTTGGCAGGCATTTTATTTTTGTACATGCTTGTCTTCCCTTTCTTTTTTCTTTTTTTTTGAAATACTATGTACAGCAGCATTTACATAAGGAGTTTTTCCTCTTGAGCCAGTAGACTATCCCTCTTTTGATGCTTTATTGCAACCCACACTATCCTGTCTTTAGAATTCCTCATCACTGGACGGGTTGGGATGCACTTCCCTCCCTAAAGGAGGACAAGTGTTTCCACTTGTGTGCGTCTCGTACTGGTAAATCCAACCCCCTCACCACTCCAACTGAGTTGAACCATGTGAAAGGTGCAGGTGTCCAAGTTAGGTCATTATCAACAAGAGTTGTGCGTGTGTTCCGAAATACTCTACTTAGGCAGTCAAGAATCCATTGAACCAAGTCTCGTGATCCTCAAAGAATTAAGTCAACTAGACCTGAAGTACCTCAATTCCAGCTCCTATAAGGTTCCTGTTATTAGGCAGATTTTAATGTCCAATCAAGCTCCAATCTTCAGATTTAGACTTGTTCAACCATCAAACTCAATCCGAAAAATACGAATGCTATGCAAATGCTATGAAGAATTCAGAAAATATTTTTGTGATGCAATTTTCAAGATTTTGAACTTTTTATGGATTTTTGAAAAGATGATGCATATGCATTTTTTGTATTTTTCAAAAAGATTTTTCAAATGTTTTTGGTATTTTAATTTTGCAAATATTTTTGGGATTTTTGAAAACAAAAATTTTGGATAAAAACTAGGTTAAAATATTTATACAGGGATGCATCTTATATATACAAGAAGTGGATTTTAAGAATTTACAACGGTAAGTGATCAATTTTATAGGTATATATATAACAGATTTTAGGTGTGATGTGTATATATTCCTCAAACTTATTTGAAAAGGTTTTTCCAATAATTTTGAAAACTATAGTCCAAAACAATTATTTTTACGCACAATTTTTTTGTACACACATTTGAAAATCATTTTGCAAAGGTTTTTCAAACAGTATAGATAGATTTTTCAAAATATTTTTGCAACCATTTTCAAACCATTTGCAAATCATTTTCAAACATTTTATTTCACACAAAGAAAATATATTTTACAAACCAAAATGTTTTTACAAAGGTTGAAAACATGTAACAAAATATTTTCCAAATAGTTTTCAAAAGATTTTTCACAAAGATTTTCAAACTATTTTTCAAAAAAATTTGCAAAAAATATTTTCACCTTATTTATTAATCAGTAAGTACAAAAAGAATTTGAGGAATAATCACATCTTTTTATTAAGGTTTTTTAATGAATTTTTATAAGTAATAATAGCCATATAAAAATATGAAAGTACGAGTTATGGCTAAGGTATATACGCAGTATATACGACCCCCTATACTTAGCTTGAGTTATGTCCTCATAGATCAGAGAGAAAAGAGAAGACATAACTCGTACTGAGTATAGAAAAGTCTAAAGAATAAAGAACGAATGAGAGAATGAATGAACGAATGAGAAGTCGACCGTCCCCCCCATACTTAGGATCAAATAATCCTAAGTATAACAGACTGTACACAAAGCAGGGAGGGTCAAGGGTGGGAATAGTTAGATGTACTCAGACTGTCTCCCCCTATACTTAGGTAAGATGTCCCTAAGTATAAACAAGAAGAGGAGACAATGGAGAGGATCAATGAATAGAAGAACTCGGGGTGCACACCCCCCTATACTTAGGACAAAGTACGTCCTAAGTACAGAAGACTGACAAAAAAGGGCGACACCTTTCTGATAGATAAAGAGGATAGAAAAGGAAAAGAAGATAAGAAGAAAAGAAGAAAAGAACAGATCACAGCTTAGTATGTGTACCCCCCATATACTTAGGGCAAGGCGTGTCCTAAGTATAGCAAAATCATAAGATGGCAACAGGGTAGCAGATATAACGGAAGAATGAATGAATGATATAGACAAACAGATCTATACAGAGAAAGATGAGAGTGATAATCATGTATGAGATGCAGGTGATATGAGTCAAACAACACATCTCATACCAGAAGAATCGGGGCAATGTCAACGATCGGCGGATCATGATCTAGATAGAGTTTCAGGCGCTGACCGTTAAACTGAAAGGTAGAGGAAGATGACAACTCGGATATATCAATGATGCCATTGTCATGTACCTTCCTGACCACATAAGGACCTTTCCACTTACTCTGTAATTTCCCTGGAAATAATTTCAATCTATAATCAAACAACCATACGCGTTGATTGGGCTCAAACTGTTTATGGCCGATATGAGAATCGTGCCATGTCTTCACTTTTTCCTTATATTGTAGGCTGCTAGAAAAGTCGGTGTCTCTCAGCTCCTCCAGGGATGCCAACTCTGCTTTCCTCTGTTCTCCTTTACTCTCGAGATCCAACAATAACTCTGTAACTGCCCATAGTGACTTGTGCTTGATTTCCACTGGTAAATGGCACGACTTGCCATAGACGAGACGAAAGGGAGATGTCCCTAATGGAGTCTTGAAGGAAGTCCGATAGGCCCACAAGACCGAGTCCAAAAGCTGTGACCAATCCTTTCGGTTTGGGCGGACTACCTTCTGTAAAATAGTCTTGATCTCCTTGTTCGATACTTCAGCAAGACCATTAGTCTGAGGGTGATATGGCGTGGCAACACGATGGTCAATGCTGAACTCATCTGCAAGGGCTTTTACCTTGTCGTTAATAAAGTGAGACCCCCCGTCTGAAATCAGAACTCTAGGTACCTCGAACTGTGAAATGATATTTTTCCTCAAGAAGCGGCACCCGGTCTTAGCATCTGCGGCTCGGGTCGGGATGACCTCAACCCAACAACTCACATAATCCACAGTGAGCAGAATGTACTCAAACCCCTGACTCTTAGGAAATGGGCTTATAAAATCAATCCCCCATGCGTCAAAAACCTCACAAAAGTGAATGAGCTGCATGAGCATCATGTCTCTCTATCCGCAAGTACCCATCTTCTGACTGTCAGTACATCTCTTCACGAACTCATCTAAATCCTTGAAGAGAGTAGGCCACCAAAGGCCGGATTGGAGCACCTTCCGTGCTGTCCGTCTCCCAGAATGATGTCCTCCTGCCTCAAGCTTGTGGTAGTAGGTGAGGACGCTATGCTGCTCTTCTTGAGGAATGCACCTCCTCCAGATGCTATCCCCTCCTTCATGATAAAGGACAGGATCCTCCCAATGGTAAGACTTGGCCTTCGTAAGGAAGGTCTCAAGTTTCTGCCTGGGCCAACTTTGTGGAACCGTCTTGGCGACAAGACAGTTCACAATGTCGGCGTACCATGGAAGTGAGGTGATAGCGAGTATCGCCTCATCTGAAAATGTCTCTGTGATAGGTGTGCTGGGCTCAGATTCCTCAAGGTTCTCTAAGCGGGAGAGGTGATCCGACACCACATTCTTAACTCCAGGCTTATCCTTAATCTCAATATCAAACTCCTGGAGCAGAAGGATCCATATGGTAAGGCAAGCTTTGGCATCATTTTTGGCCATGAGGTACCGGATGGCGGTGTGATCTGTAAAGATAGTCACTCTAGATCCGAGAATATATGATCGGTACTTATCCAAAGAAAAGACTACAGCTAGCATTTCCTTCTCAGTCACGGTGTAATTCCCTGAGTGGCATCCAAAGTCCGGCTAGCGTAGTGAATGCGACAATCCATCCCTCCTCTGTCCAAGCACAACCCCTACGGCAAAATCAGAAGCATCCGTCATGATCTCAAATGGGAGAGACCAATCAGGTGGTTGAAGGATAGGAGCCGTGATAACCCTATTCTTGAGAGTCTCAAAGGATGCAAGACACTTATCATCTATAATGAACTTGATGTCTTTCGTCAGCAAATCAGTGAACGGTCGGGCAATACGACTGAAGTCCTGAATGAACCGTTGATAGAAACCGACATGCCCAAGAAAAGACCGCAATTGACGCAAATTGGACGGTGGATTGAGTTTCCTAATGATATCCTCCTTGGTCGGATCAACCTCCATGCCCCTATTGGAGATGATATGACCAAGGACCGTCCCTTGAGTCACCATAAAGTGACTCTTCTCCCAAGACAAGACAAGATTGACCTCTATGCAGCGCTAAGCACACAATCTAGGCAGTCAAGACAAGCATCAAACCCATCGCCATAGACCGAGAAGTCATCCATGAAGACCTCTAAACAGTCACCCACCATGTCCGAGAAATGAACAACATGCACCTTTGGAATGTCGCTGGGGCGTTACACAAACCAAAGGTCTTCGGACGCAATGGCCACTTGGTTATAACCGGAGTACTCGTCAAGAAAACAATAGTGATTCTTCCCAGCTAGCCTCTCGATAATCTGATCAATAAATGGCAGTGGGAAATGATCCTTCTAGGAGGCCTCGTTCAATCGTTTGTAGTCCACACAGACCCTCCAAGATGTGGGTACCCGGGTAGCTATCTCCTCACCAGACTCACTCACAACTGTAGTGATACCCGTCTTCTTAGGTACCACATGTAATGGACTAACCCACTTGGAGTCGGAGATGGGATAGATAAAATCGGTGTTCTACCATTTTGATATTTCCTTCATGACCACATCTCGAAGATTCGGGTTCAACCGTCGTTGGAACTCACGCGATGGCTTAGCGTCCTCTTCAAGATAGATGTGGTGGGAGCACAGAGACGGACTAATCCCCTGGAGATCAGCTATACTCCATCCTATCTCCTTGCGGTTTCTTTCAAGAACCTCCATCAGACGAGATTCTTGTTCTCCAGTCAAACCTGCTGAGATAATGACTGGGTGCATATCAGGCTGATCCACAAGGAATTTGTACTTCAGCGACTTCGGCAAGGGCTTCAATTCTGGACAACTGGGAGGTGGCAGATCTGGCTTCTGATATGTCTGTGTGAAGGCTACCAGGTCTGCATGTGAGAATTCTCACTGTGCATGAAGATCTAACGAAGGGAACCTTGCTGAATCATCTATAAACTATACTGGCTCACACTCCATCCTGGCTGTCGACTCAGAAGGAATCAGACATGGCAAATAATCATCAAAGTCATCCCAATTAATGTTTGAATCCGAGGGATCTGAATCTGAAGAACATGAGTGAAGCTCTGCTTCGCTACCCATCCCAGAACTGTCGGCCTCAAATGTGTCATGTGCCAGGGGTGTGCTCTCCAAGCTCTCAACTGCCATAAGTTGGAAGTATGTTGAATCTGCGGGCAAGGCGAGGGCTCGTGCTAATGGATCTGTCCAAACGGATTCATCATCTGTCATCACAAAATCACACTCCTGGTGGACATCTCGCTCAGCCTCTGTCATCTGCTCGGTATCACTGGACTGCTCTGAGCATGCTGATTCTCTCGCTCTGGTCTCGTCGATCGTCTCTATTTGTATACTTTCGCCCTCTACGTGAAAGTACACCTTCCCGCTATCATGGTCGGTCACCGCCTTGGCAGTGGCCAAGAATGGGAGTCCAAGTATGATGGGGGTATCTGTTACCAACTCAGGGATCTCCATGTCCAATACAACAAAGTCCATGGGGAATTTCAGGCCCTGAATGGTAACGATCACGTCTCAACAACACTTTCGGCCTCTTAATCGACCTATCAGCAAACTGAAGGTCTGTCTTGCTCCGAAGAAGAGGACCAAACTCGAATCGGTCGAGTAAGGCTGTCGGAAGGAGGTTGATAGAAGATCTGATGTCTAATAGAGTACGATCAAACTGCTACTCCTGAATCTCGCATCTAACATATGGAGCTCCTGCATCAGGTCTCTTGGCTTGCAATCTGTTCTGAATGGCAAAGCAAGTAGAACGGGTGAGCACATGGATCTCATCTCTGCAATTCCTCCTCTTCCTGTGGACTGTAGTCTTCTCTCTCAAGTTCTTTTGGAAGAGGGGGATGTGCTCAAGCGCCTCATGTAGAGTCAGCTGGATCTTGAATCTATCAATCATCTGGTTGCTGAACTCTAACTGGTGAGTCTTTTTGGGATTTTCTTTTTTATTCCCTTTCGTCGAGCGGAGTGCTTGAGGGAAAGGGAGGTAGGGGCCTCCTCAGATGGAGGACTAGGAATAGGTCCCTATGCCTGTGAAGGAATGGAATCCATACAATGATCATCATGCAACACATATGGACTCGAAGTGGATACAAAAACCTTTTCTTTATTCATATTTTTGTTCTTTTTCTGGTTACCACAGTCCTGAGATACAAAAGGTGGCAACACAACAGGTGGGAGCTCAACAAAAGTAGAAGTAGTGGCCTCAGTACCACCAATGGCATCTGACTTCATGGCATCAGCACCACGCTTCGGCTCTGCATCAAATGAAATGGTGGCATCAGCACCACCGTCCGCATCGGGTGTCGCGACGGCCTCAACACCACCATCTGGATCTCCATCCTTGGTGGCATCAGTGCCACCGTCATCAACATCATCGACAGTGGTATCAACACCGCTTCTCCCCTCATCTGGCGCTCATGGTTCCTCGTGTGGTTATCGCTCAGATGAGGCGTCGCCGGCTGCCATCCTACCGCTCATAGTAGTCACGAAATCAACATCACAAAGAGAAGACATGTCACTCAAATAATCACTCAGAGAGGTATCCTCTGTAAACTGTACCTGCTTAGATTTCCTCTTCAGATTGTTCGGATTTAGATCAATCTGTGCTGGTATGGCGGCCTTGCCCTTGATGATATCCCTCATCTCCTGCCGGAACTCATCCATTTCCCGCCGGATGGATGCCTGTTGTTCAGAGAGCAAGCGGGCGAGGTCATCTAGAGCTGGGTTCTCGAAGGTGGGTGCCTGAGAATCGGAAGTGTTCCCCTGCTGGAAATGAAGCTGTTGTTGCTAAGAATAGTGAGGGGGAGGCTGGGAGTATGTCTGGTGAGGCTGCTGACGCTGCCTCGACTGTTGTCCCTGCTAGAAGGGACGATGACCCTACTGGTACTGCTGCTGGGCGTGATGGGGCTGCTACTGGTGCTGGCTGTTCTGCGGACCCTGAGCGGGATACTGTTGTTGGGATGAGGTACCTCCGGTGGATCAACAGAATCCGGGGTGATCACGTCGAATCCCGACCTGCTGTGGGTACCGGTCGTACCATATCCCATTGACTTCCATCAGTAGTTCCTGCTCAACGGGTGGTGGAGGGAGAACTGCCAGTGGCTGATCCGGCTGATAGACCACCATCTGAGTGTCCTGAGATGGCGGCGGCAAAGAGTAGTGTTGTAGCTGTTGGACCGGCTTTGCCTGGACGTGATGAACCTGACGGTATGTGGCAGAGGGTTGGGTGGAGCTGCTACTGCTGGGATCAACCCGTGACCTGGGAGGCTGCTGAGTGGACGTCTGTGCCTCCTGAATGCATAAGATCTGCATCTTCAGGTCACTCATGTTCTTCGTCAAAAGGTCCGTCTGTGCAAGACCTTGACTCTGCTTCTTCTCAAGGATCTCGATGCGGTCCAACTTCTCGCTGATGATCCCCATCTCAGCAGCGGTGGATTCAGCCTGAGCTGTGGCTGCTGACGGAGTGTGTGTACCAGCATCGATGCGTGCAATCCTCTGAAATCCAACTGCCTATGGTGGGTTCTTCGGCGATGCGGGCTTGGGTCATGACTATGGAGTTCTCTGTCATTCCCTCATAGATCTCCCAAAGCGTCTTCTCCCTTGGAGAAGTAAGATCCACCACAAGAGGCATTAACAAGCCCTTGCAGCTCCGGTGTCAGCCCACAGAAGAAACTCTGAACCAATTGGGCTTGGATATATCGTGATGTAGACACCGATCGATGAGCTCTCTAAATCGATCCCAAGCCTCATGGAACTACTCATTTGGGATCATTGTGAAATTGCTGATCATTGCTCATGCTGCGTTGGTCCGGCCGAGTGGATAGTACTTGTTCAAGTACTCGCGCCGGAGCTGTGTTCAGGATGTGACGTACCTCGCAAGATGCTTCAGCCAATAGGATGCTCTGTCAGTGATGAATCTCCATTTCATCACCTTTATTCTATCATTTTGGCCATAAAACCCCCAGCAAATGCATGTAAATAGCATCAATTTGTCTATAATAGTATTCATTATTTATTGTATTAATTATACATAAAATAAGGTTTTAATGCCAAAATTATAGAATAAAGAGAAGAAAAGAAAAAGGAATAAAATATTGCAAATATTTTATGACCCTAACCCCAAGACCAAGGCCAGAATGGAATTGGTCGTAAGAAATAAAGTAGGGGGAGATAAGGGCCAATAATACAATAAATACCTCATTTATTCATTCATTCATTTATGCATTTTTGACACCTTTTTTGCATTTAATTATTTATTCATCAAATAAAAATATTTTGTACATGAAAATTGTAGATAATAATGTAAATAAAAATACAAAATTGATTTTGTATAAAAATGATATATAATGTACATTTTACACTCAGAATAAGAAGCCAAAATCTCAACTTCACAGACCCATATCTTGCAAATAAAAACTCAAAATCCACCAAACTCACCTTTAATTGTATATAGCTTACCAAGAACTATTTAATAAAATTGGTTTCAGAATTTTTGGAGTTTATCTATAAAAGTTAGGTTTTGGGCCCCTATTGTACATAATACCGATTAAAATATTCAATTTATTCATTACCCATTATTTTTTCAAATTCATAGTTTTATAAATTTATATACATTATTTATAACATATATGTACATTAAACTATAATTAAACCAAGAAGAAGCGCACAAATAAAATAAAGTTATCTAAATACGTAGGCAAAATACCTATGTTATCTATATGTATATAAATAAAAAGGGACTTTATTCTTTTATTCTTTATTCATCTATATTTTTAATATTTATTAAAAATGTAATCCCTAAATAAAAAACAAATAAAATACATTAAATAAATAAAATGTATATATAATATAGGTAAAATACCTATAAGTATACCTACATATTACATAGACCTATTTATTTAAACATTTAAATAAACTCATAAAAATTAAATAAAAATATATTTATACTCACAAAAATAAGTTATAAATAAATAAAATAAGAAAATAAAATAATAAAATAAAAATACACAAAATAAAAATAAATACATGTAAATACACTTATAAATACATCGTTAAAATAAATTCATAATAAAACATATCAAAAAAATAAATAAAAATCATAAATAAATAATACATTAATTAATAAACATTTTTATTTTATAATCAAAATTAAATAAGGTCATTTATTATGACTAAATAATGAGTCAAATTTGTGCAGACGTGGACCAATAGAATTCCAGCATTCGTTGACCTCGGTCAACTCAGCCCTCAGCCTCACCAGCCGTCAAATCTGTCAGACATGGCGTTTTCTCCAAATTTTCCCGATCGACCCGTCACTCCAATGACATCGGTCCCTTCACGGAAATTACTCCTAAAACATTGTACATACACGCCCATAGCTTGCTTCCCTTGTATATAGCTTGGATTCCTTATTTTTTGCCGGTCAATAAGGGCTCCCATTATGTTCGAAAATAAATCAGCCTCCAGCCTGCCAGATCTGTCAAACCCCCCGTCTTCTCCCATTTTTTCCCGGGTGCCCCGTCCATCGATCGCCTTTGCTTCCTTAAAAAGAAATGCTCCTGGTATCTTGTACATCCACGCCCCCACGTTAGATCTTATGTATATATCACCGATTCCTTACTATTTGCCGGTCAATAAGGGCGCATACACATGTTTATAAATAACCCATCTTCCTCCTCCAAATTTTTTTGGCCATTTCCCTAGCCCTAGAGCACCCACCTTCGGCCTAGTGTGCATCCATGTGACAGGTGGAGGTCCCCTGAAGGTTGTGGAAGCTCGCGGAGGAAGGAGATGCGCCCACGGCGGCGCTCCGGCTGTCGTCCTGCTCCTTGGCTCTCCAGCCAAGTTCGAGCTGCGCATTTATTTTCATAGGTAGATTTTTTTCCCGCATTTCATTCCTGTCTTTTATTTTGCATTTAGATTGTTAGAAGAGCGTAATTTAGTTAAATCGAAGTTCGCCGGAGCTCTGCTCCGGCGACTTCTTCACCGTACCCCCGACTGTTTTCCGACCGCTACAACTACCCCATTTCACTCCCTTCCAGTTCTCCACCTTCCAGCCACCTCTGTTCAACCGGATCCCTCTTGGATTCGCGAATCGAAGCTTCAACTCCGCCGCTCGCCGGAAGCTTCGCCACCTCGCCCATTTTTGTGCTAACGGCTTCAAATCCAGGTCGAGGGTGAAGCCCTCGAGCCATGTGGTCTTTCTGTGCAGGTCTAGTGCGCCAAGATGCACCAGGAGATGAAGTACACACCGGCGGAGGTACCTGGAGCGCCACCTCGACATCGACCTTGTGGCGGCGCTCCAGTCGTCCTTTGACTGACCTGAAGCCTCCTGCAGATAGAGGGGAGCACTTGCGATGTATGGGGACCCTTGGGAGCAGCAAAGACCGGGCGGAGCACGAGATCTCGTCGGATGAAGCTCGCCCCAGCGAGCCTTCTTCCCTGTTCTTCCAGCTTCGTCCTCTGCCGTCGGATGAAGATCAAGGTCCCAGGTTTAATCACGGACGTCCGATCTTCCAGAGCCTTAGCCGTTGGATCACGTGAGTGATCTAATCTCAGACGTCAGATAGCGAACCGTCATCGGCTCACGTGGAGGCGCCACATGGATAAGTCACGCATACCACCCGTTGGATGATGCGCCTTTGGGGGTAAATTTCAGATATGTCCCCCGCCTTTTTGGATTTATATTTTAATTCTGTAAATAAACTTTCACGTTATAAAATAATTGTTATTTTTGCAGTAGGACCCTTGTACTTTCCTTAATTACATTTAGGTCCTCCAGCGCCTCACGTGCAGTCCCACGTGAGGCACGTGAATTTTGCAATGTAGCCCTGGCTCTTTTTGTAAATTGGGTAAAAGTTTGAAAACTTTAAATAAATGTTTATTTATGTAGGTATTTTTGCACATAGCCCCCTGTAGTTAATTTTATTTGCAAAAATGCCCCTGCCAGGCTTTATTATTTTTGTATCTTTTATGTATTTATTAAAAATATCTATGTTGCTCCTAAAATTCCACAAAAATTAGGTTAGATGTTTCATGCCTCGTACTTTCACACCACATGTCCATTTTGCATTTTTTGCATTTTACCTAATTTTAAAAATGAAAAAGGAGCCATTTTTGTACTATCTAATTTATAAAATACCAAAAAAATATAAAATGTTTTTGAAAAATTCCAAAAAAATTATATATGGTATATTTATAAATATATTGAGTCCAGAAAATGAAAAAACCTAAAAACAAGAAAAAAATAAAAAAATCAGAAAGCTCCAAAATCCAACAAAAAAATAGGAAAACCCTTAAAAAATCCCAAAAATATAGTTTTCTCTTTTATAATTATCTATATATTATTATTATTGTATTAAAATTAATTTGGGTAATTTTTGAACTTATTTTATATTTTTAAAAACCCAAATTATGTTCGGCCTAGTTAATTGGTCCATATTGTGGACATTTTTGAAATTAAAATCACATAAAAAGTAGAAATATTCCAGAAAAATAACAAAGAACTAGAAAAATATCAAAAGCTAAAAAATATTATATCTATATATTTTAAGCATTTATATCTATATATATCCATATATTATATTACTTCTCTCTCTCCTCTTATATATATACCTTTATATATATATACCTATATTATATAATTAAAAATATAAAAAAAATGAAAATATCAAAACAAAATAAAAATTATAAAAACAAAAATATAAAAATAAATATAAAAAAATTAAAACCCACAAAAACAATAAAGGATTAGACATGATCATTGAATTGAATAATTGCACAACAAATTTCACCATACAACCTTTCGCCTCCCAGTGTTCGACCTCTACTTGTGCTTACACCTATACACATTTGCATGTAGAGTTATAATAAATTTTAACTCCACATTTTTGAGATTTAATTGCATATATTTCATTGTGGGTTAATTATTGATTGATTTTGGATTTATTGAGCGGTCACCACATCGACTGGATGTCTCGCCTTGTGAGATATCTAGACCCTCAATTTTTCCCTTTCATCAAATGGCGTCGTTGCCGGGGAGGCAACGGATTTTGTATGAATTTTGTGTGGTTTTTAATTCATTTATTTAATTCTTTGCTCATGTCCGTTATATTTGACTTCTTATTTTTATTGATAATTATTTGATTGACTACTCTGACCCATCTTCTTTCTTTGTCGTTGATGCGAGGGACCGCCAAGCGAAGGAGGACCTCCTAGGAGGACCAGTGCACCCAAGCAAGGTGGAGTTTGCTCTTCTACGCCGGCCAACATGAGAGAACATCAATAGCAGATGAAGGAGAATTTTTGGATGGAAGTCTCATCTTATGCATTTTATTTTAATATGTATATTTATGTGAGAGAGTGACACTTAGAATTTTTGTAATAATACAGGACTCTCACAGGTACACTCTGATTCCCGAGGTCCAGTGCCCGAGGGATTGTTCCCTTGGGGACCTCGATGATTCTGACGCTTTTTCATTCTTTATTTTATTTTTATTATTTTGTGTGAATGAGCCTTAGATATAGGAGGTTCTTGCTCCTAGAGTTAGGTCCAAACACTCTAATATATTTGCATGTACCTATAGTTCGCTTTGGACCTAAATCAAACTCTAAACAGTCGCCTCGCCATCTCGTAGCCCTTGTGCCACGGCAAGCCCCGCAAAGCGCTATCTTCTAAACTCAAGTGTGTTGAGCAAAGGAGGGGTGAGCCAAGACCGGACTTTTTAGGCTAAAGATCGGCGAGCGACTTGCTTCACGTAATAGCAATTTCTGAACCTAGGGCAATTTCTTCGGCTTGCATTTGTATATAGCTTAGGTTTCAAATTCTGTTATGCATCCCGCATGGAGAGAGCTGGAGGCACTGTAAGTCTTCTTACTTAGCATGCATCATCGATTTCTGACTTGCATGGCTTTTCCGATCTTCTCCCTCTGTTTTTGCCAACCTAGGACGATTAATGAAAATTGGAACCTCGATAGGCACGTGCATTGAAAATACACAAAAAAGTGATAACCTAAAAATAAATTGGGACTGTTAACTCTATTGGACCTAAAAATAAAACATAATGGATTTCCTTGTCTTGGGGAGAGCAACCTTCTCATTGTATGCGTTTTAAATTGCTTACGTACACACTAAGGAGTAGAGCCCAAATCCCATCAAGCCTCCTGAGTGTTTGTACAACTTAGTGATTCTCACCTCACTCTAAAACTGAAAAGATAAATGACCGTCACCGGACGGTCTTCACTGTGTTGAGTAGGTGAATTGGGGGTTGGCCTTGTGTATTGAATGTGACTGTGAGTTCATTATGTTTTCCATTCATTGTTAGAGTAGTCGATCCCATCATGTGAGTCATGCATTTTTTATCTTTGAGTCTCTCTACCTCTCTTATACATAAACCTCTTCATTTGCATTGAGTCGTGATATTGGCGCTTGAGCTCAATCATTTCTTCGCCAAGCCCTTCGTTTCCCTCTTCTTCACCATCTTCTTCGTATCCACTGTATCATCCCCATCTTCTCCGGTTCGAGGAGAGCCTGCTCTTCGAACCATCATTTTGATGGTGTTCCCGCCCTGTGTGGAACACCCAATTTTGTCTGTGTCTCGATCTTCTCGACCGCCCTCCTCGTTCCCTCTGTATCACCCTTCTGGCTCCCATGATATTGGCACGCACGCTCAATCAGCTTCTCCACCCCATTGTGTACCCTGCTTATCCATCTTCTTCATGTACCCCATATCACCCCTCCCTTTACCCAGGAATGCTGTGCATATTGATGAGGCCCGCATCGAGGATTATGTATACAGATTATTTGTGTAAGTCGGGCCAATGATGTTGAGGATGCTGAGAGTGATTTGGTGAATTTGACTTTGGATACATGCATATGGGCTTCTTGAGGATTTTTGATGATGCATAAAGCATATGTGTGATGCATTATTGAGGAATTTTAGTTCTCGCACATCGGGTTAAGGATCTGGTATGATGCGATGATTTGATGAAGATGTCATGAGTATTGATTGATCTATCTATATTAAGGTTCCACCCATCTTGATTTTGAGGATTGATTGATTATTCTGATTTAGACTTCCTGATAAGGTGTGCGGATCCTGCATGATCTCTCATCTTCCTGTTTGACCCATCCTTGATCTCCTGACTCTCTACTCCACCCTGGCACTGAGAGGATTCCTGACTATTTTTCGTGCCATCTCAACTGATTGGATTGACCCGAGGGATGTTTTATGATTGGCCTGATGATTTTCTCCCTCACATGATCTTATGCCCTTCGGTTGATTGAATGATTGAATGCTTTTGAGGACCTGAGATGACTTGCCAGCATTCCCTTGACCTGCATTGATCTAGCTCGTTTTACTCCCCGAGGACTATTTACGGGAGAATGCGACAATTTCTAGGACTGCGGTTTCATACACTTCTTTGGTCGTCATTGTGATGGGACCTGGAACCGAGTCAGATAATATGCTTGATTGGCCTCCCCCTGTGATTGTCTACCCGACCTGAGGCTAACTGACTGATCGCTCCCCTTGACGGTCCTCGCAAGGACGAGCCTTGGTATTACAATTATTCACTGCCTAGTTCATAGCTCTCCGAGGGTTATCTACGAGAAGCTATGACACAGTAGCTATGATGGTCTCCTCTGTTGGTAGACTGTCTGCTGCCTACCATGACCATATTCTCTGTGGATCCGTCTGATGGATCCAGCTCCTTCGAGCCCTTCTCTCTCCTTGACGACCCTCGCAAGGACGAGATGTACTCTGATTATTCACTATATAGCTCACATCACTTCCCGAGGACTATCTGTGGAACGATGTGACACTTTCTTTACGATCGGCTTCACTCACTTCTGGTACCTCCATTTGTTGGAGCACAGTGCCGATTCATCTGATATGGGCAGTCGGTCTCTCTTTCCGATTATACGCTCGATCTGTTGGGGCATAAGACCGACTTGGCTAGGTTCCTTTGAGTCCGCTCTCTTGGATGGTCCTTGCAAGGATGAGCTCTTTTCTGATTATACCTTGACTAGCTCATAGCTCCCCGAGGGTTATATGCGGGAGACTATGACATATTTCCGATCTGATTGGTCTCTTCTGTTGGTAGCCGATTTGTCGACTACTGAGACCACTATGTGGGTCCGTCTGATGGATCCGGCTCCTTCGAGCCCTTCTCTCTCCTTGACGACCCTCGCAAGGTAGAGACACATTCTGACTATTCCTTGCCTAGATCGCAGTACTCTCCAAGGACTATCTGCGGGAGACTGCGACATTCTCTTTACGCTCGGTTTCCACTACTGACCATGTCTCCGATCTGCGGAGCATGGAATCGAGTCGTCTGCTATACGTAATTTTTGGTCCCATCCTGAGTTGCCTATCCGATCTGTGGATCATGGGACCCATCTCATTAAACTCCGTTGAGTCTGCTCTCCTTGACGGTCCTCGCAAGGTTGAGCTCCTGATATCTGTTATTTTCATGCCTAGTTGGCAGTACGTTCCCCGAGGGTTGTCTGCGGGACGCTGCCACATTCTGTAGACTTTCTGGTCTCTTCTGCTGGTAGCCGATATGTCGCCTACCGAGACCGTACCTGATGATCCGTATGATGGATCAAGCTCCTCTGAGCCCGCTCACCTTGACAACCCTCACAGGGGTGAGCTTCTGATTATTCATTGCTTAGCATGTACTACTCCCCGAGGGTTATCTGCGGGAGGGTACATCATTTTCTAGGTACTCAGTTTCATTTCTGGTGTCTCCTATCTGTTGGAACACGAAGCCGAGTCTTTTTGAGTTGTGTACTTGGTCCCCTCTCTGATTGTGTATCCGATCTGCGGATCACGGGACCACGTCTTCTGATTATGGTCTGATTCCCGGCTCCTTTGAGACTGCTCACCTTGACGACCCTCGCAGGGTTGAGCCATGTATTGCGGTATTCGGTGTGTCTCCTCTGATCTTCCGACCTCATGACCACCGAATGCCACGATGTCTCTTGTTCCTTACTTTTCCATATCTTTTTGAGACTCTGATTGATCGGAGGAGTCTGTACTGCTCTTTCTTTCTCCCGGTCTTACGGTATCGGCTCCATTCCCTCATGTTGACCCTATGAGCCGATTGACTGCTTCATGCGACCGGACCCGATATCTATCGTTTCGACCTGTTGTCTCCGGTAGCTGACACCCACTTGATTACAGATTCGGGTGTATTTTCACCTTCTGACTGCGTCCTCGTTCTCACATGGAGACGACGACGAGAGCACGGTATTCACTTACCAGATACCGTCCTGTACTTCACTAGTTTCTTCACCACTTGTATATATGTGTGCCTTGTTCATTCTTTCTCCCGCATGTTATGTGTGCCCTAGATCTATCGCCATATCTTTGTGTCTACACTTAGGACGCACCTTGTCCTAAGTATAGGGGGCACACACCGAGTTGTTCTTTCCTTGTGCAGTTTCGTCACTCCTGTTGTTGTCTATACTTAGGGATATCTCACCCTAAGTATAGGGGGAGTGATGTGTATATTCTCCATGATCTTTTCATCAATCTGTGTTCTTCTTTTCTTCTTTTCTTCTTTTCTTCTTCATATTTCTTTATCTAAATAAAAGGGTGTCGCCCCTTTGTGTCAGTTTTCTGTACTTAGGACGTACTTTGTCCTAAGAATAGGGGGGTGCACCCCTGATTTGTTAATTCTTTGATCTGTTTATTCCCACCCTTGACCCTCCCTGCTTTGTGTACAGTTTGCTATACTAAGGATTATTTGATCCTAAGTATAGGGGGGGATGGTCGACTTCTCGCTGATTCATTCTTTCATTCACTTGTTCCCTTCCTTCATTCTTTAGTCGTTATAGTGTAGGCTTTTCTATACTCAGTACGAGTTATGTCTTCTCTTTGTCTCTTTGACCTATGAGGACATAGCTCATGCTAAGTATAGGGGGATCGTATATACTCTGTATATACTATATCCATAACTCGTACTTTCGTATAATTACTAATAAATATGGCTAAAAATATGATATAATTCATTAAGTAATAATGCTTTTTATTCCTCAGATTCTTTTTGTATATACTGATTAATAAATCAGGTTAAAAATAGTTTTGCAAAATGATTTGAAGAATGGTGTGAACTGTTTGGAAAACTTTTTGTGAAATATTTTCAACCTTTGTAAACACATTTTGATTGCAAAAATTCTTCTATTTGTGTGAAATAAAGGATTTGAAAACCTATTTGCAAATGATTTTGAAAATATTTGTAAAAATATTTTGAAAAATGTATATAATGTTTGCAAAATCTTTGCAAAATAGCTTTCAAATGTTTGTAAATATTTGCAAAAATTATTTTGTACTATAATTTTCAAAATGATTTTCAAATAAATTTGAGGAATGAAAGCATCCAAATAAAATAAAATAAATGAAAAAAAATAAAATACCTAAAATTCTTTATCAATTGTATATACACCTAAATAAAGCACTTTGGTAAAACCTGTAAATTCTTTAAAATAAAGTGGCATGCCCGTGTAAATAGTTGTACATATTTTATACTTTGAGTGCCAATATTATTTGCAAAAATTCTTTGTGTAAAAACTCTCCTCTTTGTTTTCAAATTCTTTGAAAAATTGCATTATTCTTTGCATATTTGTAAATAGCATTTGCATTGCATTTATATTCTTTGATTGAGTATTGATTATTGAACTAGTCCAATAAAGTCGAAGATTGGAGCTTGATTGGACCTTACTGCACCTAATTGCACTGGAACCTTATGGGAACTAGGTTTAAAGTACTTCAGGTCTATTCAGACTTAATTCTTTGAGAAATCAGGGCTGGGTTCAAGTCACCTCAGTGGACTAATTAGAACTTTTCGAAACACACGTATGACTCTTGTCGACCGTGACCTAATTTGGACACTTGCACCTTTCACTTGGCTCAACTCAGTTGGAGTGGTGAGGGGGTTGGATTTGCCAGTCTGAGACGCACACGAGTGGAAACGTTCGTCCTCGTCTAGGGAGGGAAGTGCACCCCAACCTGGTCCAGTTTCAATGAAGTCGAATGACAGGAGAGTGTGGGTTCCAATAAAGCTTCAAAAGAGGGATAGTCTTCTAGCTCAAGAGGAAAAAGTCCTTATGTAAATGCTGCTGTAAATAGTATGTTGAAAAAAAAAGAAAAAAAACTCCAAAAAAAAGTGTACAGGCTTGTAAAATAAAAAAATAAAGTGCCTGCCGGAGTATGTATATATGTTGTATAGAAAATAAGCAAGCTTGAGCATCAAAGTTATACCATGTGAGCCTGCAGCTGGATGACTTGACTACACTGGTCTTGCATCCCATGATAGGTGGCTACACTGGCTACCGTCCATTCTTTTCCTCCCCCTCCTCTTGAGTTGGATGCCACTTGAACTTAGAAGGGAATACCCCGCTCCTCGACGGTAGAGGGCTGGATTGGGGAATCATTGGGTTGTCATTCTGGAGAAGCTAGTCTCTTTGTCATTTCAGTTGGGGAGAGCCAATATCACTTACACTGTACAAGTCAGCTTCATAGTCATAAGGGTTTGCGTATGACGTAGGCTAGTTCTGACCTGGCTATTGAGGAGATTTGAACCGAGTTCTGTGACTCTCGAAGGCTGTTGTGTTTTAAATTTGGTTCCCAACCAGGTTCCACACACATTTTCACACCAAGGTCTAACTTGTGCTCCAAACTTTGATTTTGTACAGATGAGTTTAATAATCATGATCAATTCAATTTATTCTTTGAAATCTTTATTTTTGCCTTTTCTTTTCTTCTTATTCTTTATTCTTTTTGAACTTATTACATAAGTATTTGCTAGGGACTAGCAAAGGCAAGTATAGGGGGTGATGAATCTCCATTTCATCACCTTTATTCTATCATTTTGGCCATAAAAACCCCAGCAAATGCATGTAAATAACATCACTTTGTGTATAATAGCATTCATTATTTATTGTATTAATTATACATAAAATAAGGTTTTAATGCCAAAATTATAGAATAAAGAGAAGAAAAGAAAAAGGAATAAAATATTGCAAATATTTTATAATACTAACCCCGAGACCAAGGCCAGAATGGAATTGGTCGACAAGAAATAAAGTAGGGGGAGATAAGGGCCAATAATACAATAAATACCTCATTTATTTATTCATTCATTTATGCATTTTTGACACCTATTTTGCATTTAATTATTTATTTATCAAATAAAAATATTTTGTACATGAAAATTGTAGATAATAATGTAAATAAAAATACAAAATTGATTTTGTACAAAAATGATATACAATGTACATTTTATATTCAGAATAAGAAGCCAAAATCTCAACTTCACAGACCCATATCTTGCAAATAAAAACTCAAAATCCACCAAACTCACCTTTAATTGTATATAGCTTTCCAAGAACTATTTAATAAAATTGGTTTCAGAATTTTTTGAGTTTATCTATAAAAGTTAGGTTTTGGGCCCCTATTGTACATAATACCGATTAAAATATTCAATTTATTCATTACCCATTATTTTTACAAATTCATAGTTTTATAAATTTATATACATTATTTATAACATATATGTACATTAAAACTATAATTAAACCAAGAAGAAACGCACAAATAAAATAAAGTTATCTAAATACATAGGCAAAATACCTATGTTATTTATATGTATATAAATAAAAAGTGAGTTTATTCTTTTATTCTTTATTCATCTATATTTTTAATATTTATTAAAAATGTAATCCCTAAATAAAAACAAATAAAATACATTAAATAAATAAAATGTATATATAATATAGGTAAAATACCTATAAGTATACCTACATATTACATAGACCTATTTATTTAAACATTTAAATAAACTCATAAAAATTAAATAAAAATATATTTATACTCACAAAAATAAGTTATAAATAAATAAAATAAGAAAATAAAATAATAAAATAAAAATACACAAAATAAAAATAAATACATGTAAATACACTTATAAATACATCATTAAAATAAATTCATAATAAAACACATCAAAAAAATAAATAAAAATCATAAATAAATAAAACATTAATTAATAAACATTTTTTATTTTATAATCAAAATTAAATAAGGTCATTTATTATACCTAAATAATGAGTCAAATTTGTGCAGACGTGGACCAATAGGATTCCAGCATTCGTTGACCTCGGTCAACTCAGCCCTCATCCTCACCAGCCGTCAAATCTGTCAGACATGGCGTTTTCTCCAAATTTTCCCGATCGACCCGTCGCTCCAATGACATCGGTCCCTTCACGGAAATTACTCCTAAAACATTGTACATACACGCCCATAGCTTGCTTCCCCTGTATATAGCTTGGATTCCTTATTTTTGGCCGGTCAATAAGGGCTCCCATTATGTTCGAAAATAAATCAGCTCCAGCCCGCCAGATCTGTCAAACCCCTCGTCTTCTCCCATTTTTCCCGGGTGCCCCGTCCATCGATCGTCTTTGCTTCCTTCACAAGAAATGCTCCTGGTATCTTGTACATCCACGCCCCCACGTTAGATCTTATGTATATATCACCGATTCCTTATTATTTGCCGGTCAATAAGGGCGCATACACATGTTTATAAATAACCCATCTTCCTCCTCCAAATTTTTTTGGCCATTTCCCTAGCCCTAGAGCTCTCACTTTCGGCCTAGTGTGCATCCATGTGACAGGTGGAGGTCCCCTGAAGGTTGTGGAATCTCGCGGAGGAAGGAGATGCGCCCACGGCGGCGCTCTGGCAGTCGTCCTGCTCCTTGGCTCTCCAGCCAAGTTCGAGCTGTGCATTTATTTTCATAGGTAGATTTTTATTCCCACATTTCATTCCTGTCTTTTATTTTGCATTTAGATTATTAGAATAGCGCAATTTAGTTAAATCGAAGTTCGCCGGAGCTCTGCTCCGGCGACTTCTTCACCGTACCCCCGACTGTTTTCCGACTGCTACAACCACCCCATTTCACTCCCTTCCAGTTCTCCACCTTCCAGCCACCTCTGTTCAACCGGATCCCTCTTGGATTCGCGAATCGAAGCTTCAACTCCGCCGCTCGCCGGAAGCTTCGCCACCTCGCCCATTTTTGTGCTAACAGCTTCAAATCCAGGTCGAGGGTGAAGCCCTCGAGCCATGTGGTCTTTCCGTGCAGGTCTATTGCGCCAAGATGCACCAGGAGATGAAGTACACGCTGGCGGAGGTACCTGGAGCGCCACCTCGACATCGACCTTGTGGCGGCGCTCCAGTCGTCCTTTGGCTGATCTGAAGCCTCCTGCAGATAGAGGGGAGCACCTGCGATGTATGGGGACCCTTGGGAGCAGCAAAGACCGGGCGGAGCACGAGATCTCATCGGAAGAAGCTCGCCCTAGCGAGCCTTCTTCCCTGTTCTTCCAGCTTCGTCCTCTGCCGTCGGATGAAGATCAAGGTCCCAGGTTTAATCATGGACGTCCGATCTTCCAGAGCCTTAGCCGTTGGATCACGTGAGTGATCTAATCTCAGACGTCAGATAGCGAACCGTCATCGGCTCACGTGGAGGCGCCACGTGGATAAGTCACGCATACCACCCGTTGGATGATGCGCCTTTGGGGGTAAATTTCAGATATGTCCCCTGCCTTTTTGGATTTATATTTTAATTCTGTAAATAAACTTTCATGTTATAAAATAATTATTATTTTTGCAGTAGGACCCTTGTACTTTCCTTAATTACATTTAGGTCCTCCAGCGCCTCACGTGCAGTCCTACGTGAGGCGCGTGAATTTTACACTGTATCCCTGGCTCTTTTTGTAAATTAGGAAAAAGTTTGAAAACTTTAAATAAATGTTTATTTATGTAGGTATTTTTGCACAGAGCCCCCTGTAGTTAATTTTATTTGCAAAAATGCCCCTGCCAGGCTTTATTTTTTTTGTGTCTTTTATGTATTTCTTAAAAATACCTATGTTGCTCCTAAAATTCCACAAAAATTAGGTTAGATGTTTCATGCCCCGTACTTTCACGCCACATGTCCATTTTGCATTTTTTGCATTTTTACCTAATTTTAAAAATGAAAAAGGAGCCATTTTTGTACAGTCTAATTTATAAAATACCAAAAAAATATAAAATGTTTTTGAAAATTCCAAAAAAATTATATATGGTATATTTATAAATATATTGAGTCCAGAAAATGAAAAAACCTAAAAACAAGAAAAAGAAAAATAAAAAAATCAGAAAGCTCCAAAATCCAACAAAAAAATAGAAAAATCCTTAAAAAATCCCAAAAATATAGTTTTCTCTTTTATAATTATCTATATATTATTATTAATGTATTAAAATTAATTTGGGTAATTTTTGAACTTATTTTATATTTTTAAAACCCCAAATTATGTTCGGCCTAGTTAATTGGTCCATATTGTGGACATTTTTGAAATTAAAATCACATAAAAAGTAGAAATATTCCAGAAAAATAACAAAAAATTAGAAAAATATCAAAAGCTAAAAAATATTATATCTATATATTTTGAGCATTATATATAACTATATTATATAATTAAAAATATAAAAAAATGAAAATATCAAAACAAAATAAAAAATATAAAAACAAAAATATAAATAAATAAATATATATATATAATTAAAAACCCACAAAAAAATACAGGATTGGACATGATCATTGAATTGAATAATTGCACAACAAATTTCACCATACAACCTTTCGCCTCCCAGTGTTCGACCTCTACTTGTGCTTACACCTATACACATTTGCATGTAGAGTTATAATAAATTTTAACTCCACATTTTTGAGATTTAATTTCATATATTTCATTGTGGGTTAATTGTTGATTGATTTGGGATTTATTGAGCGGTCACCGCATCGACTGGATGTCTCGCCCTGTGAGATATCTAGACACTCGATTTTTCCCTTTCATCAGTCAGCTAAGGAGAATGGGAAGGCAATCATCTTGATCGTGTCCTCATCCACAAATCTGTCGTGGACAGTGCTGTAAATCATCTCAAACTCCTGCAGATGGATATAAGGCTCCTCGGTTACTAGCCCGTGAAACTTGGACAATAGCTGAATGGTTAGCGGTCTAAGCTCAAAGTTCCCAATAATGGGAGGAAGCTGGATCCATCGGTGAGTGAGGGTTGCAGTTGGGTTGTGCAACTGCCTCATGGTCATCGGCGACAACCTCTCCTGGTTAGGTTCTCCTCCTCCACCGCCTGCTTCTGGTATATCACCATTGCCCTCAGGTCTGTCGTTTCTACCCTCTCGCATTTGCGCCAGCTCCTTCATGATATCACCCATGAATACTCCCTGGTCTCTGATCTGTCTCTGCATGGTCTCCAGGGATGCTAATAATGAATTGTTGATGGCAGCTTGGTCATATATGAATGGTGGTTGTCCCTGCTCATATGGGTGTTCCTCTCTGCCGGCCATTGCTTGGGTCTCTGCAAAGGCAAAAGAACCATCTCAGGTGCCGTCAAATGCTCTGAACTGTGTGCTTCACTAAATTCTGACACCACTGGACTGATGGAAGAAGAAGGGTGGTCGAGGGGGAACATGGTGGACATAAACTCAGGCTCGGAGAGTGGGTCTGGACTCCCCGAAGCCGACCTAGATAAGTAGGAAGGAGTGCTCGATAGCGGTGCCACCAGACGTGGCTTAAGGGATCTCCTTCCCATCATTTTGATCTGGAGAAAGGGCGGATGAGATCTGGAATGCAAACAAGATGTGAAAACAAACCCCCAATTCACCTACGCAACTCTGAGCTGATGATTGTGAAAGTTCGGTCGTTTAACTTGTCAATTTTAGTTAGGTGATCAATCAATCTATCAGAGCGATTAAGCGAGCTGTTGGGAACCCGATGCTCCTAGGAGACTGTCCCAAACTAAGGCTAGATCTTTCCCAACCAATATGAATTGCAGACCGTTTACCGGCTACCAGATCAGTCCACTCTGCAAAGGACGTCACGGTCCGCTTTACCGGTTACCGGAGAGATCCTCACTGGAGAACGACTAACCCTAGAGCAGTAGTCTGAAAGGAGTTCAGGTATGGCTCTATCCTAGTGTGCGGGTCACTCTCTTGCTGCAGATAAATCAACCAATGAGGGGGTTCCTCTCCCCAAGACAAAATTTTTGAGAGTGAGGTGAGTTTTAGAGTCATGTTTGCATTAGCAGTCCCAATTTCATGGTTTTCACTTTTTTTTTTAAAATCTTTTTTATGAATAAAGACAACGCCTAACTAATTTTCCGATCTCCTGGTTAGTTTAAGTCCAACAAAATGGAGGAGGACGTCAGAAAAGTCGATGCACGATCAAACACGATGATGCATGCAGAGATAGAAATGTGTACCTTGCTCCAGCACTCTACATGCAGGGTGATCCATGCATAAATTAAAGACAAGAAATAAACTACCTATATGATGCACGAAGAAATCGGCCTTAGACAAGAATTTCTACACGAGAAGAACAATAGCTAAATGGTCAACAAGAGAGGTCGGGGTCCGATCTCTGATGCCAATCGGTGTCCGCCACAACGGATCATGTCAGCGCTGTATACGACCATTAGCGGCACGCGACTCCTTAGGTGACCAGAATTGCTTTTTCTTTTGTGAGTTATTAATAGGTCCACTTAGCGATCTATAGGCACATGCAGATATATTAGGTGTGGGGTCCTAATTAATTGCGTCGCAATCATAATAAAATCCTAAGTGTAGGGGCCAAAATCCGCGTGAATCAAAAAATAAAAGAAAATCGAAGAAAACAAAACCGGCGAGAAAACCGCGCAAGCAGACGAGCCCCCCAAGAGAACAATCCCTCAGGCACTGGACCTCATGAAGTGTCGAAGTGTCCAAGTCCTGTTTAGTTACAAATTATGTGTCACTCTCTCACAAATAATTACACAAATATATGCAAGAAAGTAAACTAGAGCTATTCTACAAAATCTCTAAGTTCTCCTCGTGCAGGTCGTAGCCGGCTTCACGTGGGTGTTCAAGCTCCTAGGAAAAATGCCTCCCTCGATCCGCGGTACCTCACACAAAGCCAACAAAGAGGGTGGTCAGATAGCTCAAAAATATCTATCAATAAATGAGAGAGATAAAAATGTAAACAAGCAATCACAGTCAATCACAAAGTAATGATCTATATGCTATTGCTCCCCGGCAACGACACCATTTTATTAACCCAAAAATCAGTGGTCTCAAGTTCCACACAAGGCAGGAACTCAATCGTTGAACCGACCACACGGAATTCGGGTCAAATCAACAATTAACCCACGACAATCAAATTAAGCAATGAAAGTAAATGTGGAGTTAAAATTTATTATAACTCTACAAAATATGTATATAGTGCAAGTAATATAGAGTGTCAAACACAGGGAACACGCATGATAGATTGGTAAGATAAATGCTCAAGACTGAAAGTGATCAAATGCCTAAGCAAATGTTATTTTTTGTGGGTTTTGAACTTTATATTTTTTTATTTAATTTTTGATTTTATATTTTTATATTTTGATTTTTAATTTACTGATAATGTATTTTCTTTTTATATTTTATATTTTTATATTTTTTCTTTTAACAAAGATATAAAGTTATATAGGATATATTTACAAGAGAGATGAGAGAGAGATAAAAAGAGGTAAAAATTATCAAAATCCAGGAAATAAAATGTTTTTTATGCTTTTTATAGTTTTCTACTATTTTTGTGATTTTTCCAAATTTTTTCAAAATTTTTTGGTATTTTTAAAATAAAAAATACTGAAAAATAGTGAATAAACTTACTGGCTGAATTTAAAATGAGGATGAAAAATATCAAACAGAATCAAAACTTCCTTAAATTAATTTTAGAATAAAGATAACAAAATAGGGAAAATTCAAAAACTAAAATTGTATTTTTAAGATTTTTGTGGAATTTTTAAGATTTTTATGAAGATTTTTGGTGTTTTGCTATTTTTAGGGGTTTTCTTTTGAAATTTTTAATAATTTTTGGTCTGAAGTTAAAACACACAAAAACAAATAAAATATATTTTTTTTGGAATTTTTCAAAAAGGTAATGAATATATTAAAAATAAAAGACTGCAGGAAGGTAGAAATGATGTTTTTGATTTTTTTGATTACCCAAACAAAAAGATAAAAATACAACAAAAATAACTAATTATAGAACAAATTCAAGGGAACACGAACATATTTTTAGATTTTCAAATAGATAAACGGTGCTCCAGAAATAAATCAAACACTCAGAATATTGTAGAAATTTTATAGGACACAAACCATAATATCTTTTGATGAAATTTAAATAAAAATTCGGCCCCACTAATTTCTACAACATATCCAAAAATGAGCAAGTGATATCATGTATTGAAAGAGTTATTAACAAAATACACTAAATCAGTGTCCTGAGTTCAAAAATTCACCATTAATAGCTCGTACATCAGAATATTTTGAAATTTTGATACTATGTAGATCTTTAAAGCAGCTTTCTAATAAAAAATCTCATAGAAAACAGAGTTCAGATGAATGATTTATGAGTGTTTAAGTGCAGGGGTACAGATGAAAATATAAGAACGAAACCACAGTTCAAAAGATATTCAAAAACTTTCCGAAATATGTCAAAAATGAGGGGACGTGATTGCAAAATGTCCCACTAATCCAGGTAGCATCAAGCTGCTCTTGGACAATAAGGGGATGTGCGTGGAAGTGCTCCGATGTACATGCAATTAGAAGAAGGGCTCGAGTACAAAACTCAGCCAAGATGTTAGGTACACAAAAAATGGGATATGAATGGGTTTTCCTTCGATTTGGTGAGGGAAGAAGGATGTGCTCCGACTACCGTATGTAGCCGAAGATGGAGGGGGTTGTGTATGAGGATATGTAGAATAGCAGAGGATGGCAGTGGTGAGATGTGAGCCGCGTCAAGGAGGATGAATGAAAGTTGAAATGATGGGTTGGAAGCTCGTCGGAGCTTGCTCCGGCGAGGGGTGAAATGGGTGATTAAGTGACTAAAAAGCAAATAAACAAAATGCTAGAATAAATCTATGATCTGCAAGTGAATAAAGAGAAAGGAAACGAGAAAAAAATGACCTCGACTGGCCTAGAAACCAGGAAGTTAGAACCTCGACGGCCGATGGCCGGAGGTGGGGGTGGAGCTGCCCTTCGACTCGCCTAGCCGCGCCTTCGAGGAGCTGGAGAGCTCACTGTCACTTCACTCTATCTTGAGCTCCAAGAAGGGTGGCCAAAATAGGTCCAAGAGGGTTCAAAAAACGAATGGGAAGGAGATGGGGTGTTTTGTACATGTGAGGTGGGCAACTCCAAAGAATGATGGAGATAAAGCGAATCGTTGATCCAATCCTCCAAGCAACCTCTGGGTGTGTATGAGGGTACTTCAAGGAGAAAAAGTCATGAAGAAAGCGTAGCGATTGGGTGAAAGGATCAGCCTTGAAAAATCCAAGAAAACGGACAAAAAACAAGGTTCTGACAGGAGTGGCAGAGGCTGGTTAGAGAGTTGATGAGGTGGTAAGAAGATCGGTGTGTATATAGAGAATCCACAACTCAACCCTCGATATAATGATTGGACGTGTATGGTGGATGTATGGGGAGAAAAAGTTAAGAAGGAAGCGCAACAGTTTGGTGAAAGAATCGGCCTATAAAAATTCGAGAAAATGGGCAAAAACTAATGTTCTGACGCACAACAGATGGGGGGTCAGACAACGTGATGAACAAGCTCCAAGGATCGAAGAAAATAGGGCGAATCTATGATCCAATCCTCAAGATACACCCTGAGCGTGTATGGTGGATATAAGGGGAGAAAAAGTCAAGAAGACTTCATCGCGAAAAGATGCACGACGCGTCCTCCAAAAATCGGCGAAAACGGCCAAAAACGTGGTTCTAACACAGTACATTGGTAATTCATCTATGTATTTTATACAAGAATTTTATTTTTAATGTTTTATTTATCATTTTATTCCAGTTTTAATATGTACATATACAATATTTATGTAATAAAAATATGAAATAATAAAAATAATGAATAATAAATAAAATGAATATTTTAATCGGTACAAGTATACAATAGGGGTCCAAAACTCAACTTTCAAACCGTAACTCCGAAAAATACGAAACCACCTTCATTAAATAGCTTATTGAAAATACAATTAAAGGTGATTTTGATATATTTCGAGTTTTTATTTGAGAGATACATGTATGGGAAGTTGGGATTCTAGGATTTATTCAGATCATAACTTTTTATCTGTACATTATTTTTGAGTGAAATCAATTTTGTATTTTTTTATATTTAATTATCTACAACTTTTATGTACAAAGTTTCTATATTTGGAGTATAAAAAGTGAAACAAAAAATAGGTCCCAAAATGAATAAAGAATAAATAAAATAAAAGGTATTTGTATTGTATTTTGGGCCTTATCTCCCCCTACTTTATTCCTTATCGACCTAGTCATCGAGATGCCTAGTTCTCGGGGTTTCGTGTCATAAAATATTTACAATATTTTATTCTTATTCTTTTCTTTTCTTTATTCTATAATTTTGGCTTTAAAAACCGTATTTTGTACACTATTTACACAATAATGCATGGATGCTAAAATGCATGAATTAACACTATTTACACGTACTTACTAGGGTTTTTAAGGTCAAAATGATAGAATAAAGATGAGGAAACGTAGATTCATCATGAGCCTCAGCCACAGCCTCAGACACAACGTTAGGGAGTTTCCGTGGCAGGAACTCCAACTTCAGACAACCTCATCAGAGACAGACGCAGAGTATGGCAGGTTCCAGTGCCGCACTAGCCGGGAAAGGGTAGTTACATGTAGTTACAGAGGAACAGGCACGCTCAGCGGCTACTGTGATTTATACAAAGAATGTGAATGCCATACGCAAATATTGCCGCAAAAATGGCGTAAACTGGTACCCGGATCCTCGGGGGTTCACATATGACTATTAGACAAATGAACTACCATGAACTCTTGCACATGATACTTATCTCAACCTCAAATGAGAAATTAAACGATCGATTCAATCTAAGCGGGTAGGAACATGGTTGCTTTGTCATGCGCAGTAGACAAATGGGTCATGGGAACTGCAGATACTGATGCATTTCCAAATTTCTCTAATATCATGGATGTCTAAAGAACATAGTAGTGTGTTTAAATAATTCTTCATATTAGGAATAATTTGATAGCAATTAGTCATTCAGACTAGATCGAGGCTAATGCAACCATCTATATAGGTTGTTCACTTTAGCTTCCATCCCTCAAATAGAATGCAAACATTTACTTCCCTGAAATTTAAAAAAATGACGGAAGAAAAAATCCAGACTCGTACATGAGATAGCATAGCAACAACAATAAAAAAATATTCATGACTCAATGGTCTAATGCTTGCAATGAGAAAACTTGACTACATCAGCCATGCTTAAAAAGTGGAACATGTTTACACTAGTCATGCTCGAGACAACTCCATTCCTGATTGCTAACAACACTTGGGCTTACAAAGAAATACATGAGTCCTTTAGGAAAGAGTTTCTAGACATAGGAATTTAATGGGTGCCAAGCCAACTCATTGGTCGTTCATATCCTCAAATGGAAATAGCTAACACCTTACACATTCTATAGATAGTCTCCTTTTTTAAAGAATATGATTTCATGAGATTGTGGATCTAATTTGACTTTTAAGGCGAACTTGAATAGAGACTTGTGGAACATAGAATCAGTTGAGTTAAAATCCTGATTCTAACGAAGTTTCTACATATCATTAGGCCATAAGTCTGATCAAGCTCAGTTTTTAGTCTGTTTGTAAATTTGGTGTGTAATCCAAGTTCATTTCACTTTTATTAGAATTCATTCTTTAAATCAATGTTTGCTAAGGGACTAGTAAATATTAAGTATAAGGGGTGATGAATCAAGGTTTCATCTAAGACCTAAAAATTGAGCTAAATATCTTAACAAATATATGCATGCATGTACTAATATAGCATTACTATAAATATATACATATACATAAGAAGTGTGAATTAACACTAAAAAACTTACAAATTGCAAATATATATAATCAAGAAGAGGACAGACTGTATGGAAGCATATATATATATATATATATATATATATGAAGGTTGGTCAAAGGAATCAAAATAAATAGACATGTAAGTTCTAGTTCTTACCTTTACCGGAGACTGAGATCGTATGATTCAGTAGACTCAATAAATAGAAAAAAATAAGGAAACAAACAAAAAGATGATGTTTTGTACATAAAATCATAAGAAATATATCACAATCAAATAGCTACAGATAGTTTTGTACAATTCATAATGATCTAATTTCTTTATCATTAACTCAATTAAATTATACAGGAAAATATAAAAATATCACAAAAATACCATCTAGCGCAGATGATAATTGGAACCAGTTCACCTTTTCCAATATACTTTCATTTTGGATTTTTAATTTGGAGCATATAAACTCTAATTCAACCCTACACACTTGTAAAGTTCATCATTTAAAAGTTTTTAAATCTTAAAACTACTTTGAAAGTGTGAGGGGGCTCATCTATAAAAAGTCGATTTCGAGAAGATTATACATGTGTGCTTGGAACTTGTATATTTTTGTATAAAATAATTTTACATTCAGTTTTACTTGGTTTTATTTTTTTGTCCTTCTTGTATATTCTACTTTATTTTAAAAATATAACACCAACTGGAAATCCTAAAATAAAAAAGAAACAAATATATGTTCTTGTTATACATGCCTATTCGACTTGTATGTCATATTTTATTTTTTTGTATTATATATATATATTATTTCACTGAAATAAAAATCAATAAAAAATATGTCTACGCAGTTCATAGATGTAGTATTATTATAAATTATAATCCATGCTATTATTACAAGAAATACAAACGAAAAATAAGGAAAACCCAAAATTCATGTACAAAATGCCTATAAAAAAGGAATTCAATGTAAAGGTCTTTTGGAGAAACCTCCTTCTGCAAACATGGAGATCTTTTTTCTCAAGAAACTTTCATATCTTGAGTTTTTCAATTTGAGATCATATTTTATTTATTATGAAGTTTTTAGAAAATTTGTATTTTAGACCTATATTAGTGTGCCATGTTGCTCTGGTCTTTGGTATATATCTCTAGTCTGCTAGTCAATGAGTTCTTTGTCTCTCCTTATTCTTTGAAGACATCATCCTATCCCCTTCGAGGACATACTATTAGTCAACTCCTCTTCTCTCATTTTAACATCCATCTTCTTCTGCAAATAACACCACCTACCACCACTACCTCAGCAACCAACCACCTCGAACTCCCTTCCTTAAGCACCATTGACCTCATCCTCGACCAGAGCTACATGCTTGATATCACCCTTCATCTCGAACCGCTCCTCACATAAAAATAACTTGGACCTCAAAATGAATCCACCATTATTCTATTCCCTATCCCCAAGGACGATAGAGGTGACAACTCCAATGACATGTGGTCAAGTTATGATGGGAGGTCGGTTAGCTGTGGTGAGATATAAGGTACCCTTGGTTACCCTTGTTGCAGCGCCCACCGGAGTTGTGGAGCTTCGCACCCTTGATGCCAATGGGCTTGAAGTGACAACTGGAACCCAATCTCCAGTCATCAATGTCTGTGCATGTTTATCATTCTATTCTTATATCGTTCACCCATCCTTCCTTAGCACCCCAACAATGGTGTCATTTGAAAAACTTTTTTCACCTTAAGTTAATATGAAGGAGTTGTAGTGTATTTGACAAATACCAAATTACTATGTATGTATATATGATAGGGATCTTTAAGAAAAGAGTGTGTTGTACTTTATTTTACTTGAGAAATTCCGATGTTGAAAAAAAGGAGGCGGTTAGTTTATCGACTTGATTTAATTCATGTTTTTAGCTTTATTGTGACATACAACAAAATGTAATGAAATGAACTTAAATGCAATATGCAATGTGAATTAATGCAATGTATGCAGATGCATATGTGTACAATGTGTAGTGAATGCGATGCGATCAAAATATGAATGGCACATATGATACCAAATGTTTGTGTATTTTTAATATTTTCTATATTTTCTATATTTTTATATTTTCATTCTTGTAAATTTTAATCTATTTTAAAAGAAAAGGAAAAATAATATTGTGTTAGTATAATAGGGGATGGAATAAAAGTGAGTGTTTTGATTATTTTAATAGTGATAAAAATACAATAAAATGAAGAATTAAATATTTTGGGGATTTTAATGGTTTTATGTTGTTTTTAGGTATTTTAAATGTGTAGGGCTAGAATAGAAACAAAAATAAACAAAATAAAGTTTTGAAACTTTTAAAAAAGGATTTCAAGCACCAATTTTAAAAAGGATTTGTGTATCACATGAGGCCTAAAAAAATCATAATTTTATTTTTTTCTAGATATTATTAAACAAGTTTTCAGAATACTTTTTCTAATACATGGATTTAAGATGACATTAATATAAATTATGCAAGGAATGCAATGTTTCTAATTAAGGTTAAAAATGCAATATTTTTCAAACCTAAAAATGTTAGATGTATCACAATGCATATGGGGTCTGTTATATTTTTAGATTTTTGGAATAAATATTAACTAATTAAAATGCAAGTACAACATGTTCATGATTTGAGTTTTTTCATTTTTTAGAACTAGCAAACCATGAATTTTAAATCCTTAATAAATCGCATACGATAGAGCTCAATAAGGAGCATCCAAGGATATCTTTTATTTGTGGAAATTTTGCATAAAGCACCCTATATGACTCATATAAATGATCTGCCAATTAATTTATATGTAACTCGTAATGCAATGGATTTTATAAAATCTATGTCAAAAGTTTGTTCATCAAAAGTGATACAACATGCCCAATTTCCACAAATTTTCAAAACATTTTTAGCTAATATTGAATCAATAAGCTCAAATGCAATGTCTCAAACAAAAGTTAATAGTAATTATAACTTTGCTTAGTAAGTTACCAACATTTGCTTAATGTAAAGAGTATGAAACAAGTTTTAAATTGACATAATTTCAGGAAATGATGCTATAAGGTTCACGTACTATTCAAATTACCAGTTAGGTGTCTAAGTGCAAACTTTGGGAATAAGAAATTACACTAAAAAGCCCTAAAAGGACTTATATGTTATTTTAGAGCGATTAGGTGTCAGTGCAAAACACCAAAGGCGAGTGCTTAGTTACATTTCTATGAAAGAGCGCTTGTGTAGATGCAATTCTCCCTAGCACGTAAGTGTGGGCATGTAACTCTTTTGTTGGATCCAATGGAAAAGATGCGGGTACCCTCGATCGGGTGGCTGCAATTCTAGCACGTGGTGCTATTACGTATGCTCAATCTTAGGTAATCAGATAGTGGAGAAGTGGTGAAGCTAGGGCGATGGATTAGCTGCTTTCACCCCTACGTTAGTATGATCGAGTCATCATATACTTTGACGAAAACAATTGATCATAAATTCTATATTAATGTACATGAGATTGGCGTCTTCATGAAGAGAGTATGGTGACCTTTTTCACCTAATAAGATCCAAGGTCAAATAAATGGAGGTGGAGAGTTTTTTAATTAATGACTCAAGTATAGATCACCATGCATTTAATTTCAATCTAAAATACACTAAATGTGGTGCAAATGAAGTGAATTAATGCAATCTAAATTAAATGCAATGCAAAGAATGTGAAAGCATGTGGTTAATGCAATGTGTATATGCAATGGTTTTGGGTATTTCATTTTTTATTTGTATTTATATATTTATATTTTTTAAATTTACAACTTTTTAAAATGGTTTTTTATTTTAGGAGAAAAGAAAAAATGATGTTGTACTTATATAACAGGTATAAAGCTAAAGTAATGGCTTTAACTATTTTTAGTTATTATAAAATTATAGTAAAAACTGTAAGCATATACTTTTTTGGGTATTTAGGGGTCTCAATGTTTATTGAGTACTTCAAAAACAAAGTATAAAATTAAAATAAAATAAACAAAAATAAGTTTCATAGATGATTTTAAAAGGGAAATATAATTGATCAAAATAGGAATTACGTTGCAAACAAGGTTTTTAGAACACTTTTTTGGATAGATAATTAAACATGATTTTTAGAACATATTTTTTTGGTATTTTAAATTTCATATGAATAACTATGAATTATGTGAGATATTAGATGTTTAGTATTTTAATGTTTAAGATGTGATATTTTGAAAATAAAAAATAGGGAATGATGTAGATAAAAATGCAACCAACTTTATTTTTCTGAATTTATGGAGATACGATGGCTTAATTCAAAATGAAAAAATAGCAGACCATGGCTAGATTGTATTTATAAGCATGGCAAACCATCTCAATAAATCAGAACATGCACATGTGATTAAGGGATATCATGTAGTATTTTTAATTTGATAAAATATTGCATAAATTGCACAAGAAAAAACATATAAGCAATTTAGGAATTAATTTCCCCATGGCAAAAATTGTAATGGATTTAATAAGACCCATATCAAAGTTTTCTTGTAAAAAATACTAAAACATATCCTAATTTTATAATTTTCCACAGTATCCTTATATTTATATTGAAATTAAAAGCTGAAAATGAAGTTTCCAATCAAAAGATAATAAGTAAGTCAAATACAGTTAAAAAATTACCACAAATAGCCCAATGGAAGGTGGAGAAACTAGTTTTTAAAACAAGATCAATTTCATCACATTTGGTGCAGTGGTTTATAAAATAATAACAAGTTTTTACAAAAATTATATTGCATTTTTTGAACTTAAAATAAAAGCTAAACGGTTGATTTGGGGCCTTATCTGCAATATAGGAGACTAGGATGCACCTTAGTGCAAATTCTCCAAAAAGAAGGGGCTTGATTCGAATTCAAAGATCCTCCACGAGTACATTGTGCAAAAAAACACATCACATACGCATTGCACGTGGTGTAATGATGTTTATCTGCGCCTTGTGTTGATCACAATGCTTGGCTCGCACCATGTGGTCACCCGGATGGATCTATGGACTCTCGATACAAGGGTTGAGGTTGGTGATGGCTCATAATCTTGTGTTCCTCCCGTGGTAAAAATTCCTCTTGTATGATGAGGAAAACCCAAATACCAAGGGCTTGTTTAGTTACCAGGTTATCTCGAGGTAACTTGGTTTACCCCTTTGCATTCCTGGATTGGAATTCCATCACAAATCAATGTGAGATCACATCATATTCCTCATTCCAACCCTCGCCAACCTTCATAACCATCCAAATAGCTACTATTCACAGCATGTTACTCCAATCCAAACCAATCTAGTTACCAAACATGCCCCCAAGAGCATCTTAGGTACATGACAAAATTGACATTTCCACCAACACTTTTTATTTTTCAAATAAATCACTTGCACATCTAGATTTTGTCTTTGATGACTCACCTTATAAATTCACCTTATTGAGGCTTTTTGGAATAAAGAATTGTGATTTTAGGCTCGAGGCCTAAACTGCTATAGAAAGCAATGGACTTGCGAATATGGAGTTAATTAGTTTACCATGGATCATTAAAGTGTTGGATGTCCCCTTTAAATAAAACCAACTTTGCTCTCTTGAGAGTCCAAAAAATAAGAACATCTTCGCTATCTATGAAACTAGATCACGGTCCTTTACTTCAGGATTCATTTGTATTCTAATCATAGATGTAGCTTTTAGGGGATCTTATCGTTCTATATTCTCTTAATTTAGAGATAGAAAAAACCAGCTTTAGTTGCAATCCATGGCCATGTTATCGTCATAGGGGATTTAACCTTGTAAGATTTGAAAGTACTATATCTTCTTAGTTCCTTATCATCTCTCCACTATAGAGATTTCAATATTTGGATTCATTATTCCTCCTCGATATATCCTAGGAAATATGAGTAGGGATGTCAATCTTGTCTATCCATTGGGTACTCGATTTGAACCCATCCCATTTAATGACCCAAAACTCATTCCATTAACTTTTGGACAGGTTTGGGTATTAAATTTATTACCCATGCATGTATGAGTATTGGAGTACCCGAACGTGAACCTACCCCAAACCCGAATAAAGAATAAATATAAATATAGATGTGTATTGCATTTTAGTCAAACTAATGAAATCTATTTCAAATCTAATAGGTGACGATCTACATATATAATAATCTAACTCAATTTTCTCCTTTCCCTCTAATATTCAATTACATTTTAGTACATCTATAACTAAAAATATCACCACAGAAGAGTTGAACACATAATATATATAAACATTTAATACTCACTACACATTGCACATCTTTGTATACCATCAAATTACATGAATCCATCCGTTTAATCTATGTGCGAAAATCTTGTGTGCATTTATGAATAGCTTAAGATTTGCTATGATGAATATATGGGTACCTATTGGGTGCATGGATATCTGTCAAGTATATGGGTATTCGCTAGAAATTACGTGTTTAATAAACGGGGCGGGTATGTGTAATGTTTTTTATAAATGTATATGGATTTGGGAATATTGAAACCCACACCAAACCTGAGTCGTTGACATCCCTAAATTACATGTGGAACTACTTGTAACATTGATCACAATTATCAATTCATTTCAATCACCGCAACATTGTATACTGGTAACTAAAGATGCTAACAACACTACACAATTGGAGTAATTGATATACATGAATTCCATGTAGATTGGTGTCTAGCTAACTCCATTGAATATAATGAATATGATTTAAGTATCAAAGATGTATTACCGCCCTATGTATATGCTAGTAGTTATTAGAATGAAATCGTCTAAAAATTTCATATGAAGCTTTGTATCAATGAGAATATATAAAAATCAAAGACGTGGTTTTGAACGAATAGTATGTATGTACGTGGAATTTATACATGTATTCAGTCTCCCTTTAGTTTTCTTTAATTTGCAAAGCTATGTTATGGCCACTTAAACATGTAATAAAAAGAAGACACACGATAAGATGCCATTGAATGTTGCTTGATCACTTGGATTTGCATAACTTTTTATTAAGAGTAAGTTGAATGGCTTTTTTCCCTTTTCAAAGGTAACAAGAGTTTGAAATGGAAGAATATGTATGTATCATATGCAACGTTCAAGCTCACCATAATTTCATTAACTTATGATCAAATCCATTTCCAAATGTCTATTTAAGTTAATCACAGGGAATATGAATATGAATTGTTGATCCAAAATAATACTTCGCATGCACGATTCCAACTTAATATATATCAAGCGAATACTTATTGTTACCCATGATTTCAAAATTAATATCCAACCAACACCTCTTGTTACGTTTTTATATGGAGTAACTCATAACTAGTAAATTTATATTTCCAATTTCAACATGCAAGATTGAATGGTCGTTAACCATCAATTATTGAATGCCGTTTGACTCAAAAGAACGAGAGGAAGACGATATGCATAAAATATGGGAGTATAGATATTTATAAGTTTATGTGAACTCAACAAGGGAGAATTTCATTACCTTTGAGAATATTCCTTTGGAATCTCTTTCCGCATGGAAATAAAATTTCCGTCACCTCGGTCACAACGAGAATATGCCCATGAATGTCACCTCGAGCTTCTCTAAGCGTTGGTGATTTCAGATCATCTACCGGAATACCTTCTTCAGCAACGATGATGGCCCTCTATCAAGAAAAAATGGCCAAGAAGATGGCGTTCCGATGAGTTGAGATATGGGATGATGGCTAAGGTTTGATATGACATCCATCTCCTATTATATTTATAGGAAAATAGTTGATTTTCGGAACGGGTTTAGATCCGTATACGACTTCCGACTCATTATCTCGAAACACATGTATTGGATAGGTTCCCCTCCTTGTGGGAACCTAGTCCATATATATAGGATATTGGTAATCCTATTTGAAAAAGGAAAAAATAATTGGAGGAGGAGATCAATTACCTTTTAGGATTAGAAGTTATCTTTTCTTAATCTTCTTGGAAGTAGGAATTCATGTTTCCTTATTTGATCATTTCCATGGAGTATAAATAGGAGGTATGAGGTGCATATCAGGATCATCCCAACACAAGATCTCCTAGCACAAGAAAGAAATAAGAGAAAAGGGAAGAAGAAAGAAGGTTCGTGGTTGACGCGAAGTTTGGAGGGAGTACCCTTTGGAGCATGTTGCGAATCGCGGAAGCAAACACACAAAACGTGATCAAACAAGCAAGAGCAAACACATGGATTTACAAGGTTCACCTATAAATGGGCCACATTCTTGGACGACGGCGATCGGTTTCACTATATAGAGAAAAAGGTAATATATATGATACTAAGAAGATATAGATATGGGATGATAAACATGATCAGAATGAGGATTGTAGTATCTGGTGGCCATAAGACCTCTTTTATACTACAACAAAAGAATACCATTTGTATTCAGCAATACATCCCAACAACTCTTAGCCAATCAGAAGGCAACACACAGGTCAAACATGTCAGCAATCCGGACCTAACAACTCTCAGTCAATCAGAAGCCAGGACACAGATCAGCCACATCAGCAACCCAACAAGTGGTTAGGATTCAAGTCATATCAACAATCTCCACCTTGAATTGAATCATCATATAGCAGAATGAACCACTATTATTACTCCATCATGAGTTGAATTCTCCACTAGCAGAATTAACCACTGTTATACTCCACCGAGGTTGAATACTCATATAGCAGAATTAATCACTATTATACTTTACCATGAGTTGAATTCTCCACTAGCAGAATTAGCCAATGCTAGACTCCATCGAGGTTAAATTCTCATATAACAGAATTAATCACTACTACAATTCACCACTTGAAATTCAGATAACAAGAATCAAAGAATTATAAAAAATATTTACCTTGAAATTTCTCCTTAGAGAAGCTTTACCAAGCTTCACATTGCCGCCTCCAGTCCCTCCTTGGGACTACTGCCAACTGTCGATATTGAGTAAGTCCAAACAACGCTTGAACTTACTCCCTGGAACTGTAGATCCTTGCAAGATATATATGGTCTTCTGTTTGTTGCCCTTAATGACAACAATCTCAGCTTTGACAACCTGCATGACTCCACCTTCAACGTTGTACACATATCCTTTAGAGTCCAAGGCTCCAAGGGATATCGGGTTCTTCCTCAGATCATGAACATGTCGTACTTCTATCACAGTCCTCACGACTTCATCGTGCATCTTGATCTTCACAGAGCCGATCCCTACAATCTTGCGCGCTGCATTATTCCATGTGACGACGTTTCCACCATCTATGTTCTCATAGGTGCATTACCAATCTTCAATGGAAGTCATATGGTAAAAGCAACCCGAATCAAGAATCCATGTGCTATCTGTCGTCTTCTGATCTGTGATGGTGAGAACGAAATCATCTTCAGAATCTCTGCCACCTTGAGCCATTGCAGCAATTATGGCCTTCTTTGCGCGGTATTTTCTTCCAATGTCTAGCTTCCTTACAATAATTGCAGATGTCCCTACCATTGTAATTTATCAACTTAGACTTATGCTTTTCATTCTTTGTGTAGTCAGAACCGGCATGACTCTTCTCATGAGTCATAACCAAACCTGTAACGTTAGAGTCTTGCATCCCAATAGCCATATGTCAAAGTTCACGAGTATGAAGACTCGTGCGAACATTCTCTAAAGTTATGGATTCTCTTCCCACAATGAATGATTGAACAAAATTCTCAAATGATAATGGAAGAGAAACCAATAAAATCAATGCAGCATTATCATCTTCAATCTAAACATCTACGTTTTTTAAATCCATTAATAATGTATTTAAGAAATCTAGATGTTCTTTAAGAGATGTACCTTCATGCACGTGGAGAGAGAATAGACGTTGCTTCAAGAGCAACTTGTTGGTCAAAGACTTCGTCATGTATAGACTTTCGAGTCTCAACCACAGGCCAGCCGCGGAACCCTCATCGGCAACCTCCACGATAATCTCGTCCGTCAAACATAGCATGATCGTCGAGTGCGCCTTCTCTTCCCTCACCATCAACTCAGATGGCTCGAGTGTCTTCGCTCGCTCCTGATCTAACGGTGCCCAGATGCCCTGCTGCTTCAGAAGGGTGCACATCTTGATATGCGATAGACTAAATCTGTTCTTCCCCATGAACTTTTCGATCTTTAGATTGTGCGATGCCATCTTGCTGGATGATTTTGACGGAACCTGAAGCTCTGATACCAGTTTGTTGCGAATCGTGGAAGCAAACACGCAAAAATACTATCAAATAAGCAAGACACAAACACATGGATTTACAAGGTTCACCCATAAATGGGCTACATTCTTGGGCGTCTGCGATCGGTTTCACTATATGGAGAAAAAGATAATACAAAGGATACTGAAAAGATACAGATATGAGATGAGAAATATGATCAGAATGAGGACTGTAGTATCTTGTGGCCCTAAGGCTCCTTTTATACTACAACAGAAGAATACCATTTGTATCCAGCAATCCATCCCAACAGCTCTTAGCCAAATCAGAAGGTAGGACACGGATCAGACATATCAGCAATCCTTGCCCAACAACTCTCAACCAATCAGAAGGTATGACACAGATCAGACATGTCAGCAATCCTGACCGAATAGTTCTCAGCCAATCAGAAGTCATGATACATATCAGCCACATCAGCAACCCAACAAGCGGTTAGGATTCAAGTCATATCTGCAGAGCAGTTCGTCTCCAGCATTCTTCCCTACAGTTTGGTGACTGATTCATTGTTTTGGTGATATTTATCCTCTATATTATTCTTCATTATTTGATGGGGGGCCAGCATTCTGTAAGCCCATCACGGGAGATTACTTCGATTATAGTGCTTGGTTTTGGGTTGCGATCAACCCCGTGGTTTTCCCCCCTCACATTGAGGATTTTCCACGTTAAAAATTCTCCGTGCATCTGTAGTTGATTTTTTCTGTGGTTGAGATATTTTGCTCTTACTTGTAGTGATATATCGTGTAGGATCCGCATATCAACTTTGATAATTTTCCACGATTCAATCTATACGGAGAATCTGTTCCCAATATCTTGAGCTAGGAAGCTCAAAATTTGACGTTCTTGGACTCGTTGAAAATCCCAATGAGCTCTACGAAATGGTATACTTATTTATATTTTTTTAAATATATGAAACCCTCCATATTTTAAAATGAAAATACATGATTTTACACGTCCTAATTAACTGGTGGGTATTGTTATTTTGGAATCCTGTAATTATTGGGCTATATGGGGTTGCCCCACCTAAGTTTTTGTCAATTTTTTTATTTTTTTTGAAAAATATTATCATGTATATCCATCCCTATATCCCTCCTATATGCCATTCGAATTTCATCAGAAACAGAGACTCCTATACCCTCCATCTAGAACATGTACGATTACATCAGTTCTAAGACCGTTGAAATTACATGTTCTAGATGGGGGGCATATGAGTCTTTGTTTCTGACGAAATTCGAATGACATATAGAAAAGATATAGGGATGAATATACATGGTGATATTTTTTTAAAAAAATAAAAAATAACGAAAAATAGCGTAGAGGCAGTCATGTTGGGGACAGTCCCATTCTTTCCTTAATAATTATGTGCTTATAAAATCAATCATAAAAAATCAAGAATGTGTCTCTCGCTTTATTTTAAGTAGTGAAAGTATCTTATTATCATAAAGATAAGGATATCCAGCTGATCGTAGAAATCAGAGAAATGACTTAAATTTCTATCGTGCATTCAAATTGGGCTATCAAAAGTTGCATGAAGCTAGCTATAAGAAAATTGGTTTTGGCAATCAATCCTTGTTTTGGGCTGACAATATTATAAGGGAGTTACATCTGAAAGATGAATTCATCAATCTTTACGATCTCATCTTTTAAGGGAGCGTTCTATTCAGGAATAAGCAATAATAAAGATGTGGAATAAGGAAAATAAAGATCTATTTTTTGTTCGGCTGAAAAGATAGGAATAAGGAAAATAAGGTGGAATAAAGGTAGGTAAGGTGGAATAAAGATAAGATTAAGAGTGAAATAAGGTGAAATAATGGGACGCGGACGAATATACATACTCTTGAGAATCGTGTCGAACGGGGAATTGACCCCTTATTTCAGTGCTTATTCTCCAAACAAACATGTACATGTATGCTAGGTTTAATTTGCTAGATTACTTTCTTACAAAGTCGACCCACGGTACATAGGAGAAATAATTTAAATTAGGATTGAGCAATCAATCTCTTTGATGGGATGACGTGGTCGATTATTTAGAAAAGAGAGAGGAATAATAATGTCATGAAATAAATAGTTTTACACTGCTATTAGGTACAATTGTAAAATATTAAAATTAAGCAACATATTCTTATGAAAACATTAACGAAGCTATGGTTTGTACTTTGTACCTCACAAAAAACTCACTATGCAGGACAAACTCTTTTCTTATAGGTTAAAACATTAACGATGCAAATTGTTTTTGGTTGTTTGTAGGCGAAAATTCTATGCAAATTTAATTAAGTGAATGGATTTGATTTTAAAAAAAAATGATGATAATATTGGAAAATAATCATAATAGAATCTGAACATAAGATGAGCATAATAATATAAGACTATTTGAACATTTGCACAAATAAGAAATCAATTCTTTGGTGTTGCAGGTATGCTTCAAGCGGGAAATATTATACTTTGATTAGACATTCTTGCATAAGTTGACAGTCTCATAGTCAAACTATAGCACCCTAAACACAGTATATCATCTAGCAATCACAAAGTGGGATAGTAGCTTATAAGTAACAAAGGCTACTACTAGACAATCTGAAATTAAGCATTTTGGGTTGTGGTCAAGGGATCCAGTTGGGTCCAAGCCCAACAAGCTGTCTGGGCCCTGATCCCCGATAACAGGTCAGGTCTAGGATCCGAAACATTACAGATGACATCATAGCTAGGTTCCCTCTAATAGTGAAAATGGTTGTGTAAGAGGTGTAACCACCACTATTATAGAGTTATGAGGAAATGGCTACTCAAGAGGTGAAGCTGACACTATTACCGAGAATATGTCATTAGCTATTGCGCAAGGAGAACGTTGTAAATATAAGTGAGGGTGATTATAACATCCAGACATAGTATAAGATCTAGTAATCACAAAGTATGATAGTAGCTTATAAGTAGCAAGGGATTACTACTAGACAACCTGGACTTAAGCATTTTGGATTGTGGTCAAGGAATCTAGTTGGATCCAAGCCCAATAAGTTGTTTTGACCGGTAATTCTCGATAACAAGATCAAATTTACGACCCGAGATGTTACACAAACCCCCTAATTTGGTATGTCAACATCGAAGAGAAAGGAACCCACTTTGATGGTCCTTTTTAGTCTTCCATTGTGTAAAGGAACCCACTTTGTTGGTCCTTTTTAGTCTTCCATTGTATAGTTCATGAAATGATAAAGACGATGTGACATATTGGCTTGTTTACAAGGAGAGAAAGATACACGTGTTCACAAGGAGAGAAAGATCTCCTTATGCATGAATACTAGCAAGCATATTTACTTGATCCCACATGCCAAATTAATTCCTAAAGACAAGCATCTTTACAGATCGACCTTCTACTCCAAGAATTGCATGCGTTCACATAATAGTTTACCATTGTAAAAAAGGTGAACTCCACCACGTTTAAAGGCAATGCCCAAATCATCTTTCTTCAACCAACTCACACATCTCTCTATATACCGTATAAAATATGTATACTCTCGGGAGCTAACTTGGCTCCCCACACTTTTTTTTGTTTTTTGGTCGCATTTTTTTTAAACACCTGGGAGATTTTGATAACCCAATGACAATATTTTGTCATTCAAATTTCGTATAAAATAGACACTATTAAGCTGTCCATCTGGAGGGATTGTTTCAACAATCCTAAGACCGTTAAAATTTGATGGTCTTGATGGAGGGGATATGATTCTCCAATTGAGTCGAAATTTGAATGACAATATGTTTTCAATTAGTGATAAAAACCCCTCTCATGTATTTTTTTAAAAAAAATCCACAAAAAAATACGAAAAAGAGGGTGGCAAGAGCCACATTAGCTCCCCTCGGGGGACACTCCCATTTTACCCATATGTATGGATGAAATTTATATGTTCCGTGGGACCATACAAGAATATGCTCCCACTCCTCGTTCCTCATTTTTTTTATTTTTTAAATGAAATCCATGAGGGATTTACTAAGATAAATAAGTAGAATATATGTTCTAAATTCCGTGGAAAATAGACATTTCTATCATGTCTATCTAGAAGGGGTCAATTTCAACAAAGACCGTCAAAAGTTGATAGTCTTGATGAATTGGCCATAAGTCTCGAATTAAGTTGAATTTTGAATGACATCATGGTGATATATAGTTATTTATAATTCCCCAAGTTTCATTTCAAAAAAAATTAAAATAATGACATCAAGTTTCATTTCCCCAAGTTTCCCCATGATGTTATTTTGAATGACATCATGGTTATATATAGTTATTTATAAGTCTCGAATTAAGTTGAATTTTGAATTTTGAATGACATCATGGAGCACATTCCTTTTCCCTATATATATATATAAATGAAACTTCTAATAGGACGCGTCCTTCCTGAGTTTAGGAAGGTCGTTCCCCTTTTCTGGTAAAAAGATGTCTAGTTGAAAGACCTTATTCTTTTCTCTGGCTCGAAATTCATCTCTCTATTATTTAAGTCAGAATCTTATATAATTTGAAATATGATAAATTCTAATAATATATTTTAAATAATTAGAAAATTATAGAAAATATGATTCTAGTTAGCATAAATTTTGATAATTATAACTATTTATATCAAACTAAAATATAGCAACAAATATTCTAGAGTCTTAGCTGGGCTTTAGTATAATAAGTATACAATTTATATTATAATGCATAGTTTTGATTTTTTTATTTAACAATATGCATATTGTATTTTATAATGTGTAAATTTGTATTTATAATATGCGGCTATAATACAAAGGCGACCTTCATGAATTCAGGAAGGACACGTCCTATTGGAAGGGCCACATAGACAGGCATACACACACATGCACACACATGCCCCTTCTATGCTCCAGATATTAAATAAATATAAATATGTGATGAGGTAGAATTATATATCAAGATGACAAATCTATTCTCTGCAGTATCAATAGATCAATTATACCAAATCACACACTTATATCCCAGAAATATCGAAACAAAGGAATTTCATGGTCGAACCACCAAAATATCCTAAAAATTCGAGTTCTAAGATTTTTTTATCAAAAAAATAGGACTTCATATGGATACCTGTATAGATGTCATAGATTGTTGAAGAGACTAATGCCTGAAAATAAGAGGGGCTGAAGATAAAGAAATTGTTGGAGTTACCATTTCTATCGAGTACTAATATGCTTGATATTAATAAAAAATAAAAGCTCTTGCAAGAAGGTTGGCTAGAAGTTTCTTGTAAAAATAGTAGCCCATATAAGTCCATAATGAGAATATTGAAATTTTATTTCATATATTATTAGTACTATATGCAGAAGGGAGGACCCGTATGAGATGAAAATCTCACATATGATTCTGGAACAGAGTTTATTGGAATAAACTCCAATCACAACAAACCATCTTAACAAAAAAATCAAATCACAACAACCATCTTAACAAAAATCACAACAAAGCTACATCATTTATTTTTGCATATATATTATATATATGTTAAATTCACAAAAATCAAATCACAACAAACCATCTTAAAAAAATCCATCATTTAAACACGAGAGCAAACAAAGAACTTACACACGAACTTACCCTTAAGAAAACAGTGACCCTCCTGTCAATTCACCTGTGTACCCAAACGCAAACAAAGTGGAATGAAATCAGCAATTCCTGGGCAAATGGTACAGGAAGCACATGGGAAAGAAATCGATGATGGTGACCATTGAAGGGAAAAAGCAAAACTTTGCAAACACAGGACACCGAATCCACTTTGACGGTGTCTGAATTGCTTTATGATCGAGCATCTACGTTTGATGGTACGGATCTGTTCCCTCATTTAACAAGAGAGGCCAGAAAAAAGGGAACTCTATGGGCCCGTTCGGTAGGAGAATAAGCACGAATAAGGATGGAGAATAAGGGGAATAAGGGTCTATTCTCCGTTCGGCTGGAGGATAAGAATAAGGAGAATAAGGTGAAATAAAGGTAGGTAAGGTGGGATAAAGATAGGAATAAGAGTGAAATAAGATGAAATAATGGGGAATAGTCGTACCACGGGGAAACGTGTTAGAGGCTTATTCCCTTATTCCAATCCTCCTTATACCCCTAACGAACAGGGCCTACATGAAGGGCTTTTACAGTGCCTGCTGTAATGAATGAGAACCGTCGGATGCGGATCCGACGACGCTCAGAGGGGTCTGGGGATAATGGACGCGCATGTCGAGGTTGGGGACGCGTATCTCGAAGTCAGGGAGAGACGATCGGACGGTTGTAACCCCTAAGATTAAGGTAAAAGAGTAGAAAGTGGGACACAACTCCTCAGAGATGCGCAGATCACCAAAAGCATTCCCATCTTCCATTGCCACTATAAAATATATACCATCTTCTGGTGAAGGATGTTCTACTTCTACCCTAACATAGATCTCCTTCCTCCTGTGTTATTGCTGCACAGTTGGGGGATGCGAAGGACTTGCTTGTCAATTCATGAAGGGTGTGTTCAGTTGGGGGTTACCTCTTACTTTGGGTGGGTTACCCCTGAAACCCACTAGTAGGGTCCACCATCTTTTCATCAAAAAAATATATATTATACTATCATATCATCTAGAAATCATAAAATACTCAACTTCTACTCATTATTTCAAACTTCAATACAATCATATCACAACAACTACCTACTTTTTCAAATTTCAATACAATCATATCATAATAACTACCTACTTTTTAAAATTTCAATATAATCACATCACACAAACCCTCCCAACCCTTAACCCACCAATCAAATACACAAACACAAAAATAGGTTATCCTCCCTCAGATAACCCGTGAACCAAATGCACCCGAAGAGAGATGCATGATGCATTTTCGTACCCTGCATTATTGACCTAAGGATGGCTGCAATATGGGCAAGTTGTTTGCATAGCAAATGCACATAGCGAGTACGGCAGAAAGTAAAGAACTTAATGGCAAAGACAAGTAGCCGCAGCACATGCTACCCCCCTAAGATATAGAACATGCTACCCCCCTAGAATGAAGGCAAGTTGCTTCATCCCTGGTCCCTGCTCCAAGGTGCCAAGGACATAGGAGAAGAGTCTAGTGGACAGATACGCCTTTCTTAGTTTCTTATGATATTGCCACAGCACCTCTGCTGTAATCATCTTTACAGCTGAGGATCCTCTTTCCCAATATACATGCATGCTGCACAATTAGGGATACAAACGGTTACTGATATATCCGTATCTGATCCGTCACTGTATCCGTTTTATACAGATTTTGACATTCGTATCCGTATCCGTTTAAAACAGATACAGATGGATATCGTTTTTGATATCTGCAAACATTCGTATCCGTATCTGTATATCCGTTTTCGTATATAAATATAGTCATAGATTTATTTTTAACACTACATAACATGATTCTATACCTTATTTTACCATATTTGTATAATTTTATGATACAAACATATATAGTAAATTTGCATCATGTGTTTTCCATCCAATTCGTATTTATTTAAGTCGATTCTCTAGAGTATTTCTAAGAACTCGTATGTGATCAGTATCCGTTTTACATCCGTATCCGTTTTTAAAGACATGGTAAGATAGTTTTGATATCCGTCAATATCCGTATCCGCATCCGTGTTCGTATTCAAAAATGGATAAAGATACGGTAATACCTATATCCGTATCCATGTCCGTCCGTTTGCATCCCTACCCAATAGATGCGTGGACGACTAATCAAAACACAAACCTACTGCAAGGAATCAACAGTATCGTATTTTAGGGTTTAGAACACCAATCTGGGTAGTCAATTATTAAATTCATTATTCGACGCACTGATGAGTATGAGACGAAAGCTTTGGTGTTATGTTACTTGTGCATTATTCGAATCGAAACCTTACGAAATCAAGAGGATCACTGTGCTTCCCTTCGGCATAGGGATGAAAACGGATATGGATATATCCGAATACGTTTACCGTATTAAAAAAATTACCGGATATGGATATCCGTATCCAAATATTAATCGGATATGGATATGGATTGTAAAATTTTTTCGGATACGGATAATGATATGGTAATGACTTGAATATCCAGATCCGGATCCGAATATCCGAATAGAATATTTAATATTATTTTATATATTAGTTAATATAATATAAGCCACAACTCTGTGTTACTATATCAGTATTGTACAATGTAAAATACAATATATTAATGATATTAATAAACTTCTATTTGTTTGGAGATGGATAAGAACAAAAGTTGAAACCTTCTCCCCTTTTTTGGTTCCGGTCAAGAACACATGTTACCTTGATGTTCCTTTTTGTCATGATGCAACTTATTTTTCATTATCATTGTTTAAAATCATTATGAACTTTAATAAAAACTCAATTCGTATTCGTATGTAGTCTTTATTCGATCCGTATTCAGATTCCATGTTTATTGTACCCATATTTGGATTTACTCTTTATTCGATTCATATCTGGATTAGCTCTTTATTCGATCCATATTCGAGTCCGCTCTTTATTCGATCCGTATTCAGATTCGATAAATATATAATTCGGATTCATATTTGTATTTTTAAGGATATGGTTTCCTTAATGCATATCCGAATCATATTCGTATCCGTCTTCGTATTCAATACAGATGAAGCGAATATAGATATGAAAATAGGTATATCTGATCCGTATCCGATCCGTTTTCATCCCTACCCTTGCGTTCCGCGACCGCACAGGGCCTTAGAATTACATAGAAAATAAAATCCTCAAGGGAGTCCCTACTATATTCATAGATTTCAGAATATCAAACGGATCCAACTGCAACATTGACTTGCTTACGCCGTTCCCTTTCCAATCAAACTTCCTCATCGATCTCTGCGACGTTGATGACCTCCACAATGAATGTTTCTCCTCTTCTCTTGATGGTAGGGGTGTTAATCGAATAGAATACTTTCGAATCCCTCAGGATTTTGATTTAACTCATTATACAAGTTTCGAATCCGAATCCGAATCGAATTTCAAACGAATTACTAACTTAAATTCAGATTCAATTCATTTTGAGTTTTGAATATTCAAATTCGATTTATTTTATTTTGAATTTGAAATGTTAATTGATATTTTATAACTTATATAAATAATATTATATGAAGAATAATATAATATAAATATTTCATTTATAATTCTATTTTTGGAAGTATATTACTAGGATAGGTTGAAAAACTATGAAATCAAAAGAAATATCAAACCAATACAATATATGGGATAAAAATAACTAATTTTTCAGTTATTATGTATCTTTTACAATCTATGTACACTCTTTTTTCTATTATGAAGAAATATATAAATACAATATAATTATATGAGTTATCAGAGAGATAGAATATTATTGATGAAAAAGCTGAACACATTATAATTACCATTGCATGTTAAAGCAAAACAAGATCATACTTATATTGAAAGTTGATACAAATTAATATTATTATTTGAAATAATGAGATTAGTAAAGAAAATAACTTAGGAAGATAAAACCTCCTCATTAAACATGAGGATCTTCAATATCAAAAAATTAAGCCATGCAAATGAAATATACAATTTTTTGATGTATAAAGGAATTAACTTAAATTTTGGTGAGAAGAACCTGTATATTACTCATGTAATGATAAATGTCTCCTTGAAAACGATAATCATCATGGATTGTAATGAAAGTAAAATCAAAACAATAAAACAGCAAAGGAAATATATCTAGATAAATTTCTGATCACAATAAATGTTAAGGAGGAACTCGAAGTAGCAAAGCCATCATTTTCATGTGCTTGGAGAAAGGCCACCATAATCTACCGTAGATTTTTAGGATCTTTGGTAGATAATGAAAGGGAGAATGGAAAAATAATTTAAATAATGTGGGAACATGAACATAAATGTGTGAGTGGGGATTTAGAATAACAATCTTAAACATTTGATCTTTCCTATTAGATTTTATGATTAATATTTTTTTACTCTTTTTATATTCAATATTCAATCTTTAACTAATAAATGCATATATACACACACACACACATTTTAAATTGGATATTGCATAGAGTGCTTTGTATCCTCGTAATGTCTCAAAATTTTCCGAATAGCATGTTAAAATTGATTATTGTACTTATACAAAGTAAATCATACCTAATCTGGTATCACTGGTCTAAAATAAGACGTAAAGACAAGAACTTAGATGTTTTGTATAACCGACGCATGAAGGACCCACGTTTCTAACTCATAACATATTTTACAGTCAAACCACTTGAACTTAGTTACAAAGATGAAAGGAAAGAGATTGGGTCTCATTAGGGAGTCTAATGTTGCATATACATGTCACGCATTGACAAGTCACGTCGGTGTAGCATGGGAGTATGGAAGTCATAGCGGTGAGCGTTAGACATGATATCAATGAAGCTTAAATACGATTGCAAATTTAAAGTTAACCACTTAATCACTGTAGTAAGTTGGTTTGAGAGTATCTTTAGTTGCTTGCACATGTTATGCTTAGTGATATAATGAAAGCTAAATCTTTCAATGTAAATTAAACGTAGTAACTTTTTTAATACATATTCATATATTCTTTTGTATATCTATTTACTTGCAAATGAATTCGAATAAATGCATGTCGATCTTTTGATGTAATTATGTTCTAATTCCTTGAACAAGAATATTCGAAAAAGATCCTAATCGGCACAGAGTGGTTGTTACATGTATGTATATATTATATGCATGTATATGAATGTACTATGTATATGTATAATACATGGATACATATGTACACACACACATATAAATATCGAACCGAATTGAATTATATCGAACGGATTCAGTTTTATTCAGACTCGTTTATCTGGAAATCGAATCCAAACATTAAATACAAATTCAATTTATTTGATTTCGAATCGAACTTTCGAAATTTTATTGAACGAGTCCTAATCGAATTCGAATGATCCAATACAATTAGCAGCTCTACTAGATGATATCGAAGATAGAGAAATGAATTACAATTTAATGATTGTTGCTAATTAAGGTGGAGAAGAGGTTTAAAAGGTGACGGGATTAGTCAAATTCCGTAGTCCTCCTATTCCCATATTACAAAATACCACTGCACGTAAACATGTGTAACTTAGCTACAGCTGTGGAAAATACCACTGCACGTAAACATGTGTAACTTAGCTACAGCTGTGGGAATTTCGTGCTCTTGGCTTGGGATCGTTAAAACTGGCTGCTTAAATTAGTATAATATTCATAGGATTTTGGCTTATGATTTTTTTTAAAATCAGGCTTTATACACGTTGCACACACTCCTGCTCAAACTCGTACGCGTTAATTCGAATCTCAGATATGTTTTCTAATACAAAATGCCTTACATTTTTCGATAAAATAATATGTCCATTAATTTGACAATTCAAATATTTTGATTATATTAAGTGATATCTTTGGAATGCCATCAGTTGATTGGAGTTCAAAGATCATTCCATGAAATGCAACGATTATCGATTTTTCTCCCGCGATCGAGTTAGTTATCTTTCCATGTTGGATCCTTGACAGATAAGCAATCTTTCTTTCTTCTTAATCTTCTCTAAAGAAAGTGTTTAATGGATCCTCGGTTGAATTCCTATTCTAATACTATTTCCATTTGTGGATGTTTACATATGACATAGTGACACCTTTTTAAAATCCTTCCCTACATCGTCCGTTGTTAAATATACGAGGACGATATTATTATTGTGAATTAATCCATTCTCTTCTTATTAATTTATGTACCTAAACGTGTTTCCTTCTTTTTGATTCAAAAAAAATTATTGTGAATTAACTAAAAATTTAGTGAAGATTAGCAAATTTTTTTGAAAATTAGCAATGGCTAATCGTTGCTACATGGGTTGTCGCTAAAAATATAGCAATGAATATGATATTCGTCGTTAATTTCAAGTATAAAAAATAATTTGCAATGAATAACATCGTTGTTATATATTTAACAATGTACGATATAGTTACAGATTTTTAAAAAGACCTCATTATAGACCCGATTTGTTGTAGTGTTTCGGGATATTTCCATTTAGTTGTATCCAAAATTACATTCTCGCTTCTTGAATTATTTGATGATCCCACTAAAGGAAATTCGACCTAAGGCAAGGAATAATTTGAGTATTCATTGTTGTATCTTCCGTTGCTGATTTTCTTCTTGAAATGACAACAAATATCGTTTTCATTGCTAAAGGTTCATATAACAACAATTTATTCATTAAAATTTGTATAAATTATCGCTAAACTTAACAACGATTAGATGAAAAAGTCAACGGATAACCGTTGTTATATGATTCATTGCTAAGAATATAGCAACGGATAAGATATTCATGCAAATTTATAGAATGAAGTAAATGATAATATATGTCCGAGGTTATATATTGCCTGCAGAAGATATAACAACGAATGAAATTACTCGTTACCTTAAGTCAAGGCTGTGTGATTGTTGATTATATATTTAACTTTTTATACCTTGATTATTTATCATCCCAATTTACATGTAGTATTTCTGTTTTCAACATGTTTATGGGTAAAAAATAGAGAAAAAGAAGTAATCACAAGGAAAGCTAATTAAGAAAAACCCTCTTTTAATACGAGAGGGTCGTGGTATACATTATGGGATCCTTTACTTCGGTTCTCCTTTGTATAATTCTTTGCAAAATCCAAAATTAAAATCCAACTATATATGCTGAAATTATTAATATGGTTCTATGTGACTATCAAATTTCCATGTCGATATGATGCATATAACTAGTTATCTCAAAATGCTTAGTTGCAGATCTATGGATATTGGATGTAGATTGAAATAAAACAGGGGCAGATATAAAACAATTTAACAAACTGAAACATCTTAATAACTAGTGGAAAAGAAAACAAAAGCGATTCCCATAATAATGACAATGAAATGGGAGAAAGGAAAAGAATGATGCAAAGAATTGGAAATCAATTAGTTATTCATTAATGTTTAATTTGATTCAGTGACAAGAGGAAAACTAGGATACATAACTCGGAGAGAATTGAAACAAAAAGGAAATAAACAACAAGATTTAATATCGATGTGTATCAAAGCCTGAGTAGGCGCGAGTTCTCCCAATTGATGCCACATGGATGATCTTTTCTGTTGGAATACATGATGGATGACAGCTTCACTAATATGAATAATAAGGTTATCAAGAGGGGACATGGATTTGACATGGGCATGTGCACAACTTGGGATCAACTTAAAGAAAGTAACCATGAGGTTAAAAACATGAATAAATGATAAGTTGGCAAACTCACATCTTTGTATACAATATTCCTCTATTGTGCATGGAAACACAAAATGAATGGGGTTGTCGCCTCATATGGAGGAAGAAGCTCAACTCCGATGATTACCTCGCCACGAGCGAAGCGCATCCTAATTGGCTGACTAGGGCAACAACAGAGGAGGAAGAAGACCCTCATCTGGATCTCGCCTTGAGATCTTCGCTCAGGAGGGGATGGCTGCTCCTCTCCGAGCTCTCTCTCTCTCCCTCTATCTTCTACAGATCCTAGGGATATGGCAGATGGAGAACATCGGATCCCCGATCATTGGGATCAGTGGATGGTTAAATAGAGAGTAGAGAGGTCGGGTCGTCGGCTGTGGTTGGAGATGATTTCGAGATAAGATAGAGTCTAAGAGGAGGGTTTGGTTGGGTTTCTTGGTGATGAGGGCGATCGGAGGTTACGGGGATAAGGGTTCATATGGTGGTTGGCGAAGTCGTCGGAGGGGATAAGGTTTCGATAGGTTAGGTCGATCGCTGAGAAGATCGAAGAGGGGGTTGACTGGGTTTATCGGAGATGTGATAAGGTAGCTGAATCTCGCCAGAGATGGAGGGGGTTAGGTTCGGGGTGACGCAACACCAGGTGACGACGTCATTGGAAACCAGAGAAGGCGGAAGGGTCCTCACGTGCGGGCATGTGTAAAGGAGGGAAGAAAGAAGTCACATGCTAAGCACGTGACTGGGAGAAGAGAGGGGGCTCACATGCTTGGCACGTGGAGAGAGATGGTGAGGGAGTCTAGGAGCCAGTGGCTCCAATGATTGCACGCCACGTGGCACACAGTTGACTAAAGAGTTGACTAGTGCTTAAAATGCATGATTAAATAGATAAAAAACAGAAAAGGGACTCGGATGCATAAGTGCTCAACACAAAAATGTAGATCTAAATGCAACATACAATGTTTATGAAGGACTCGGGTGCAAACGGAATGCGAATTGCAAGATATGCAATTTTTGATGATATTTTATGTATATAAAATACCATTTTTAGTTTTACCATTTTTATTTGATTTTCTGATGATAAATGCATGCGAAAATCATACATGCTATGAAATAGTGCAATGGGATCAAATGATATTTTTTTTGAGATTTTTATGGGTTAGGAATAGGTCAGAAAATTAGAGAAGTTAATTATGTACAAGTGAATTAGGTTAGAAGGCTCAAGTCAGAATTGGTCTTTTTAAATTTTTTTCTGATTTTTTTGAAATTTGATTTTTATGTGATTTATTAAAATAATGAATAACTTAAAGAAACGAAAGATAAAATAATTAAAATGAATGAAATATGCACATGAAATGATAGGTCCAAATCAACGAAAATGTACAATGCGCAAAAGAGGCCCAAAACCCAAATTTCATAAATGAGCTCTGATTTTTATGAAATCGGTCTTGTTTGAAGGTATTTGAATGTATATTACTTTAAAAGTGAGCAGAGTGAAATCAGACATGATATGAGAAAGATATCAACGTTTTAGTCCGTCTAGTCTGAAATTAGGGTTTGAGATTATTTTGCATATAAACTAGTTAATATTTTTTTAGTTTTTCATGGATTAACGTTAGTGGTATGTATACATTGGAGTTAGCTTCATATCAATTGGAGTTAGTACGAATTAATTAAAAATGTATGAAGTTAGGTGAAAATATGTAGATGAATATGAATGCAGACATGAATGTTAATTTATAAATTAATTATGGGTGCATGAAAGTTAATTTTATGAAGTTAACATGCAAATTAACCTAAATTCTCGGAATGAAACTCTATTTTTATCTAATTAGAGTGACGAATCACAAATTCATCAACTATTTGCTTGTATGCCCTTGCAACTCTTGAATATTGCAAGTGAGTCTGGTACCGAGTCACCTCACGTGGACCACCATGTGAGGTGAATTTTTGTAGGCAGACCCTCCCATGTTATGTAATTTCTATTTGGTCCATTAAAAATCAAGCTGCCATGTAAAACTTTTAGATATTTTGCATTTGAGCCCCTAGAGATTATTTTGATTGCAACTATGCCCCCACTAGCTTGAGTTAATTATATTTTTTATTTAATATAATTCATGTGCTCCAAAAATCTTCAAAAAATGGGTGGATGTGCATGATTATCTTCTGATTCATGCTCTAATTTTTATTTGCCATTTTGCATGCATTTAATATTTGGTAAAAATCATTTAGAGCTCTTTTACTTCATGTTTGACTTAAACAATAAAAAAATTATAAAATATTTCAAAAAAATTCCCAAAAAATAGCTACTATTTATTACCTTATTTTATAGCTATAGACAAAAATAAAAAAATACTATCAAAAGAAATTTTAAAAAATAGCAAACCCTTACTAATCCTAAAAAAATTATAACATATTTTTAGAAAATGCAAAAATATTAGTTTCTCTTATATAATTTTATATGGTGTATTATCTATCTATTAAAATTGACTTTGAGAGATTTTAAGATCATTCTCTTTTTTAAATATCAAATAAAAGGCGACGGTCAACATCCGTCGCTAATGATAACATGACCGTCCCCATTGATCAATGGGGACGGTCATAAGACCGTCTCCAAAAGTCGCGTCCCATTTGGTATAAGCGACGGTATTATGAACCATCCCCAATACTCATACATAGGGGACGGTCGTGACCGTCCCTAAAAGTCTGACATAGGGGACGGGTGTGACCGTCCCTTAAAGCATCTTATTGGGGACGGTCATGACCGTCCCTTAAAGTCATCAGGGGGGACGGTCACGACCGTCCCAAAAGAGAGAAAGTGAAGACGGTCATAACCGTCTCTAAGAACGAAGGGGACGGTCGCCATGACCGTCCCCTTTGTTCATCTGCTAACAAAAAAATTTTCCATTGCTCCTTATTTGATCCTCATTTTGCCCTGTATGTCAATATAATGTAGTACCTGTTACAAAAAATCTGTCTTCATAATAAACATTACTATCACCACACAAAAAAATGCAATCCGCATTCATAAAGTTCTCGTCCAACAACATATGCATTCAAAATACTACAGTATCCTACAATAATTGTTCAAAATAGTTATACAATATACTAAAGTATCCTACAAACTAACTAAGTTATCCTAGTCGTCGTCCTCATCCTCTTCGTCGTCGGCGTCCTCGTCGTCATCAGCATCATCTTCTTCTTCGCCGTCATCGTCGTCGCCTAGCCTCGCAGCGGTATTATCATCATCTGTTTGGTGGCTAGTCGACGCTCCACCTTGATGTGCCTGCATGAATGCATTGAAAATTGCCATTTGTTGGCGCAAATCCTGAATCTCCATATTCATGCTAGACACCTGACTCTATAATTCCCTCTCTCTTTGTGTCTTCTGAGAGGTCGAGCCGGTCCCTACTCCATACCAATTCCGTATGGTGGCACCACGACCACCACAACGGACGTGTCCCTGATGTTCTGGACCGGTCTCCTGGAGGAAGGCCGCATCAGGAGTAAGAGGTGGATGACTCGTTCCGGTGTGGTCTACAGAGCCAGTGGTTGTGAGCCTGACCATCTCCTCCTACAAATTTATTTAAGTAAGTTCAAATTCATTTAATTTGTAAAAAAGATGCAAATATGTTATGAATAACTTACATGAATTGGACCATAGGCAGGATCCACCCAATGAACTTCCCCGCCCACATCGCGGCTCTTAGACTTCTCGAAGACTTCCATTCGGCTGGGCACTCTCTCGTTCTCCACTTCCTAATGTGAAAAGATTAGTAAACTTAGGATACCATTTTAATACATATATAATAGTTACAATTTTAACACTAATCATAAAGTAGATTACTTACGAAGTCATCCTTTAGTTGATTTGTGTTTCTTCTCCCCATTTTATGGGTAGACTTGAAACCTTTCCTCTGATTTTCAGCATTTCTCCTTGAGATGCCCTATAAGAAGATAATAATTTTAATAAAAGAATTCCAAATGATATATGTATAAAATGCACATATATATGTCACATACCGTATGTTCTTCTCCCATCCAAATATAAACCATCGCCCTTCATTGTTCAGCGGGTACATTCGGAGGACAATTTGCCAAATTGGCTTCCAATGTAAGCTCCGGGTCGAAGTACTTAAAAATATAAAGAAAATTAATTATATACTTATATGATGAAAAACAAATTTATCATTAAATATAAAGCAAAGTACTCACTCGGGCCTTCACACGACCTCGATATTTACGCAACATCTCCGCCCCATGGCCTAAAATTAGAGCATCAGTGGCCGGGTCACGGTCCCAGGAAAAACTAGACTGCAAAGAAAGCAAACAGATATAAGTTTATATATATACTGAAGAAAAAATTTGCTTTGTTATTATTATATATACCTCCGAATCATGAAGAATGGCATCTTTTATTGACCGCTCCACTAAATGCCAGTCTGTAATGTGGAGAGGGACAATGGCTCTGCATACCTATCCCAAGTAACTCTGGAAAACAGCTGAGTTCTCCCCCACTGCATCGCCTCTAACTATCCGTACCCTGAGTGTCTCACCAGGACGAAGACGGTCCAACACTCAACACTGAGATGGGCCTCTACGTCTGCCTGAGCTACTCGATCCGTCAGGATCGGAGGTACTATTCCCTCGCTGTGGTGTCGGCGGGGCATCCGAATGCGTCTAGGACGTGGAGGCATATCTGCATATTATGAAACATTTAAATTACATATAACAACAATTTAATAATTAACATAAAGAATTGGAAAATAAAAGATGGTAAACTTACACATTAAAAATCTGCATCTACATTATCAGTTGGATGTTCTTGCATTTCAGCTTGATATGCCTCGTTTGTATTTAGCAACTCATCATCATCATTGACATCAAAAAAATCTCTTGGTATTGTTCTCACGGGTATGATCCATCCATCATTGAAGTTATCTGGAATATAAAAAACTTGTTCTACCTGACTGGCAAGTGTAAAAGGCTCATTTGTTTACAATTTCCCGGATTGTTTCAATGAAATAATCCCATTTCTATCTCTTTGATATCCTATCCCCTCGCGACCGACATCAAACCAATTGCACATAAAAAGAACACATCGACATTCATGAGTAAAACTGATCTCTATTATGTCAAGTATTTCCCCATAATAGTCGTCTAAACCTGAAGGTAAATCTGTTTTTACTATAACACCCGACATTTGCGTCGATTTCATCTCGTCGGCGGACTTTGTTCTAAATCTGTATCCATTCACAATATAACCCTTGTAAGACATAACTTGAGAATGTGGTATGCATCCAAGAATGTCAAGGTTAATGTTCCACCTATCATCTGTCGTTTCCCTTAAATGTCTCACACGTGAACGGAACCATTTGAGGAATTCAGATTTGTTATGTGTCTCATTAAATAATGAATTGTACTCATCAAAAAATTCGTCAATTTCTGACAATTGCATCAAGACATAGTAGTGTATGAGATCTCTATCCTCATCGGATATTACGTGGTGGATACCACTGAATATATGCCTGCCACATGAATGAAAGAGCCATAATTTAGATTCGTCCTCTTCCTCCACGACATCACCTTCATCATTTCGTTCATAACGGCTGAAACGCACGCTTTCACCTTCCATATATATTTCACAGAAATTAATACACTCTTCACAAAGATAACCTTCAGCAATGCATCCTTCGGGTTGTTCCTTATTAAAGACCATATTTTTCAATTTTCGAAGGTATCTTTCTATTGGATACATCCAACGATATTGAACCGGCCCACCGATCCTTGCTTCACCTGCTAGATGAACTATTAAATGAATCATTACGTCAAAGAAGGCTGGTGAGAATATCTGCTCTAATTTGCATAATGTGATAACAATATCTTCTTCAAATCTTCTCAAGATCAACGGATCTAGAACCTTCGAATACAGTAATCTAAAAAATCCACTCAATTCTGTTAATGATTGTACGACAGCGTCTTCAACAATCCCGCGAAGAGCGAATGGGAGTAACACTTCCATGTAAACATGACAATCGTGACTTTTTAAATCAGTTATCTTGCGTTCTCTTTCATTTACACACCTCGACAGCTGTGATGAGAACCCATCAGATACCTTCAAACTTTTAAGGAAGCTGAAAATTTTATCACGCTCAGCATTGGATAATGTATATATTACTGCAGGTATATTAATCCATCCATTGTCTAATTCAATTGGATGTAGTTCCTCGCGTATTCCAAGTTGAATTAAATCTCGTCTCGTCCTTACATTATCTTTAGATTGACCTGAAAGATCTAATATTTCCAAAATATTCTCCAAAACATTCTTCTCAATATGCATGACATCCAAATTATGACGAATTTGTAAGTGTTTCCAGTATGGTAACTCTCTGAAAAAAATACTTTGTTTCTTCCAACCACCGGCTATACTTTTCTTCGTTGTCCGTCCTAAACAACTGCTTCGTACAAGTAATTGCTGTTCCCAAATAATGTTGCCATTCACACGCGCTAAGTCAAGTCGTTGCCCATAAGGTGAGCCGTCAAATATCTTATTACTATCTGCCCTTTGCCATCTATGCTTCGGTGGAAGGAATCGACGATGACCCAAATAGCAATGTTTCATACTTCCAGACAGCCATATCGAATGTGTTTTTTCAAGACAGACAGGACAGGCGAGTTTTCCCTTAGTACTCTAACCAGACAAATTTGCGTACGCGGGAAAGTCATTTATAGTCCACAATAGTGCAGCTTGTAATTTAAATATCTCTTTCCTACATGCATCATATGTAGGAATTCCAGTAGTCCATAAGACTTTTAGTTCATCCATTAACGGTTGTAGGTACACATCAATTGCGTTGCCAGGACCTTTAGGACCAGAAATTAGTAGTGTCATCATCATAAATGATGAACTCATTGACATTCATGGTGGTAGATTGTAAACAATCAGAATCACGGGCCAAATGCTGTAACTCAGACTCATATTACCAAACGGATTGAAACCATCTGAGGCTAATCCCAAACGAACATTTCTCTCATCATTAGAGAAATGCGGATATCTCTGATCAAATTTTATCCATTCTTCTGCATCGGATGGATGTCTCATAGCTCCATTAGCATCTCGTTTATTTGAACGAGAATGCCACGTCATCCACTTTGTAGTTTTTTCAGACATGAAGAGACGTTTCAGTCTTGGAATTAATGGGAAGTATCGTAATATTTTCACCGACTTCTTCTTTCTCTTTAAATCATTTTTTTCTTCTTTATACCTGGAAGCCTTACAATATGGACAAAGAACTAAATCCGAATTCTCTCTTCGAAAAAGCATACAGTCATTAACACAAGCATCGATCTTCTCGTATTTCAGACCAAGCGATCGGAATCGTTGCTTCGCCTCTTTCCAATCCTTAGGATAATTCTGAGGATTATTTAATAACTTCCCTTTAAACCCAGCACATCTGTCATCATTGCTGCAGTTGATCCGTTCCTTACTTTCATCTTAAACAGCTCTAATAAAAACTGCAAACGCGTCATTTCCACCCAGGAGCCAATATCTCTTCTGCATCTGGCAAACTGCTTGAGAACTTATCATCTAAACCAATGTCTTGTGCCTCAGGTCTTCTTAAATCGTCCATTAGTTCAAATAACTCGTGATCAACATTATTCAAGGTTTGTGTAGTGACTCCTGCATCTACGCCCATATCCTCATCCATTCGCAAATCTATACCCTCTCCATGTTCAGTCCAAATGGAGTAATGTAACCAAAATCCGTTGAGTATAAGATGGTTATACACTGCCTCTCTAACATCGCATTTAATATTCTTGCATCTCACACATGGAAAATAAATCTTAAGACCACCAAATTTCTTATTAACTCTTTCTATTTGAAATGCCCAATCCAAGAACGCAATCACTCCTCTCTTATATTGTTGAAAATCATCGTATCTCTTATCCATCCATGATTTATCCATTTTACTGCACAATCATAATAAAATCCACCATTGTGTTATTATAGAAAACAAGTTTTCCACCCTAAACCATAATGAAGTGTTTCTCTTATACACAAATCATTATGGGGATATGTATTGTATACACAAATCATTATGGGGATATCTATTGTATACACAAATCATTATCATCATGGGGATATCTATTGTATACACAAATCATTATGGGGATATCTATTGTATACACAAATCACTATCATCATGGGGATATCTATTGTATACACAAATCATTATGGGGATATCTATTGTATGATTTCACTATCATTATGGGGATATCTATTGTATACACAAATCATTATGGGGATATCTATTGTATACACAAATCATTATGGGGATATCTATTGCATACACAACCCTAGTATATCTATTGTATATACAAATCAAAACAACTAAATCATATGGGGAAAACCTAGGCATATCATCAAAACAAATCATAACTAGGGGAAAACCTAGGCAAATCATATCTATTGTATACTAAACAAATCAAGCAAACCTAGGCATATCATCAAAACAACTAAATCATATGGGGAAAAACAACTCTAACAAGACTATCAAGTAAAATAAACAAGAATAAAAGCAAAGGAGTGTTGATAGATACCAGAAATGAAGATTGACGAGGTCGGCAAGCAAGGAGGAGCTGGAGGCGACGCCGGGGCGGAGGGGGCGATGGTGGGGTGGCGGCTTGAAGATGTGAAAATGGAATTGAAACGCAGGTCGAAGAGGGTTTTTTCGATCTGACCAATGGGGACTGTCGTAATGACCGTCCCCATTGGTGACGATCGACGACGGTTCACTAAAGATCGTCTCCTTTGGAAGCCATAAGAGACGGTTTTCAGTAACCGTCCCCTTTGGCCAAGGCAGAGGGGACGGTATATAATAACCGTCCCCTCTGGTCGACCACTTTGGTCCATTCGTCAGAGGCGACGCCAACAGAGGAACAATGGGGACGGTCAGGACCGCCCCCAACACCCTTCCAGAAGGGTCGAAAACGTCCAGTGGCCTGGTCAAGACAGAGGGGACGGTCACTATAACTGTCCCCTCTGGTCGACCACTTTGGTCCATTCGTCAGAGGCGACGCCAATAGAGGAACAATGGGGACGGTCAGGCCCGTCCCCAAAGCCCTTCCAGATGGGTCGAAAACGTTCAGTGGCCTGCTCAAGACAGAAGGGACGGTCACCTATGACCGTCCCCTCTGGTCGACCTCTTTGGTCCATTCGTTAGAGGCGACGCCAATAGAGGAACAATGGGGACGGTCAGGACCATCCCCAAAGCCCTTCTAGAAGGGTCGAAAACGTCCAGTGGCCTGGTCAAGGTAGAGGGGACGGTCACTATAACCGTCCCCTCTGGTCGACCACTTTGGTCCATTAGTCAGAGGCGACGCCAACAGAGGAACAATGGGGACGGTCAGGACCGTCCCCAAAGCCCTTCCAGAAGGGTCGAGAACGTCCAGTGGCCTGCTCAAGGCAGAGGGGACGGTCACCTATGACCGTCCCCTCTGGTAAGAGGCGACGCCAACAGAGGAACAATGGAGCCCTTCTAGAAGGGTCGAAAGGGTCCAGTGGCCTGCTCAAAGTAGAGGGGACGGTCATTAATGACCGTCCCTATTAAGTTAATACAGTAGGGACGAAAGTCAACATACAGTCTCCCATTATATGGTTATTGGGGACGGTTGTTTGATGATCGTCCATAAAAAGAGGCATTAGGGACGGTCAATCAAAAACCGTCGCTAGTTGTCGTCCCTAAATAGGGCAATTCCTGTAGTGAATCAATTCAGTCCTATTAAAAGTCCTTGTTTTGCTTTATTTCAAATTTTAAAGATACAAAAAATGTAAAAAAAAAACCTAAAAATCCATAAAAATAGAAAACATATTCTTAAAATATGAAAAGATTTTATTTGGATATTTTGGACTATTTTTATTGATATTTATATACTATATGTCCTATATATATCTATATATCATAATATATAGTATATATTATTATTAATTATTATAAGTACTTTATAACTATTTCAAAACCCTACAAAATAAAAAGGACTGCTCTCTTTACTAAATTTTTTAATTTTGCATATTTATTATATATATTATTATATAGTAATTATCTTATATATATTGTTCATATTATTCTTTTTATATACATACTTATATATTATTATATTAAGAAGAAATTAAAAACTAGATTATTAAAAATATATTATATAATTAAAAAAGGAAAAATATTTTATTTAATTTAGAAATCCACATGTCGTTGATTGATTTTGTGCACCTATGTATATACACTTGCATTGTTTATTTATTTAAATAATACCTGCCATGTCCCATCCCTACATGTTTTTCACTGTACATACTTGTTTTATAGGGTTAGAATAATTTTTGATTCACACCTCAGTTTGTATTGCTTCGTTATTTAGTGTGGTTTAGTTGTTGCTTAATCCTTGGTCTTTATGAGAGATCACTTCGACAAATGCGATCTCACCTTGTGAGATCGTATGACTCTATCCTCGGATTATTCGAGTTTTAAACAAATGGCGTCATTGCCGGGGAGCAACAGATAGTGAAGCTTTGTGTATATTGTTGTGCATATTATTTCTCTTTTTTGTTGCTCTCTTTTTTTGATAGCTTTTTGATATGTTTCTGACCATATTTCTTTGTTTGTCTTTCTTGCAAGGGACCACGTGGTGAAGGTCGTCTCCTAGGATGTGGATGCACCCGAGTCATGAGGAGGTTGACTCTTTCTCTTATGAGTTAACTAGGAGAGAGCAGGAGGGAGAGGCATAGAGAGGAGCAGGGCAGCTCGCACTTAGATTTTTTTGTTTTATTTTGTGAGGACTTCTATTTTACTTATGTAATGTAATTTGTAATAATTTTGGACTTGGACACTTTATACCTAACGAGGTCCAGTGCTCGTGTGTTTGTTTACCTGGGGTCCTCATTGTGATTTTTCGTATTTTGTCACCTTATTTTATTTTATTTTTCGTGATTTGAGATTTTCACCTTTGTCTCATTTGTTTTGTGTGACTGAATCCCCTAGATTTATGCTTGTTTGATTCGGTATCTATGTCCAAAAACCTAATAGAAGCATGTACCTAGAGTGCTATATGTTGGACCTAGTAAAAAATTACTTACAAATTACTTGGATTTGTAAGCGCGAGCCGTGAGGGACTCCATACAATGCTTGCAGGACCCATTGTGGCAGACACCGAGGAGTCCCCAAGACCGGACAATTAGGATCCATCTTTGAGTATTTTGCATCTTGTTCTTCCCGATAATAGCAAGTTTTGTTTAGGATACTTTTATCACATGCATATCACCATATATTGTAAATATTTCAATTCTACCTTGCATCTCGCATGGAGAGCGCTGGGAAGCACTGTGAGTCTTCTTACTTTGCATGCATCATTTGACACGAGAGTGATATTTCCACTTTCGTATCCAGTTCCATTATTTTTCCATTCTCTCCCTCTATTTTATATCACATTTAGGACTTAAAAGAAAATACAAAAAAATCGTTAGAGAGATTACTTTGAAAAATACTCAGTAAAAGTGAAAATCCAAAAATTAAAATAAGGGGACTACTAGTAAAACTTTGACCTTACTAAAAATCGTAATGGACATCTGTGTTTTGGGTTCATAAAGCCCTCATTACTTTCAGGTACACTCCAGACTGAACGAGGTGTCACCCCTAAGGATAGAGCCCAAATCTCGATCTATGGCGCCTTGATTATCACCTGGGACGACAAAGTATTGGGACTTCTATCGTATGTGATCGAGTAGGGCCTAGTCAACAATGGTGTTCTTGCCTTGTGTGGAACAATGACTTGGTTTGAAGTATTGAGAATAGGCCATAGCCTCACGGGTGTGTCTATGTCATCAGTTTGCATCTGAATACCTCGTTTGCGAGGAAAGTAGCAGTTTCACATATTGGCTTCCTCCCTCTATTCTTTGGCTGAGTAGCCCCCAAGGCAAGAGATCAAGAAATTCCAAGCGCATAGATCACATGTTACAAAGGAGGTGGAAGAAGTACATGGTACTTTCCCAGCAGTATACACACTCCTATAGGGATAACATTCTTAAGGTCTTGTTAAAAGATTTGCTTACAATACAATCATAAAATTAAAAAGATAAAAATTAGTCAAACCCTTATGGCTTCACTTGGGTTGTGTTGGTGAATTCAAAACTTGTTTGGTGTTTATTTGAGTTATATTAAGGTCCAAGGTCAAAGTCCTGCACATTTGTGCAAATTTTGACTATCATTTCCCGCTTTTTTAATTTTTCATTTGACGTCGCTTGCTTTTGAGTCATTCTACTATTTTACACTCTTTTTATTTCTCGTTGACCTCTATATCATTCCTTCATTATCGATCTCCTTTTTGACCCTCGAGATGGCGGCCCAAGGATGGCTTAGTCAGGTCTCTGCCAACACCAACATCGATTCCATGTAGTCGACCTTTCCGATAATTCGGGGTGATTCTGAGATCACGGCTCAGACTCTACGAACCGCTCTCTAGACTACCCACCTTCTTCAATAAACTGGGATCACTCGTGTCCTGAAATCTGCCCATTTTGGATGGAAATTGATTTTACTCTATACTCCACTCCATCCTTAACGAGATTATGTGTTGACCTTAACACATATTGATTTGTTTCATCCGATGCTTCCTTATAGATTGATCGGGGCATCATTCCTTGTGCAGATCTAGAGATCGATATGGAGCCATAGATTGTATCAAATTAGGATCCGATTCAGAGAAAGAAATGGCTTCGAATGGAAATGGGAAGGAATCTTAGCACCCACCACAACTGCAGTCAAGCCAGCAACCATATCAGAACATGGTGAATGCTCAACTCCTTGCCTCCATACATGCAATACATCATCAACTCACCGACCAGGCGTAAGAGGTGGACGTCGTGGAAAGGGAGAAGAACTAAGAGGATGGCAGCCCAAGCCGATCCTCAAGGAGACCTACGACCTCAGTGTCGGATAGATGACATAATGGATTCATATACATGTTGTCCACGCCCATTTTTAGTTGAAGCCTCAACTCTTGGCTCTTCTTCCCACCTTCCACTGGATTGTGAATGAAGAGCCCTGCATTCATTTCCAGCAGTTTGGGCACATCTACGGAGCCACGCACTACCCTTACATCCCATTAGGTGTAGTTAAAATGACAACATTCTCGTTTAGCCTTTAGGACAAGTGATGAATCTACATTTCATCACCTTTATTCTATCATTTTGGCCTTAAAAAGCCTAGCTAAATGCATGTAAATAACATTATTTTGTACAAATTAACATTCATTTTTTATTCTATTTGTTGTATATAAAATATAGTTTTTAATACCAAAGTTATAGAATAAAGATAAGAAAAGAAAAAGAATAAAATACTAAAGGTATTTTATGACCTTGAACCCTGAGACATAGGCATTTGATGACTGTGTCGACAAGGAATAAAGTAGGGGGAGATAAGGGTCAGAAATTCAATAAAATCCCATTCTTTTATTCATCAATAAGTCCTCTTTGAGACCCATTTTATTTTCTATTATTTATTCATCAAATAACGAAACTTTGTACATAAAAGTTGTAGATAATAATATATAGAAAAAAATACCAAAATTGATTTCGTACAAAAATAATATATTGTGTACTTGTTATACTCTAAATAAAAAGCTAAAACCCAAACTTCCCATTCCCATATCTTCTCCATATGAACTAAAAATATACAAAATCACCTTTAATTGCATATAACTTTTAATAAGCTATTTAATAAAGGTGGTTTCACTTAATTTGGAGTCAAGATGCAAAAGTCGGGTTTTGGACCCCTATCGTATAGTTTACATGAATAAAATATTCTAATAATTACGTAAATATTATTTATAGCATATATATATTTAGAATAGAATAAAATCATAAAGAGAACACAAAAATAAAATAGTTTGCATAACTACATAGATGAAATACTAAAATGTATACCTATATAATATATACCTCTATTTACTTAGGTGTACATACTATATCAAAAAATATGATAAAAATATATTTATATGTATAAAAATAAGTTATAATTATATAAACTATGAAAAAAATAATAAAATTAAAATCCAAAATAAAAAATAAAATATACAAAACATAGGTTAATATACTTATAAATATACCTTTATAAGGTAACTTGTAATAAATAAGCCCATAAAAATAAATAAAAACCATTAAAAAATACTACCTAAAATATTAAACATTTTTTATGTTTTAATAAAAAATTAATAAAATTATTTACTAATTTATTTTAATTTACTTTCGATTTTAATCTTTATTTTGTCTTTTTGCGGATGATGTGGCCTAATTAGGGCATGCCATCCGTTGACCTGGGTCAACTGTCTGACCTAAGTCCTAGACCTATCAGAGTAGCATATGACCTCATTTTCTTCGGTTTTTGCCGCTCGATGTGTTCAGTTTTTGGGGAAGATTCCTTTTTGACTTTTCCCCTGATCGATGCTCTATCACACTAGCTTGATTCCTTGGGCTGGGGGCATCTGAATCGAGCGTTCCACCTCGTTCTTTGACCAATGTCCACCACTTGTACACACCCTTGCCTCCTCCTTCCTCTCATTTTCGAAATCCCTTTTGGACACAAATCCAAGCCCCATGGTTTAAGTGAGTTGACATCTCGCTCGCCCTGCTCTTTGGCGTGTGGAGGAGTGATGGAGAGGTTGATTCCGCCATCTCCGGCGGTGCTCCACTGTGAGGTCCTCCATCTCACAGCTTCGGCTGCTCGAGGTATTTTTCCTTGCTTTTTAGATAGGTCTTAGTTTTAGGTTTCATTTCATGCCTTTAAATGCCATTAGATTAATCTTTCATTGCTTGTATCAGCTTAAAAACCCCATTTCGTAGTTCATTGGAATTCTACTCCGATGAACCCTCCACCATGATTCATTTGTTTTCCGAATCTCTCTGTGCCCCCATCACTTTTCCTAGGCTTCTCCTACGCCCCGCCACACTCTATTCAACATGATCCTTCTTAGATCAGGATACCGACGCTCATCTCCTCCCCTCGCTGGAGTAGCTACCATCCACACACATTTCATGCCCATTTCATCACTAACAGGTCGATGCAGTTTACCCTCGATCCTACTTTCTTCCCGTGCATGTTTCGAGCACATAACTTCAGTTGAGGGCTATTTTGGAGTCAAGGAAGCAGTCCAGGTCGTCGGATCTTCCTCAACCTCCATAGGCCACTCTAGCGATCTGCGGAGCTTTTTGAGCTTGTCAGTAGATAGAGGACACCCCCAGGAAGCTTTAGATCCATCTCGCAGCAAGGGAGGCGGTCGGAGCAACCCAGAATCACCGATCGAAGATCGGGGAAGGAGACATTCTTCCCGGTTCTTCGTGCAAAGCAGCAACCGTCCGATCACGCCCGAGCTCCAGTTATGATCGTGGTCGTTCGATCTCTAGTCGCCTCGCCCGTCCGATCGAACTCCAGATCTGATCTCCATCGTAGATCGTCAAAGCGTCGCGCCTCGTGCACATGCCACATGGATAAGTCAAGCACATGCGACCGTCTGATCCAATGCTTGAGGGGGTATTTTACACTTTCCACCCTCTCATTTTTTATTTTAATATTTAATATATAAAATTTCATCTGTAATGTTAACGTTTTTGGTAAAATTGCACAAGATACCTTGAGCTTTATTGTATTTGTGTATTGCTCTAGTCCACATCACCTCACATGCGGTCTTTTGCAGGGAACCCCTTGCAGGTATTTGTATTTCACTTTAGTCCTAGAACATTGTATATTAGTTGAATATTTTTGGTATTTTACAGAAAGCACCTTACCTTTATTTTTAATTGCAATTATGCCCCTATTGGTTCATTAATTTTTGTGCATGTTCCCTATTCATTAAAAATATCATCCATGCTCTAAAAATTCTCAAAAAATAGGTTTAAGTGCTTGTTAGAATTTGGTTTTACGGTATATCTTTATTTTTGCATTTTAGCTATTTTAATTATTTATTAAAAATCAAAAGAGCACGTTTTTATCCCTAATTGAATAAAAAATTAACAAAAAAATATAAAAATATTTTGAAAAATTCCTCCCAAAATATATTTTATATATTATAGTTTTATAACTCCAGACCAAAAACCAATAAAAATAGAAAACGGAAAACTATAAAAATTAAAAAGCTCCAAAATCCTTTATAAAAATAATAAAAATTCCCAAAAATCCCAAAAATATTTAATTTTATCTTTGAAATTTTCTTTATAATAATAATAATAATATTATTTATATATTAAAATTGATTTGGAAAAATTTTGACATATTTTGCTATTTTTTATGTTCAAATCAATCGAGGCTATTTATTTAGTCCTTGATTTTGGATATTTTTTAACTTCTAAAATGGATAAATTTAGCAAAATTATCTAAAAATTCACAAAAAACAGTAAACAATTATTTAAAATTGAAAACATTTTTTTCCAGTATTTAGATTATTTTAAGTAGTATTTATAATTATATTCTCTTATATTGTATATATAGACATATATTCATACATTATATATTTCAAAAGAAAAGGAATTAAAAATTAGAAAATATAAAAAGAAAATAAAAATATAAAATAAAAATAATTTAAAAAAATAAATAAATAAAATCCATAATAATAAAATTAAAAACCCACACAAATATACATAGACAAGAGGAACCTAAATTTTGGGCTTCATTCACCCTGATCTACCTTTTGCTCCCTGTGTTCGACGCTTTACACATACTTACACCTATACACACATATGTAGAGTTATAATAAATTTTAACTTCCCATCTTATTTTTCGTTGCTTGATATATATATTGTGGGTCAATTATTAATCGACTAGGGATTGCGTGAGCGGTCGCCTCAACGACATTTTTGTCTTCACTTCTCAGTGAGGATAATCTTCAGACCCTCACCAAATCTCTTTTATCAACAAGTTTCTTCACTGGATAAATCATTTGGGGAAGGTTTTCACCACTTGGGAGGAACTCAAAATCATCCTATATGCACAAGTTCTACCCTCTCGGGTGGCTGAATCAGATGCGAGCCCATATTGCGAACATCACCCAAGCCACCCATGAATCCATTCATGAGGCTCGAGAGAAGGTTCACTGATCTGCAAAAGAAGTGTCCACACCATGATATCTCGCGGACCAACTTGGTTCAACATTTCTTTGGTGGATTGACTATTGAAAGTCAGAAGCTCGTCGATGCCACTTGTGGTGGCTCTCATTTCAACAAAGACGAGGACATGGTATGACAGATTTGTGAGGAAATAGCGGAAGGAGAAGTTGCCTTATCATCATCCCGTACCTATCAGCGATAGTCAAAAGTTCATCAAAAAGCAATGCATATAGCATCTTCGCACGAGCATGACATGGATGAGAGCTCGAATCTGAGCATTATTGAGATTCTCATTGTGATTGAACAGAGGACTCAGTACTTGGACAAACTTGATCAGATTATCAAGCAACTGGAACTACTGGTAAGCATAATCAGCTCCTGCAATTATATATCTGCATCGGTCACCACTCCCGCTGAGACGAAAGAACCATTATTGTGACAACCTCCTCAACAGACTCATCCCCAACTAATGGCTCATCACGTTTATTACGTACAAGCCACGAAGCCATCATTGCCCTAGCAACCACAACAACATTTGGTTTTATACCAACCGTAACTCTAGACTCTTTTAGATCCATGCTCCCCTCCACCACCTCTCAATCAGGAGGTGAATGGAGTTTGGTCCAATGATGCGCAATTGGCCCACCCAGGCGGACCTCGGCAATACCAGCCTACAGACCCCCGTCCATTCCCTCAGCAACAAGGAGGGAGGTTTGTCCAAGGTAACGTTCATCCTCACCCTCAGTAGTCTCAGTCGTATCAGCAGGACTGGAGACAGAAAAAGTTCCAACAACCGCAATACTGACAATACCAGCAGACTCAGCAGTACGTGGTTGTGCCATATCAACACCATCCTCCTCATCACCAATAGTACCAATCTTCTTCTCAGTTTCGTCCTCATCATTCCAACCAGTAACCATAGCACTATTCACAGTCACAACGTAGCCAGCACACTGAACCATCAGAGGCCCCTCCAGTGAACCCCGCCCTCAACTACTTGGCTCAACTTGTCAAGATCCTCATGGAGATGAGTCAGAAGATTGATGACCTCACCGTTGCCAAGACCCCAATTCCAGCACATGTGGAGGAAAACTCTAACAATTTCAGAAAGCATGAGCATGTAGTTTGTGATGTTCTTGCAAAACTCACTGAGTCAGGTGTACATGATGCTTTATTTTCTAATGTTGTTACTCTCAGGAGTGGTAGGACGTTGCATCCATCTGCAACAATGAAGGGCAAAAATAAAGCTTCCACGTGCGACTCATCATACTTTTTTACATCAGCCAGACCAACAACAGAGACGTGTGAGGAAGAAGAAGAAAGAGAAGTACCAGAAAAAAATGCAAAAAATGAAAAGGTCAAAAACAAAAAAAGAGAGGACAAAAGCAGCCAGAGCACCAACCAACCAGCGATGGAGAGGACATCACTTACAATCGACCCAGATCTAGCCGATGGAGGCATGCCTGCTATTTTGGGATGCCCACCACTTCAGATGTATGGGGACTCTACTTTTTGTCATCCAGATATAAAATCTGATGTGGGCATAGATTTTGGTTCTGTAAATAAAGACAACATTTCTGCATTTGGTTCTGTACATATTCCTTTTCCATACGCTTTAGAAAATCCAAAAAATTAAAAAATTGAAAACAGCTTTGTCAGATCCTGATGTTGTGAAAATCATTCAGAATCTTATTCTTGAGATGCCTTTGCTACAGGAAATTACGTGCATACCAAACATCAAGAAGGGACTTAAAGAGGCAATCACGTCGTGTCGGACAAAGAAATGTGAGGTATATCTTGAAGGTGGTGACAACCAATGCAATCAACAATATCTCGTGCAAGGAAAAAGACATGGGAGCGTCTCTCATTCGCTGTACAATGTTTGATCAAGAGTTTGAACGAACTCTTCTTGATAATGAATCTCAATAAATCTGATGCCAAGTTCATTACTGAAGGAGTTTGGGTTGGGATCGCTCAAGTCAACAAGGATGATTCTGCAGTTCGTAGATACTTCAATCAAGCGGCCTAGAATAATTTTGGAGGATGTCATTGTCACCATTCAGGGAATGCAGTTCCTAGTGGACTTCATTGTTCTTAATATGGACAACCCAACTCCTCTTTTGCATACCCTTATTATACTTGTACATCTGTTCCTCCGAACAACCGAAGCAGTGATGGACTACAGCATCAGACAGATTACCTTTTGCTCGAACAATGTTAAGGTACCCATTCAAACGTATCAAGTGCTAAAAGCTTCAGAATCTGCAGCAGATGATAGTGTGCCTATAGAGCAGACAGAAGAGTGCAATTTTCTTGTAGAGATTAGAGACACAAACCTCTGCATGGACGGCATTGAAACCCACGAATTCCTCTCTGTCGAGGAAGGAGTGGAGAGCACAACCAACTTCCCTATGTCTTGGAAGACGAGATTCTTTCTGGTGTGCCTGAAGAATTTATTGATAGCCACCTGTCCTTAGCAGAGGCATAATGAATTATTGTAGATTTCTTGGAACAAGATTCCATCACTGAAAATTTTTGTGCATTTATAGATTTAGAGCTTACAACGTCAAAGGTGGACAGTATACAGTTGACGGATTTGACACCACTAATTCCCAGTGCAGTTCCAAAAGTTACCATGGAGAAACTTTAGGCTCCACCAGAGCACAAACAGCTTCCAGAGAATATGAAGTACGCCTTCCTTGCGGGCCAACCAAACTTGTTTCCTATAATCATCAATTCATGATTGACTCGGGAACAAGAATCTCATCTGCTCGAGGTTCTAGAAAGAAACCACAAGGCTATTTAAATCTCTAAGAGATTAACCCTTCAGTATGCTCCCATCACATTTACCTGGAAGAAGGTAGCAAGCCATCCCATAAATTTCAGCGAAGACTAAATCCAAATCTCTGGGAGGTCATTATAAATGAAATCAGGAAATGGTGGGATGCGAGCACATTTATCCCATCTACGATCACAAAGCGGGCGAGTCCCTTGCATGTCGTGCCAAAAAAGTCAGGGATCACCATTGTAAAGAATGACAAAGGAGAGGAGATTGCTACCAGAGTACATTATGTCACGTTTGTGTTGAGTATAGACGCCTGAACTTAGCAACCAAGAAGGACTATTTCCCGCTTCCCTTCGTCGACTAGATCATTGAGAGATTGGCCGCGAAGGAGTATTTATACTTCTCGGATGGATACTCTAGGTATAATCAAGTTGCCATCGCACCAGAAGACCGATAATAGACTACCTTCACTTATCCGTTCAAGATGTATGCCTTCCACAGGATGTCATTTGGTTTGTGCAATGCTCCAACGGCATTTCAACGATACATGTTGGCAGTTTTAGCAGATATGGTTTGTAGTTTTCTCAAGGTATTTGTGGAAGATTTCTCGATCTACAGTGACAACTTTGATAAGTGTTTATCATATTTAGACCGAGTCCTGAAAACATGCTATGAAGTCAACTTGGTGCTTTCGTGAGAGAAGAGTCATTTTATGGTAACTGAGGGGATTGTGCTAGGCCATGAAACGTGGCAATGAGGTTGATCCTGTAAAGGTGGAATTCACTTTTGAGCTTGACACACCGACTAATTTGAAGAAAGTCCAGTCATTCCTAGGGCACGTGGGCTTCTACAGAAGAACCGTAAAGGATTTCAACAAAATTGTCCGACCGCTGACTGGGCTTCTAGGCAAGGATGCTGATTTTATTGTTGATGCCAGAGTCCTTGATGACATGCCTGGCAACTTGGGTTAAGTATGCAAATAATCAAGGGTCGTTGTGACCCGAATCACCAAGTGTAATCAATGAGAAAAAAATGTTTTTATAATCACTTTAAAGAAAATCAAGCAATGAAAAGCAAGCAGTTTTCGCTATTTAATTTACCAGGTATAGCGATCAGGATCGAACACAAGGATCATGATTTAAAAACTTTGCAGTCAAATTTCAAAGATAATTTTTTAGTGATTTTTTTGATTTTTCAATTTTTTTAATTTTCAAATGAGGAACAAAATGCACAAAGGAATAAAAATACACAAACCACACTCTTTTTTATATTTCAAACTATTCAAAAATGTCCAGAAAATTACAGAAAATGTGTTTTATGTTTTATAGGTTTTAAAATGTTTTTGATAATTTTTTCAAATTGTTCTGTCATTTTTGTGATTTTATGAAAATCAAACATTGGAAACAAAGGAAAATAGTGCGCAACCAAGAGTAATTTGCACCTTAAAATTAATTCAATTGCCCAAAACTCTTGGAACTTATTTTTATGGTAAAATATAAACAATTATCTACATAGAGAATCTGAAAAGATAATTTTTGGAATTTTCTAGAATCTTCTATAATTTTTCTAAGTTTTTTAGTTTTTCATAATTTTTTAGATTTTATAAAAACAAAATATACGAAAATTGGACATAAATTAAAGGGGAATAAAATACACCTATAATAAATTTTTTGTATTTTTTTTACAAATTTTCGAATTTTTATGATTTTCAAAGTTCAGACAAAGAAAAAGAAATTGTTTTTGATTTTTTTAAAATATCAAATAATAACAAAATGCAATGAAAATTTTATACAATGATAAAGGACACAACATGAATATTCATAATTTTTTTGCGGAATTTTTAAAGCTTGAGAAACATTTATTTCAACAAGATGAAGCATGCAAATTAAGTCTAGATACGCATGGACTAAAATGCAATTATGTAAAGTTACTGCCTCAAAAATTAACAAAAATAAATTATGGAATCAGAATCACAATTTACTCAGTATATCACATGCAAAGTGCGTGCTATATGCTTGAGTGCAAGGGCTTCTTTGTAGATTTTAAAACTTCCAAGGCTTTCTTGTAATTTCACCAATTGTTAATTAAAAACCCTAGGGTTTTCTTTTTCCTTGCTTCATTGAATCATAAGGGGAAGAGGCCAAGGGGGGAGGAGGGGTTATCGCCTCCTTCCCTCAGATCTGCGGTCGGTAGCAGGGGGTCGCTGGGACGGTTCGCAGCGGGTGCGCATGGTCGACGATCTTCAATTGCATTGGAGTGCGTCGACGACGGAGAGGATTCCGCTGGGGCAGAGACGATGGCTCGAGGTTGGGCATCGCTGGCTTGGTTGGAGGTCGGCATTGGTTGAACGGAGGAGCGCTCGCACGACCGCGCGTGTTGGAGGAGCGAGCACCACGCTGAGGCGCGCACACGACTGATGCGGATATGGCGTTGAGCAGCGGGGGCCGATGGAAGCGCTGTCGTGTAGCTACTGGGCAGCGACGATGGGAGGCGAAGGTGGTGGAACTGCTGCGGAGGAGGGGACTGCTGGAGGTTGCGCAAATGGTTGGCTTCAGTGGGGCCTCCACGCGGAGGCGGAGGGCAGTGTAGGCTCGCTCCGCTGGGGCGGAGCAGGTCTGGATGAGCCGCTCGTGGTGGGGTTACGGCTCGGCGCATGCGGGCACGCTGCTGGGTTGCGGATGCGTGCCGCACGTACGACGGTAGGGGGTCACGCCTGGCGGAGCAACGCCGGTGGACCTGTTGCCATTTTTATTTGTTATTTATTTATTATTTTTATTTTTTTATTTTTAAACTGTAAACAAAAATGAAAAAAAAATCTTTTATATTTTTAACAGGAAATGTAAATAGAAGCAAAAATATTTTTTTATTTTTTTATTTTTTATTTTTTTGATTTTCCTGCAAAACAAATGTTAGGAATAAAAACAACTATGTGGATTTTTTTATTTATTTACTTTATTTATAAATGAAATAGGATGCGTGAATGGTGTGGATCTTGTGATATGGAAGATAGACTGAAATCTCCGGTCATCGTGCGTGACCGGAGTTGATAGATTGTACGAGGTAGAATAAGAAAATGATGAGATTGAGAAAATGAGGTAAAAATCAGATTCGGATCGGAAATGTGTGGTGGATATTTTGGGATTTTAGGATCTAAAGATTAATCACGACATCTACGTAAAAATTAAAACTAAGATTTATCTAGGTAAAATGACGGAAAAGAAAATGGATCTCACCTCGGGATCAGATACACCGTGATGGCCTCGACGAGCGCCGACTCGCTGTCACCCGACGGCTCGGAGGCTGGATACCCTTCTTCGACAAGATTTCTCTCGGAGATCGGGCTCCTCTCCACCAAAGATTGATCAACGATAAATGAGGGAGGAGTCCCATAAAAAGAGAAGAAAAGTACAAAAGGAAAGGATGTACAAAAGAGGAAGGTGTTTAGTGGTGGAATTAATAAAATAATAAAATAAATAAATAAATAAATTAAAAATGAATTTCAGAATTAACTAAAATAAGTAAATTAATTATTTTATAAAAATTAATTAGCCACCTTAATGGTGGCTATTTTAAGGTATAAAATCAAATCTTTATATAAAAGGTAAGTTTTCAAATCAAATAAATGAATAAATTAAATAATTAAATCTAAATTTCGTAATTAAATCAATTTAATTAATTAATGTTAGATATTTAATTATGTGGGTGATTTTTATTTAAGGAAATGAACTGTATGCAAGTGTTATGTACACATAGTATAATATACACATTTACAAATAAGGAAATTATTTGTAAATGATTTTTTTATTTTTTTTATTTTTTATTTTTATTTTTAATAAAGAAGATAATATTTAAAATTATATATATACATATAAAAAATATGAATGAATATATACAATAAGTATGTGGTAAAACTGCACAAACCACCATAGAAAACCAACTTTTCAACCATAACTCCAAAAATTATGAATCACATTCATTTGAAAGATAATTTAATTTAAAGTATAATGGAAGTAAGTTTGATTCAATTTGAGTTCATATGGAGCCGGAATTAGTCTTTCAAGGATTGCTTTACTATTTTTTTTTCTGAGTGTGATTATTTGTATTCTGTACATTATTTTGCTTGGCAATTATTTTTATTATTTACAAAACATTTTTTATTTACAACGTTTGTTTAGAAAAATATTTAATTTAAGGTCAATCTATGTACAACTAAAATAGTACAAGTTTTATACAAATATATAGGGAAAAATGTACAAATTAATTTTTTTGGATTTTTTGATTAAAGACCCTACTTTATTTTTGGTCGATCAGGTCAAGTCTTGACCTTCTCTCAGAGTTCAGGTTAGTCTACATTTATTTCATAAATACATCCTTTATTTTTCTTTTATTTTCTTTCTTATTTATTCTTTTATTAGAGTATAAAAAGTGTTAAAATGCATATTTAACAAATGCATGCAAAATGGCAATTCATGAAATTAGTGGGTATTTACAGGTATTTGACTAAGGAAATGAAGCTAAAATAAAAGAATAAAGACGATGAATCGTGGATTCATCAGTACTCCAGACCTTTAATCAATTAAAAGATCTAATCACTCATGCCCATGTTTTGCAACTGCTAGATCTCAACCATTTGAGATCATGTGATGCTTCAAACTATACCATTGGAGCGATTTTGGGATAGAGGAGAGACAATCTTCCATTTGCGATTCATTATGCCAGCAGAACTCTTGATGAAACACAAAAGAATTATACAACCACTAAGAAAGACCTGCTCGCAGTTGTCTTCGCCCTGGAGATGTTCAGAAATCATTTACTCGAAATTAAAGTTATTGTTTACATGGACTACTCCGCCATCAGGTACTTGCAAGCCAAGAAGGATGCTAAACCAAGGCTAATTAGATGGATCCTTCTGCTCCAGAAATTTCACCCCGAAATCCATGATAAACATGGAGTTAAAAATGTGGTGGCGGATCATTTGTCCAGATTACTAGAGCTATATACTCTTGAGTAGAGCCCAATACTGATCAATGAAAGCTTCCCGGATGAGGCAATCATGTCAGTCATCTCGCTCTCCTGGTTTTCCGATATTGTGAATTATGTTATGTCCAAGAGAACTCCATAAAATTAGCCCAAGCTGAAGACGAACAAGTTCTTGTCGGATATTCATTTCTATCAGTGGAAGGATCCATATATCTTTCATGAGGGGGCAAATTGCATCTAGAAGAGGTGAATTCCTCGGGAGTAAGTTCACAGTGTTCTTGAGCATTGTCACGCTCGAGAATCATAGGACGCCACTCTGGCAGAAGTACGACAGCAAAGGTACTTCAATGTGGCCTCTGGTGGCCATCCTCATTTAAAGATGCAGAGGATTTTGTGAAGCATTGCACTGACTATCAGAAGATGGGTGGAACTATCGGAATGAGAGACAAAATGTTCCTGAAATATATTTCGATTTTAGATGTGTTCAATGCATTGGGCATTGACTTCATGCGCATGTTTCCAAACAATCAGGGCTAGAATATATTCTGCTTGCTGTCAACTACCTGAGTCGTTTGGTGGAAGCTATACGTACCCAAGCCGTCGACAGTCCTACCATCTGTCGGTTCGTGAAGGAAAACATCATTGCAAGGTTCAGGATTCCCAAAATTCTGATATTTGATGGGAGTAGCCATTTTATCAATAGAGAAGTGAAGAAGATAACTCAGGAATATTGCATAGAACATCGAGTATCTTCTCCATACCACCCACAGTCTAATGGCCTGACAAAATGCTCAAAGAGGTATATAAAGACGATTCTCCAGAAACTTGTATGCTTAGACAGGAAGAACTGGTATCAACTACTCAACTCGGTTCTCTAGGCCTATCAGATTGCGTACAAGTCACCTCTGGGAGTGTCTCCCTACGTTACGACAAGCCATGTTATTTTTCCATTGAGCTCATTCAAAAATCTTTGTGGGCAATCAATATCTGTAATTTGGATCCGAAGAAAGCACGAAAGAAAAGAAAGGTAGATCTGAACAGACTTCTCGAATTCCACAACTATACATATGACAAGAGTCTTAGGTACAAGGAGAAGGTCAAAAAGTGGCATGACAAGCACATCCGTCGCAAGACTTTCGAACCTAGATAGAAGGTCTGGTTATTCGTTGCAAAGTTGAAACTATTCCCAGGGATTGAAGAGTAAGTAGACATGGTCGTTTATAGGAAGCATGCGCGTGACAATGGAAGCATATTCATATTTGGATTGTCAGTTGATGCACAACCCTTCATCATCAACGGACATCTTCTAAAGTTGTACCTTGAGCTACCTTCATGTCCATGGTCGACTCCATTCAAGTGGCCTATGAACAAGAACTTTCAACTACAACATCTATAGATTCCTACAAAGCAATCAAAAATATCTTTGACTGGTTAATCATTTTCTTCTTTTCTTCCTTTCGTTTTTCATTCTTCTATTCTTTCGAAAATCTTCACTCAACTCATTCATCATTTCTATACTTAGGATACACTTCATCCTAAGTATATGGGGGATAAGTGTATATGTGTGTTCATTCTTTAATCCCCTTTCCTGTCTCCTCAACTCTTGTCATTCTTTCTATACTTGAGAATATTTTACCCTAGGTATAGGGAAGATAGGTCGAGCCGCTAATTTATTTATTCTCAACTTCGATCCACACTGCTTTGTGTACAGTCTGCTATACTTAGGATTAATTGATCCTAAGTATGGGGGGTCAATCGATTTCTCATTCATTATTCGATCGTTGTTGTATAGATTTTCCTATATTTTGTACGAGTTATGACTTCCTTTTCTCTTCGATCTATGAGGACATCACTCAAGTTAAGTATAGGGAGGTCATATATATGTCATATATATTTTATTCATAACTTGTACTTACGTAGTTCCAAATAATATGGCTAATTAATAAAAAACACATCCAAGTCTATGTATATATTGTGTAATAATCATGTTAAAAATGTTTGAAAAATGTTTGAAAAATGGTAGGAAAATCACTTTGAAAAATCTTTTGAAAAGTGTTGGAAAAATATTTTACAAAATGTTTTCAACCTTTGTAAAAATATCGTGTTTGTAAAAATTTCTTTCTTTTGTTTGAAAAAATATTTTGAAAATCTATTTGCAAATGGTTTGGAAAATGGTGGCAAAAATACTTTGAAAAACCTATACATATTGTTCAAAAAAACTTTGCAAAATGGTTTTCTAATTTTGTAAATGTTTGAAAATTTTTATTTGTTAAATTAGTTTGCAAAATAAAGTTATCAAAATATTTTGGAAAATCTTTTAAAATTATTTGAGAACTATGTACATGATTTAAGCAAATAAATATCCTTTACAAAACTTATATATATATATCAACCTTGTGAAAATTCTTTACCTAAATTCTTGTAAATAATAAGATGCACTCACTAGTAAATATATGCACACAGTTCTTTTTCTAACTCTTATATTTTGAAAAAGCACTAAAATTTGCAAAATCAGACATCTATAAAAATTTGCAAAGTTTTTTCAAAAATTGCATAAAAATTGTAAAAAAATTATCAAGAAACCCGTAAAAAGTTAAAAATCAGAAAACTGCATCACAAAATTGTTTTCTGCATTGTACATAGTTATGCATCTTTCGAATTGATAATTAAAGTTGAACAAGTCTAATAAAATCTTAAAATTGGAGCTTGATTGGACCTTGATCCACTTAATCACAGGAATCTTAAGGGAACTAGAATTGAGACCCTTCATGTCTGCTAGACATAATTCTTTGAGACCACAAGACTTAGTTCAATGTCGTCTTGACTTCTTAACTAGAATATTTCGAGACACATGCATGACTCTTGTCGATAGTGACCTAACTTGCAGGCATGCACTTTACACTTTGCTCAAACTAGTTGAAGCAGTAGAGGGTTGGGTTTGCTGGCATGAGACACAAGCCAATGGAAGCATCAAATGTCACATACTGTGACCATTGTACCCCAACCAGATCCAGTAGCCATGAGGTCTAATGACAGAAATTGTGGGTTGCAATAATGCTTCTAAAGAGGGATATTCTACTGGCTCAAGAGGAAAAAGTCCTTATGTAAATGGTATTGTATATAACACTCAAAAAATGCAAAAGCGAAAACTCTAAAAAAATAGACGGGAAAAAGTCAAAGAAAAATCGATTCCCATCGGAGCATGTATATAGTGAATAAGCAAGCTTGGGCTTTAAAGTCAAACATGTATGTAAACATGCAGCCAGATGACTTGACTACACTGGTCAAGCATCTTAGGATAGGTAGCTACACTGGCTACCGTCCATTCTCTTCTCCACCTCCTCTTCTTGAGCTGGTTGCACTTGAACTTAGAAGGAATACCACGCTTCTCGAGAAAAGAATTGCTGGATTGGGGAATTATGATCACCATGTAGGAGAAGACTGACTTTTACCACTTCAACCAAGAGGAGCTTCATATCACTCACACTGTACAAGGTTGAGTCAAAGTTATAAAGGATTGCTTATGACATCGACTTGTTCTGACCAGGCTTTTGAGGAGACCTGGTCAGAGTCTTGTGGGTCTTAGAGGATGTTGTGTATCAAGTCCGGTTCCTAATAAGGTTCCGACCAAACTAAAAATCCAAAAGTCCGACTGAGCTCCAAACTTTGATAATATGAGGACAAGTTTGAGAGTTAAAACCAATCCAAGTTATTTCTTTTTATTTTCTTTATTTTTATTTTCTGCACTTATAGGCATAGGTGTTTGCTAGGGACTATCAAAGGCAACTATAGAGGGTGATGAATATTCAATTCATCACCTTTATTTTTTCATTTTAGTTTTCAAACCCTAGTTGAATGCATGTAAATAACATTATTTTGCATAAAATAATATCTATTATTTATTATGTAAATATTGTATAAAATACTTATTTAAAGCTAAAATAAAAGAATAAAGAAAGAAAAGAAAAAGAAATAAAATACCATAGGTGTTAAGTGACCCTAAACCCCGAAACTCAGTCATCATGATGACTTGATTGAGCGGGAATAAAGTAGGGGAGATAAGGCAGAGAAATTATACATAAAAGCCCAGTTTTTAAATTCATCAATAACTGCATTTTGGTGCCTATTTTATATAATTATTTTTACACTTCAAATAATAAAACCCTTAATAAGTATTGTAGTTAGAAATACAAAGGAAAATACAAAATTGAGTTCATAAAAAAATAATGCACAATGTATCCGGGACACACAGAATGAAAAGCTAAAATAAAAAGTTCACATACATGTATCGTCTCCATACTGTATCAAAATGAACTAAAATCAATTTAATTGTATATAACTTTTAACAAGCTATTTAATGAATGTGGTTTCATTTATTTTTAAGGTAAGATGCAAAAGTTGGATTTTGGGTCCATACTGTGCAATATACATGTATATTTTATTCAATACATTTATTCTTTAAAATTTTCAAATTCTTTTATTGTAAATATTATTTGAAACACATGCATAATTAAAATAAAAAAATCATCAAAATAAAATCAAAATAAAGAACTCATATAAATACATAGGTAAAATATACCTTTATATATCTATAATTTATATACACATAATTAATTAATTATACCTCTAAACTCAGAAAATACAATAAAAATACCTAAATATGTGTTTAAATAAACTAAAAATATATAAAATACACATACAAAATAATAAATACATAATACAAAATAAAAATAGAATACATTAAATATATGTATTTATACATATGTTTTACATGTAAATATTAACTTGTAATAAAAGACCTCATGAAAATAAATAAAAATACGAATAAAATACTATATTAAATTACCAACATTTTTATGTTTTCGATAGAAATTCAATCGATTCATTTACTATTTAATTATGATTTTAAAAAGTTCTCTATGAGAATTTTCTAGTTGGTCCACGTGGACCAACAAAACCGTTCCCAAGTTGACACCATGTCGACTCCCCCTCCGCCTCCATTGACTCATCTGACATCTCGAGTCCCCCACTTTGCGTGATTTTCCTAGGAAATCTAATGATCGAATTGGCTCATGCCTTGAACATCTTCTGTGCTCATAGGCCCCATGATTCTCACCAGATCTTCAGGAGCACATGATCTCCCTCGAATCGATCGAAATTTGCCTCATAAGTTGCCTACTCATTAAGTCTAAATAAAACCCTTCGAGACTCAGTCCAAATTTGAACCCTCTTCACAAACTCTCAGCCCTTCAGAGCCCGATCATCATCTTCCCTTTGGTGATAACAACTGGAAGGTGAGTTCTGCAGCAAGGAGGAGCGGCGGAGGAGCCATATCCGATCATCGTCGGAGGAGCTCTGACGATAGTTCTACTTCATCGGCCTACAGTCGATTTGAGGCCCATTCTTTCGCATTCTTAGGTATATCTTAGCTTCTATTTTGTTTCTGACATCTCTATTTCTAGCTTAATTCATTTTTAGCCTTCAAATAAAAGCACTTAATTTGCATGGAGCTTGAGCTCCGGGCCGATTCTTAGTGATCCGAACTTCAATCCGACTCGTTGATCATCTTCCCATCCACCTTCTCCATCGATATCACCTATTTCAAACCCAAATCAATCGTCATTTGGTGAATCGAGTTTGCTCCGCCACCCTTCATCAGAGACTCGTTGCTTCACCTCATTCCACACATTTCAGCTTCATTCTAAGGCCGAGAGAGCAACCCTCAAGCCAAGGACCATTTTGGTGCAGGGTCACAACGTCATGAACCCTTCTAAAAATCCACCGAGCACCTGGAACAACTCCAGGTCATCAGGGGCTGTTTGAGCCCCACGGTCACCTTCACCATCATCGGTGACCATCTACACGTGTAGAACATTCCCAGCTTGCTCCTGACCTGACGGAGGAAGGAACTATCACTGAAGCACGGGGAAAAGTTGAATCCAAGCACGCCTTGCTGGAGTTCTTTAACAAGTCTTCGAGAGCCCTTCATCACCGTTCGATCAGGAACATAGACCAGATCTAATCTGGGCCATCCAATCTTAACGACGCGTTGCACCTTCTCAGCCATTTGATTGTCCATGTGTCGTCCAGGCATCGGTTGGATCTAGGAGCTGATGTAGGGTAAATTTCATTAATCCTCTCCATACATTTTATCCTTTATTAAAGGTCATGTAATTATTAAATTAAGTACAAAAGTTTATGTACTATTTGCTTGTATGCCCTTGTAACTCTTGAATATTGCAAGTGTGTCCAGTACCAGGTCATCTCACATGGACCCCCACGTGAGGTAAAATTTTGCATGTGGACCCTTCCAGGTTTTGTAATTTCTATTTGGTCCATTAAAAATCAAGTTACCGTGTAAAATTTTTGGATATTTAGAATTTGTGCTCTGAAGTTTATTTTAATTGCAAGTATGCCCTTGCCAGCTTGAATTAATTTTATTTTTGCATTTCTTTTTTATTTAATTTAGCTCCGTTGCTCTAAAAATCTTCAAAAAAATGGGTGTATGTGCATGATTGGCTTCTGATTCATGCTCTAATTTTTATTTACCTTTTTCCATGCATTTAATATTTATTAAAAATCATTCAGATTTATTTTACTTTTTGTTTTACTTAAATTATACTTGATTATTACCTTATTTTATAGCTATAGTCCGAAAAGATTAAAAGAAACTTTAAAAATCAACAAATCTTTTCTGACCCTTAAAATTTTGCAAAATATGTTTGAAAAATAAAAAAATGTTAGTTTCTGTTCTATAATTTTATATGTTGTATTATATATCTATTAAAATTGACTTTGAGAGATTTTAAGATCATTTTCAATTTTTAAATCTCAATTTAATTCGGCCATTTTAAACATTCCCTATATTGTTTTATTTCAAAATTTAAAAATACAAAAATTGTAAAAAATCCCCAAAAATACATAAAAATAGAAAATTTTTTAAAAAATATAAACATATTTTATTTGTTTTTTAAATATTTTTATTTATATTTTAATATTATACCCTATATATCATATATATATATATATTTAGAGTATGTGGAGCTTTCACCATGGTGCATATAAATGTATATGCACCAGTGCCAAAATGCCCATTATATATTATTTTCTTGAAACAAATTCATGTGGGATTTAGATCAGCATATATCATTATGACGCCATTAAAAATTCAATTTAATTCAAGACTTCTAGCCCTCCATTACGACTGCCAAATTTTAACTCTCAGAATTGCTGTAATTGAGTCGTCCGGATGAATGTGCTAAGAATGTCTATTTTACACGAAATTTGAAACACATATTCCACTAATAATACTAAGTAAATCCCTCAATTTCATTTATTAAAATAATATATAATGGCTATTTTTTGCACCGGTGCATATACACACACCATGGTGCAAGCTCCCCATCCTCATATATATATCATAATATTTAGTATATATTATTATTTATTATTATAAATATCTTATATTTATTTTAAAATCCTAAATAAGAAGGACCGTTCTCTTTGCTAATTTTCTGAATTTTGCATATTTATTATATATCATATTATATGGTAATTATCTTTTATATATAGTCCATATTATTCCTTTTTATACAATACCTATATATTATTATATTACTAAATTAAAATAAAATTAGAAATCAAAAATGGGAAAATGATATTATATAATTAAAAAAGAAAAAAATTATTTTATTAATTTTAAAACCCATACACCCATTGATTGATTTTTTGCACCCATGTATATACACTTGTATTATTTATTTATTTAAATAATACCTGCTACGTCCCGTTTCCCTGTGTTCGGCACCCAATCTGCTTGTCATTATACATACTTGTTTTGTAGGGTTATAATAAATTTTGATTCACACCTCAGTTTGCATTGCTTCATTATTTAGTATGGGTTAATTATTGCTTAATCCTTTGGTTTGTGAGAGATCACTTCAACGACTGTGATCTCACCTTGTGAGATCGTACGCCTCTCTCTTTGGATTATTCGGGTTGAACAACAGGAGTCAATGTACATATCTGTTCTGACAGAACTTTCTTTTCTTCTTATCAGACCTGCAATGGCAGGACTATGATGATGAGGAATGATTCTGCGGCCAGGGTGTTAAGGTCAAGACAAGTCAACTTGAGGTTATTCTCTGGATGTGTCTGGACTTTGCATATGGTGTTGCTTGTCTCTGACGTAAAGAAGAATATTTTATCTAACTTCATCTTTGTTAGAAATGATTTTGAGTTGGACTTTAATTGTAATAAAGTTGTTATTTTGAGACATGATAATTTTTTATAGAAATGACTATTTGATATATTTTGATTTGTTCTTTAGAATTAGATGTGATTCAATAAACATTGATTCAGTGAATGTTTTATGGTCTGAATGGTCTAACACCGTGTCTCATGTTAATAATTTAGAATCTTGTGATCTATGGCATGGTAGATTAGGAAATGTGAACTTAAGTTCAATTAAAATGATGATGAATTTAGAGTTGATCCCTAAATACTCTATTGATAAACTCAAAAATGTGAAATTTGTGTGCTAGCTAAGACACCTAGGAAGTCTTTTCAGTCTGTCTCTAGAGATAGCAAGATCTTGGATTTAGTGCACACGGATATCTATGAGTTTGATGGTGTGCTGACCAGAGAGAATAAGAAATACTTTATCACCTTTATAGATGATGACAATAAATACTTCTATGTATATCTAACGAAAACCAAGGAAGAAGCTTTAGAGAAATTTTTTATATTTAAGAATGAGGCTGAGACACAAATAGGAAAAACGCTGAAACGTCTTAGGTCAAATTGAGGGGATGAATATACTTCTAACTTGTTTGGTGAACAATACATGTTGTTTGGCATAGTTCATGAAGTTACCGCTCCATATTCACTACAATCAAATGAGATAGCAGAACAGACAAATATGACCTTAACTGAAATGATCAATGCTCTCCTACAAAGTTCTCGATTTCCAACCTATATGTGGGGAGAGGCATACGGTTTGCCATATTCTGAATAGGGTCCCTCCAAGACATATGGAAGAGTATTCTTTTAAATTTTAGAGAAACAAGAAACCAAGCTTAAGATATCTCAAAATGTGGGACTGTCTCACTAAGACTTTAGTCCGAGAACACAAGAGAAAGAAGTTAGGTCCTAAAATTATTGATGCAGTCTTCTTAGGTTACTTGGAAAATACTATGCATATATGCTCTTGGTAATTTGGTACGAGATACCGAGCATAGATGTCAACACTATTGTTGAACTCTGTGATGATACCTTCTTTGAAGACACCTTCCCTACGGAGATTGAGATTCCTCAAAATTTGACCATTGGTGTTGCCTCCATATCAAGAGTCAAATTCCTAAGTAGTACCTGGGAATTACTTAAATACCCAGGTACTACGTAATGTTTTTTTTACTTGAAAACTGCACCCCTTAAGTTTTTTTTACCCAGGAACTGCGTTAGTGTCGCATGTTGAATGTGCGCTATAGCTAACGCATATTCAACATGCGATATCGGCCCTAATTAAGCCCCGCGCCCAACGGCCTCCTCATTTCCCCCGACCTTCCCTTCGTTTCCAGCAACCCAGCCGCCCCCGACGCCCTCGCCTTCACCCGCATCTTCTGATCTCCTCCCCTCTCAACAACACCCTTTTTGGTCACTCCTAGCCCCACGGAACACTCCTTCTCCGTGTTTTCAGTGATTGGCACCGTCCTAGCCGTCCCCGCTTCTCATTAGGGCTAATCACTTGGTAAAATGTTTTCTATAATTTTTTTTGTATCATATGCATGTTATTTTCATTTCTCGAATGTATGACGTTTGCTTGTACGTTGTGTCACGTATTAGGTTAGAATGGAGCAGTTGTTTTGTATGTGTCATTTGAGTAGTACACTCGTGTCCGGATCGCCAACCAACGTGAGGGGGTTTGTGTTGACTCCTAATATGACGTTCGATGAGATGTTGAACTTGGTTTACCGTAAGTTCAACTTGGATATTGACAGTCAAAACATCCGATTATTACATCGCATCCCTCGAGGCCCAGGGGAGGAACCGTCATTTTCTTCTATTATCGATGATGATGATGTGCAGGCAGTTGTTGTGTACGCTCGGACCATTGGGAAATCAATGCCTACCGATATTTATGTTGAAGATGTATCTGTGAGCGAAGTCCCAACTGTTATGACTAACAAGGGACCGTCTGGAGTCCCGAGCACACAAGCAGCAGTTGTCCGCAGCACGCCACCAAGAATTTTCCCAACCATGGGACCCTACTTTGATACGGATGCGCCTGTAACGCAGCCAAGCACGGTTCAGGATTTGGGCTTGAGTGAGCCGTTGCTGCGAGAGGTTAACCGGATGGATCAGGATTTCATCCCTTGGGGGACCGATGATGACCTGGAAGAAGGTAGCGAAGATGTCGAAGATGATCTGATGGACGAGGAGCTCCCAACTGATGAACAAACCGCGCATACTATTACACCCCGTATACCCTTTTTTGGGGTTAGAGGGTCTAATACTCGTTCAACATATGAAGACGACATTCGAAGCAAGTCTAGACTTGATGGTGTTGCTGACGAAATCCGCAAGGGTAGGACGTTCAAATGTAGGGAGGATTTGGTTTACGCTGTGAAGAAGTTCCACATTCTATCACATTACGACTTCATTGTCAAGGAATCCACCAGCTTGATATGGTCAGTTTTTTATTCGCAGAGAGCAAATGGTTGCGTATGGTATTTACGAGGACATTTCAGAAAATTTGATGGACTGTGGGTGATCTCCAAGGTTGTTGGGGCACACACTTGTATAAACCCAACAGTTAATCATGATCATCCTCAGTTGGACTACAAATTCATGTCCAGATCATTACTAACTCTTATTAGGGATGACCCTAATGTTCGTGTATCTAGTTGTAGAGCTCACATCCACGAGATGTACAACTACTGGGTTTCAAGGAAAAGGGCTTGGGATGCTCGAAGGAAGGCCATCGGTATTGTATTTGGTGACTGGAAGAAGTCATACGCTGAAATGCCTTTTCTTTTGCATGCAATGAAGGCTGCTATTCCAGGGACTGAAATTGATATTGACTACAGCGACCATCCCGATCCTCGGAAACCTCTCTGCCGCAGATTTGAACGATGCTTTTGGGCATTTGGTCCTTCAATTGAAGCATTCAAATATTGTCGGCCACTGATTAGTGTTGACGGGACACATTTGTACGGGAAGTACAAACAAAAACTGCTCATTGCTTGCGGGGTTGACGGGGATAAACATATTGTTCCCCTTGCATTCGGGATCGTCGACGAGGAATCCTTGTCGTCATGGAAGTGATTTCTTTCGTTGGTTCGTCTAAGGGTAATCGGCATGCGAGCTGGACCAATGGACCTTGGCCTATGACGGTGGGTATAGGTTTGGTCAGATGACTACAAATCTGAGCGAAAGCTACAATGCAGTTCTTAAAGATGCCCGTTGCTTGCCAATCCCTGCGTTAATTGAGAAGACCTTCTATAATTGTGTGTCATACTTCATTCAGCGTTTTGAAGAAGCACGCGCAGCCATTGCTGCTGGTTGAAAATTCACGCATTACGCTTCCACAGAGCTGACCCGTTGGACTGCAGCTGCGAATGGGCACACAGTAACTCAGGTACAAGTACAACCAGAAATTTTATTCGAGGTGTCTACCAGGGCTCGACGAACGTCCACTGGTATTCGCGGGCGCAAACAGTACACAGTAAACTTGCAACAAAGGAAATGCACTTGCAACAAGTGGCAAATATATCGTATTCCATGTTCCCACGCCATTGCAGTCATTTCAAAGCGTCGGGCTGATGTAGATTCCTATGTTGGAGAGTGGTACACCTGGGAGAAACAGTTGCAGGTTTACGGAGGACAATTTTTTCCCATCGGTGATCGTGAAACATGGGCTCCCCTAGAATATCCTGAGTTACGACCGGACCCAAAGCGTAAACGCGGTAAAGGTCGTCCACGTACAACAAGAATACATAACGAAATGGATGTTAGAGATGTGATTCGGCAAAATACTTGTTCCTATTGTGGGATATTGGGTCACACACATCGAGGTTGTCCAAACAAAGCCGCAAGGAATTCTCAAGCATCCACATCAAATGCGCCGACGGCGAGCAGGAATAAGAATAAATGTGGAAATTGTGGTGGCCAAGGTCACAACCGACGTAAATGTCCAAATTCGAGTAAGTTTGCTACCCTCGTATATTAATAAATTTAATTGTGGTAAATACTTGTTGATTTTGTCGGATTTTTTTTTCATATAGTTTTTTTAATTGTATTGTGTAACATTGGAAATTGTATTTTTCAGATGGATCCCGGCCCAGTTGATCCTTCAGTTTTGTACCTTCAGGAGCGACATCGTTCACGTTGAGTTTGGGCTGGCGATGTAAGTAATTATATTATCTTCCATCCTTCAAATTTTTTTCCTAACAATTTTCTTGTAGGAATCTTCGTGGTTACGTTGCCGGCGCCGAGAGGCACATGTACGTCGGATCCCTTTGGATGACCGGCTACTACCTTACGTGGTAGAAGCAGGATTTGGATGCATCTCAGAGCTCGAGTTCATTACGCTGGATTGGCATCTGGTGACGGCTTTAGTTGAGCGGTGGAGACCGGAGACGCACACCTTCCACATGCCTAGTGGGGAGATTACTATCACCTTGCAGGATGTGGCATTCATCTTGGGGCTGCGGATTGATGGGCCCGCGGTTACCGGGGAGACAACACCTGGAGCTACATGGGCAGATACATGCTAGGAATTGTTGGGCGTTAGGCCCCTGCCCGCGGACATAGTTGGCAGCAGGGTGTCAGCAAGCTGGCTGTCCACGAATTTTTCAGAGTTGGCTGAGGATGCAGACGAGCTAGTCGTACAGAGACACACTCGAGCGTACATTTTGCAGTTGCTTGGTGGAGTACTTTTCACGGACAAGTCTGGGTCCTTGGTTTCACTTATAGCTCTACCACATCTACAGGATTTTGAGTTCTCTGGGACATTGAGATGGGGATCAGCCGTACTTGCTTATCTTTACAGGCACCTATGTTTGGCAGCGGACATGGCGACCGAGGAGATTGGAGGCTCGGTCATACTACTTCAGCTCTGGGCTTGGGAGCATTTCCCCCACATTGCTCCAGTTGTTAGGGACTGCAGAGAATGGTACGGGCACCCGCTAGGAGTCCGCTGGGCAACGGTGTTTGCCCATCGTAGACAGCCCACACACGTGGTGAGACCCTACAGGGATGCTTTTGACATGCAATCACCCGAGCAGGTAATTTTACATTTACAAATTTTCCCTATATTAACAAAAGAAATTCTAATCGTAATACAATTTTTGCATTCAGGTATTTTGGACCATTACTCGAAGATTTGTCGGACGTTTGGGTGCAACTCTGGCAAGCAACATAAGTACTCAAACTATAATTTTTTTGGTAAAATTATTAACAAAAATATTTCAAATTTACATCTACGTCTTCTCCTTGGATGCAGCTCGCTCTGTGGAGCCGTGTCTACGACATTGGACATGAGGAATGCCGCAAGATTGCAGCACAAGCGAAGGCGGAAATGACGGAGTGGCTGTCATTACAATTTGCAGATGCAGTCACGTTACATGACGAGCGTGCAGATGTGGCTAGGGAGGAGGCAAGGCGAGGAAGGGCAAGAGGACGGGGACGAGGAAGAGGTTGAGGTAGGGCGCGTGAACAAGTCGCGGAACCCATGGACTTTGAAGAAGCCGCTGCGGATGATGATAACATGGCGCAAGGAGACTACTTCACACCTGCCACCGAGCGACCAAGAGAAGACTTGCCAACGCCTCAAGCACCGTTGAGGCATGGAGTGGACCCCAGCCAGACACGACCTACTTACTGCACACTAACGCCGCCGTCTATGCCAACATTCGAGGAAGATGCCCCAGGACCCTCTCAAATCAACATGATAGACGAAGCGAACTGTCTATTACCGTTCAATCCTCCAGATTCTACGATTACATACCATCGGAGGAAGAAACGTTGAATTGTAATCAATGTAATTTTTAATATGATGCAAAAAATGTAATGTGTATTCATGAACAAGTCTATTTGGAATGTGTATACATACCATTCGAGGATGACGCATATTGAAATGTCTTCTTTGATGTTTGGAATGTCTACAATGTTTGCAATGTCTGGAATGTTTACAAAAATATGTCTATTTACATTAAAAACATGGGATTGGCATGCCTTTTCAATGGTTTGTAAAAACTTTAAATTCCAAAGCCCACACTTGGACTGCCATTTTCGCCGAAAAATTACTGTAAAGATGACGCATTTTGAACATGCGTCATATGTTCAACTTTCAAAGCCCACACCTGCCCCAGCCATTTCGAGGAAAATTTCCTGTAAGGGTGACGCATATTGAACATGCGTTATCCCTCACTGCAAGAATGTCGCATATACAATATGCGATACCTTTACAGAACATTTCGAGACCTGATGCCTGTACAGAACATTTCTAGAGCAATTCCCTGGAGATATGTCGCATGTTGAATATGCGTTAGCTATAGCGCACATCCAACATGCAACACTAACGCAGTTCCTGGGTAAAAAAAAACTTAAGGGGTGTCGCATGTTGAACATGCGACACCCCTGCAGTTTTTAAGTAAAAAAAATATTACGTAATACCTGGGTATTTAAGTAGTTCCCAGTTACTACTTATTAATTTGACTCCCATATCAAGATCTATTTCACATCAAGTGGAAAGGATAACGAATGTGCGGTTTAAGACTCAACCTAAACCCAGTGACCTCTCTGAGGAATTTGAGCCAAGCTGGAGTAAACGACAACAGATAACCAATGATCTGGGCAGTGACTTTGCTGTCTACCAGATCGAGGGTGATCCACCAAGTTAAAAGGAAGCAATATCTTCATCTGAAGCAAAATAATGGAAGGAGGCTGTCAAATCAGAGATGGATTCTATTATGGCTAATGGAACTTGGGAACTGATTTATTTATCAAATGGGTGCTCTACCATTGGGTGCAAGCAGGTGTTTAAGAGAAAGCTTAGACTTGACGTATCTATTGAAAAGTATAAAGCCAGATTAGTTGCTAAGGACTTTAAGCAAAAGGAAGGTATCGATTATTTTGATACATATTTCCCTGTGACTAGGATGAACACAATCTAGATGCTTATAGCATTGGCATATGTATATGATCACTTTATCCACCAGATGGATGTGAAGACCACCTTCTTGCATGGTGATCTTGAGGAGGAGATCAATATGGATCAACCTGAAGGGCTTGTGACTCCTAAGAATGAGGGAAATATTTGCAAGCTTGTTAAATTCCTGTATGGATTCAAACAAGCATCAAAGCAGTGGCATGAAAATTTGACAAAACTATTTTATCATGTGGCTTTAAGGTTCATGAATCCGAAAATGTGTCTATTCCAAGGTGAAAGGTGATGAGTGTATTGTCTTGTGCCTGTATTTTGATGATATACTATTGTTTGGATCACGTGTGGGGATTGTTAATGAGACTAAAGTGTTCTTAAGTAGCAAGTTTGAGATGGAGGACATGTGCGTTGCTGATGTGATTTTGGGTCTAAATCTGACTAGGTTAGTTGATGGGATTGTAATTTCTCAATCTTACTATGTTGAGAAGGTACTTGAGAAATTTGGATACCAAGATTGCAAAGCTGTAAGCAGATTCCTATTTCAATATACATTAGATATCAAGATTACAAACTGTAAGAAATTTATCAATCTCACCATTTGCTAATTCCCATTTTCAAATATTTTAATATATTATTTTTGATAATATAAATCTCAAAAGGTTTTCTAAAATAATATTATATATTATCTTTAATATATATAAAATCCAACTGTATCAGAAGATATATTGATCGGCAAAACCGTTCACCGATCGATGCCCTGATAGGAAAATCTTAAAATCAGATGCTCTGACAGAGCATTTGGGTGATAAGGATGCCCCGTTAGGGGAATCTCCCTTAGGGGGAGAGATAGAGGGAAAAGTACGTGAAAAACAAGTGAGGGTGAGAGAGAAAGGATGGGATCACTGGGAATTTGGGATGTAATCCCACTGTTTGCTATGGAGATAAAATGAAACGGCGAAAATGGGACATGTGTTCCACGAAGAGAAAGAGAAAAGAATAACCAGAGACAAAAAAGAGGAAAGATAAAAAAGAGAGGGGAAGCGTTAGCTGTGTGACATTTGGCTTAGAGGGGTGGAGATCGGAGAGAGTAGAGGGAACCATCGCGGGAAGAAGTAGCGGTAGGGATGCAAACGGGTGGATACAGATATGAATATATGTGTTACCATATCCTTATCTATTTTAAAATACGTATATAGAAATGGAAATAGATACATTATGGATATTGAAAATTGCAAATCATAGCCTTAAATACAGTACAGATATGGAAATAAATAATCACGATTCGGATACGGATATTTTATGAACAAATACAGATTATCACATGGATGAAAAATGCCTTCTAAGTTCTAATGCTTACATTTAGTAAGACTGTTTCGTAAAGTTGAAATTAATAGTCAATTAAATCAAAATTAATAAATTACAAGACAATAAAACACAAAAAGAAACTATAGTATTATACTAAGTTTAATAAATATATAATAAATGATTAAATGATACAGAGATGTAGATTTTTCTTCCCATATTTGAAAATGACTCCAGATGTAATATATTACAACTAATCCTATAACATATTTGGACACACACACACACACAAGTTGATGTATGTATATACAATATAAACACAGATTCAACAATGCGGATATCCATTAAAAAATACATAACTACATCAATATCCATATCCTCAACAAATTTGAAAACAATATCTGTATCCTCATCCATATCCAAAAAAAATAAAATCTCATACCCATATCTGTATCTATGTCCACTAAAATAAAAAATTCATATCCATGTCCTTTTAAAAACGGATACGATGACGGATGGATACATATATATCCATATCCGGTTGCATCCCTAAGAAATGGAGTTGGCAGTACGAGCCAACATGTGTTTTTTTACGGTTAAACTATGTTCTTCATTAAATTGGAAGCTCTCGCTAAAGCAGTACAAGGACTTCCCAACATGGGTATTGCATTGCAGACGGTGAAGAGAAGAAAGGTAAAAGTAGGGTTTAAAAAATCAGACTGGACATGTTGGATCGGGAACATGTCTCAACCCGATCGGTCGAGCTGATTTCATATAAATATTTTTTAAAAAAAAGAGGAAAATAAAAAATCAGATCCGACCGTTTGTCGAAACGGGTTGACCCAGGTGGTCGGACGAACTGAGCCATATTGACTCAGTTTTGATGATTTGGTAAATTTTCAACAAATAAAGATTTAAATAATCAAATGATAAAGTTTTTTTCACTTGTGTCCTTAACTTCTGCAATATCAATTATGCCCCTCTCTTTTTGGAATATTGGTTTTGAACCAACCTTATTAGAGCAGTTTTATAGAAGGCAACTATACATAAATGTATACAATATTGTATTTATATATAATGCTATAAAATGTGGCTATTTTTTTGTAGAATTTTACTCGAAATATGCAATGATGTCATTCCATTGAAAGAGTTGATATTTTAAACTATTATTTCATTTTTATATACATTACGTATATGTATCTGATTTTATCGGTTCAAAAAAAAATTTCGACCGATCCGACCAGTAAATTAAGTCTGATCTGATTTTTTTCGATTCAATAGGAATGATAATGCCATGCTGAAATCATCGCCTGTCCAATCAGTTTGGTCCAACAGTCTGACCTGATAACCAAGTACTTACTGACTGGTTCAACGTTCTGTTCGATTTTTCAAACCTGGAGTAAAAGAATACTATATGCAACATATATTATGGACGGATAAATAAAGGTCCGAGAACAAAGTGGGAGAAAGAGAAAAAGAAGAGTCAACGAGGGATAAAACACGGGAAAGCCCTACTTTAATAATAGTAAATAGACATGATATGATAGACTATTACAATTTTATATATTCACCTTCATGTGTATACGTTTATTTTCATATACAATCCAATAGCATGCAATGGCATAACATGTTCCTACAATAATTTTCCCGGTAAACAAAAAGGCAAATTCAATATTATTGAAATACGAGTTTATGATGCTAATCGAAATATATGAAAAATATTTTCTACTTGAACACATGTTATCAAAATAAATCATTACAAACAATGCAGATTGTATTCTTATGTGCTCAGTAATCATGTAGTGCAAATGAACCTGTCATGTGATGGTATTAATGGAAGGGGCACCACTTGGATTCTTCTACAATCTTTGACATGGTCATGAAAATCCACCACTTGCACTTACCATTCACAAAGATCTTAGTGAAAGAGCTATTAAATATATATTTTTTTAAAAGTTGGCTGGCATTTTTATTTAAGATATTTTAAGTTTTTTTTTACGTGAAAACTCTTTCCACTAGTTCATGATGGCGGGGTACGATAAGCGAGGAATGGCTTGGTTGGACCATCCACCATTTACACAATTACATAGAGAGTGTGCGGCAAGTTTATGGGTGGCGGAAACCGTATTTCTTGTGTCGGAAACCACCTTAATTGTGATGGACCTGCGAAGTTCGTCAATGGAGTTCTCCACTAGCCTTCTGACTTGTCAAGATGGAGGACAAGCATGATTGATCATGTTTGTTGTGCATGCGGAGTGAATTGTAATGGTCATGCCCGAGAAACGTGTCACTGTACTAATTGTTGATTTGACGACCAAGTCTTCTGCCTCCTTAGGATTGTGGGCAATGATTGACTCACATGTTGCTAAAAGAAAAATCTTATTATTGGAGACCATGGCTATGACTGCTTTGCCGGATTTATAGACCACCACAACTACTATTTTGACATACAATATATGTTCTTGGGTTGCGGACATGGATATGGCGTGCTCGGGTGTAGAACCGGCTCTTGAAATTTGGAGATCATTAGTAAGCCTTTGTTGATGAAAGTTGTGCTACCAGCTTTTTAGTTTATTGAGTGCGAGCATCATGTTTGGAATATGACCCATATGTTTCCTAACACATCTGTCTAGTCATATGAGGTGTAGCAACTTGTAGGCACACAGGGAAAATGTTTCCTGATCGTATCATTGAGAAATTCGAAGCATAGTTCAATCACGTTGAAGTTATGAGCTTTCTTGTGTCCAAGGACAAACCTCACGCTAATTATCATTAGTGCATGCATGTGGGCAAGTTCCAAATAGTTGTTGTTCATCCTCGGCAGGGTTATGACACACGACACATAGGTCATCATAATCTTGCACTCTGGACGCTAAGTATTTACCATTAGAAAGACAGTTTGAAAGTAGTTTCCACATGAATAGCTTAATAGGGGAGTCTCAATTCGGCACACAACTAAATCTTTTTAATCTGCTTCAGCATTTGGTTGTCCTGAACTCGTCTATATTGCAAAAGCTGTTGATAGGCTGATTTAGTAGTGAACAACCCTCTCGGATGAAGTTCCCATATAATAGTGTTTGCCGCACACGATCTTATAGTGATGTTTGAAATCTGTTGTGTGATTGTTGGGCTGAAAAATCTTGTCAAGGTTGCCATATCCCAATTGCCATTGGCATCTATGAGTGACCCTCTCAGGCATAATCTTTGTGTAGGGTTTAGGTATGATGGCATCATCATGATACAGAAGCCATTTATCTCTCCATATTAGGGCAGAGGACCTGTTGCTTATGAGATTGAGGGTGTTGGCGAAGAGCAAATGCCTTATCGCAACAGGGCTTTCCATAATGGGGATGAGCATGATCTCTCCTTGGCTCCTCAAAAGTCTTCATTGCAATAATAGTTTGCTTGAATGATATCCTTCCATAAAGCTTTTTGATTGATTTCCAATAGTCTCCATGCCAAATTGAGTAGAAGTGTTGCGTTCATATCGTTGGCTTTTCTCATTCCCAAGCCACCCAAGTGCTTGGGCATTGCAATCTGGTGCTAGGCTTTGGCATAATAGTGGCTCCAGGATTCCTGGAATCCCCACCAGAAGTCTCTAGCCAGGGAATCAATGCAGTTGCAAGTAGCTATGGGTAGAAATGTTGTGCTCATGATGTGGTGTTGGATCATAGTGAGGGAACAAGCAACTAGAACTGTTCTTCCGACCTGGGATAAAGTTCTGCCTTTCCATCATGCGAGTTTTGCTTGAATCCTGTCCTTAATATATTCTTGTAGGTTGAATGAAGAGTTGATGGTAAGTAAAGGAGTTCTCAGATAGATCTCGTCCTTGAAGTCATTGTGAACTTTCAATTTCCTCATATTGTTAAATTGGAGTTATCTGACTTTAGACTTATGGTAGTTTATTGCTTGGCCAAAATATTAATTGTAAGTTGCCAATAATTGAGTGAAGGATGCCACCTCTGTCTTCATAGCTCTTCCATAGAGCAAGGTGTCATCACCATAAATAAGATGTGAGATAGGCATCATATGCCTATGAACTTAGTATCATGTAATGAAGTTGTGCTGAAGGGCTTGATCCATGAGTTTAGAAAGTAACTTTTTCAAATATAAAAAGAAATGGAGATAAGGGACATTCTTGGCGTAATCCCATCGTGGGAAATATGGTGGAGGTAGGAGCGCCATTGTTGAGCAGTCGCAGGGTGCACATGGTTATGCGGGAATAGATTAGGCTAATGAATCTAGATGGAAGACATAACTGTGCAAGAAGGTCTAATATGAGTCTCCACTCTACGCGAAAGCTTTCTCCAAAATCCAATTTCATTGCCATGTAGTGGTTTTAATTCTCGTAGATTCCATGTCATGAATGATTTCAGATGTTGCTATGACATTATCTATGATATATCTTCCAGGGAGGAATGCACACTAGTTGAGAAATAAGTCTTTACAACATGGGTTTTAGTTTGTCAGTTATAAGTTTCGCAGTGGATTATATATGATGTTTGTAAGATTAAACGAGAAATCCTAAGGGGTGTTTGCATCTTTCCTTTTGGGGATTAGGGCAATGTATGTTTTGTTTATATTGCTCTCAATACTTTCCTTGTGGAAGTACGATTGGATACATGGGGCAACCTCATCCCTATTTTAGTTCTTTTGATAGAAAATTGCTTGAAAAGCATCAGGGCCATGACCTTTGAGATGGGCCATTTTGAAGAAATCATAAATTTCATCCTTACTAGGAGTACATTCGATAAAATTCAACTCTGTTGGACTGTTTTTTGTTTCAAGATTTTGAGGTAATGTGTTAACCCTAGTGGAAATGCAAAATCTATTAACATAGTTACTGTGGGTCTTTTCAATTTCTTCCCTATTGATTGTGCAAGTGTTATCTTCAAGGTGTATCCATTTTATTATGTTTTCCCTCTTCCTATTGATTGCATATAGGTGGTAGAACTTAGTGTTTCTATCTCCATGGTTTATCTATTGATGTCTAGAGTGTTGGAACCAATAAATTCCTTCAGTCTTTAATAACCCATCAAGATCTTTTAAGTTTGAATGAGGATAAAAAGGAAAACTTTACTTCTTGTTCTTCCATTAAATATTAAGTGTGAATCCCTCAGGATCCAGGTACCCGTTAATCACACACTCGCACCATTTTTCACATGAGATCGCATGAAGTTGTAGAAAAGCAGGAAAAAATTTTTTGCGCAATTATGACATTCTTTTCCATCACATAACCACAAAGTAAAAGAGACAAATGGCACCAAAATTCTTTTCATTAATATTCATATCAGTTTACAACATGTACAAGGATCTTCCATTTTACAACATATATCCCAAAGCGTGATACAAAAGAGATAGCATTTACATCATTATCTGAACAAAAACTGAGACAAAGTAATTCATACCGTCTAGTGTATACTCTGTCTTCAGGAAGCATGTATAGCTACTGAGCTGCTACTAAACTGCAGGCTGTTTGCCTGCCAAACACGTTAGGAAAGAAGAGGCTTCAGCCATTGCTGGTACCTCCCAAAAACTTATAAAAATAACTAGACATTTAATATGTGCAAAAGCAAGCAAGTAGAAAGGTGGGAAGTAAAGTTTACATTTACTTGCGTAAGTAAAAAAAGTTTTTCAGGCTATTTTTAATGCATCTCTAATGATTTCCCCAGAACCCGACATTTCCCCCATATGACCTATTTATTTTGTAGTTGAATGATCATGAGGGTATGAGTGTGAGCATATATATCAATTGCTTCAGAGATCATACTTGTGAATGATGATGGAAAAGTTAAGATTGGAAAGATCTCTTAATTTAATTAATTTCTTAGATAGAGAGAATAATCATTTCCTACTAATCCCAACTTTTGATCGTAAATTCTCCAATTCTTAACTTCAATGTTTCAAATATAACTCCAGATGATGTAGATGTAGATATGGATGATTTAAATATAGAATCGCCAAGTCTGTTGGCGAAGTAAACTCAAGCGGTGAAGAAGCCTACAAATGGCTCTTCCGTCTCGCCCTCTAATTGGAAGCGCGGTCAAATAGAGGGATAGGTCTACTCCCAAACTACGCCACTGAGACGGGTGAGAGAGACTCCCTAGAAAAGTTACTCTAGAAACCTGCCTGACTAGTACAGGCGAACGAGCTCGTACGAAAAACTGAAAACCAAGGATCCCCCGCATGGGTATCCTAAAAGACAGGGTCAGCGGAACTGGTCTAAAGTCAGGATCCCAACGATGCGTAAAAACAAAGCGAGCTCGCGTTAAAAACCGAAGGGGGGCTGGGATCCTAGACCCGCGCACTTGGCGGCCGCTGCCCTAACTGGGCTTCCTTTCTCCCGCCCAGGTGAGAGTCACCGCGCTTTCGCACAGCCAGGTGTAATGTTTACCATGACCGGTAACATGTTTATTTTCATTGATTTACAACAATTTATTACCCATTGTGGTGCTACATTTTTTTTCTCTCCATTGGATTAAGGGGTGATATACGACATATGCTTGTCATCTCATGAACTTATCTTATGTCCACCCCATGGTCATCTCTCATAAAAGTAGTAAGGAAAAGTAGAGGCCCTACGAGCTGCACACCCACACCATATCTATTCATTGTGAATTGAGGACCACTAGATTCACACCTTGTGGAGGTCTCAAGAATCAACCCTTTCCCAACGTTGTAGATCATCGGGACATCATATTGAGATCCCTTCTCAGCCACCAAACTCATTGGCATGGAACACAACTCCTTATGCTTTTGATCAATATTGTTTGAACAATCTCTCTATCGAGAACACATGTTTAAATTCTCAGCTAAGAGTCACAAGGCATATCGAGGTTCTCCTTGTTGCTCTTATTTCAAGACGAGATTAGAGAAGAAGACTAGAGTTCTCTAAGGCATCGTGATCATCACTTTAATCTTTAGACAAGTCAATTGACTATGCATTTTGCATTGACTAACCCATATAAGAAAATCCTACTGTTCGACTTGACCATCTTAGACAGTTGACAATATTTTAATTACAACATCCTTGAGATGTACCTGATGATATATATTTTTTTTGAATCCTAATTGGTTCAACTTGTAAAGATATAATTACAGACTTCTTAATACATCTATACATCTTAATGGAATATGCATTGTAATATGCGACAGTGGACGTAAGTCGATAATCAATTCAAACAATCAGGAACATATGTTGTAAGTTTGCAACTGCACAGTCACACCTATTTCTGTAATAATTGGAACAACACTGATCAATTGCAACTATAAAACCCCCTAAAATCAGGTATTTGCATTCTGTAATTAGATCTGGTTTCTATTAATCAAAAGAAATAAAATTTTTATTTCTAATAGCAGCTTCATTCGGAAAATAAAGTAGAGAAATTATATATATTTCAAAACTTAACTCTAATATCAACTTCAGACAGGATACAACAGATCTTATAAGTCAACTAAAAAAATTATATTCTTTTAATAAACTTCATCAAAGTACCACCGTTTATAGTAGATCTTACAATTCAAATGAGAATAATTATATTCTTTGATTCTTCTATAATTCACAGGACAGTATACTGTCTTTCCATTTGATAGCCTTGCTTACTTGGCAAGGGAATAGAAATGAAAGACAAGGAATAAGAAAAATTCATGTTTGACAACTAGGAAGATGTATCTTGTACATTAAAACTTTGAATTATATGTAAGGCACATGCATCGCAGCAAGAGCTTAGAGATAGGATGGTACCTATCTAGATTTGTCCAGAAAACTTGGTGTAGATGAACAGTACTGGAGGGAGGGCTGCAGTTGGGGATGTAGCAGCAACTTCAAGCTCCAAGGGAGCAGCCACACTTCTCTTGACTAAAGCTCCAGCAGTTGCTCAAATTGGAGCAGCAATAGGGCTCTAATCTTCTCTTGATATGCTGGAATATAAGGTCCAGCAGTTGCTAGACAGCAACAAGAGTTTGAAGATTGGGGATTTTTGGGAAAGGAAAATAGGATGGAAGGTTCTATCGGCTGGAAATTTAGGAGCAAAGAAGGGAATGGAGGTGTTTATATAACCAATGAGGAGAGGCTCTAGGGATTACAAGTGGAGGTTTCTTGAGTACCAAATGGAGGGAGGAGAATAAGCCACATGGCTATTGTTCCAAACAAAATGGTTAAATAAAAATTTATATATATATATATATATTTACTTTACAACGGCAGTCTCTGTTTAGTTTTATTTATTATATATATATATATTATATTTTCTCTTATTTATTTGACAAAACTTAAAATGCACTGTATGCGCACCTCGGATCTCAGATTTTGACACGAAATATTTCGATTTGATCGTCTTTCAACGATGATCAAAATGAGTATAATGTTGATATACTTTCGGTTGGGTTTTGAACCCTCGAAATTTTCGGATACGGATTTCGGTTTGAGGTTAAATTTTACGATTTTAAAATATCAAACGACATCCGATTGACGAACGATCGATTCCGTTGATCTTGTTTCGTCGAATCGGATCTAACGACGGTCTCGGTTCATTTTGCGGTTTCCGAATTTGCATCGTGGCTTTTTCGCGACGCACATTATGAAGTGACCGATTTTTGGTCGATTTCGCCGGAACGACTTTTGATTCACGATCAATAGATCATTTTAGGTTGTTTAGTATTGACCAACAACATTATTAGGATCATTGGACCCAAAATCGGATGAGTTCAGGTTTGTTAGGATATGGATGTTACAATTATAAAAATCTCAAAGGGAGTCTCGTCCTCGAGACTCGAGTTAAGGCTATTCGGTGTCTTGTTTGAATTTCATATGTCCATAAAAATCTCAAAGGATTTTGAACTCATAAAAACCTCAAAGAGAAAACAAGCCATATATTTATCATGTATCTAACTACAAAAGCTTGTTTTGATGATTACATCAGAAAAGTTGCGGGTATCGTGCCTGAATGTCGTCTTCGGTCTCCTATGTCGCCTCTTCAACTCCGTGACGGTGCCACAAAACCTTGACCAATGAAATCTCTTTGCTGCGAAGCTTCTTTACAGCACGATCAAGTATCTGAACTGGCTCCTCCTCATAAGTCAGATCCGGCTCTACATCGAAATTCTCGTAACTGATAATGTGGCGAGGGTCGTGCACATACTTCCTCAGGTTGGATACGTGGAAGACATCATGGATAGATGATAGATGTGGAGGAAGGGCTACTTGCAACCTTCCCTACACGAGCAAGAATCTCGAACGGTCCAACATATCGTGGCGCCAACTTGCCACAAACACCGAATCTCTGCACTCCCTTCATGAGAGATACTCGCAAAAATACCCAATCTCCAACCTATAATTGATAAGAATGTCATTAATATGAGGTTAAGTTAATTTTGTAATAAAGGAAGAGAAGAAGATTGGATACCTGGAATTCTAAATCTCTTCTCCGACGGTCTACATAACTCTTTTGGCGACTCTGTGCCGTTAGAAGCCTCCGTCTCACAAGATCAACAGCTCTCTCAGTCTCCTCTAAGAGATCCACAGAATATAAAGCATGATCACCTACCTCACGCCAACTGAGAGGTGTGAGGCATCTCCGCCCATATAGGGCTTCGAATGGTGCCACTCCAATACTGGAGTGATAGCTGTTGTTGTACGTGAATTCCACCAAAGGCAAATGGTCCTTCCAGGACCCTTTCCTCTCCAAAGTGCATGCGCGAAGTAGATCCTCAAGCGTTTGAATGGTGCGCTCACTCTGACCGTCAGTCTGTGGATGATATGCAGAACTCATCCTCAGCTCTGTCTGTAGTGCCGACATGAACTGATGCCAATAATGTGAAGTAAATCTCGAATCCTTGCCAGACACCACTTCACGTGGTATACCATGCAGTCTGATGATGTTCTGCACATACAGCTTGGCCAATCTGGATGGAGTGTAAGTCGTGTTGACAGGTATGAAATGGGCTGACTTGGTCAACCTATCAACAACGACCCAAATGGAATCATGGACTCCTGGCGTCTTCGACAATCCTGTGACAAAATCCATAGAAATTCTCTCCCAATTCCACTCAGGAATGGGGAGAGACTGCAGTAATCCTGGCGGTCTCCTGTGCTCAACCTTGACCATCTGACAGGTCATGCATCTGCTAACATGTAGCGCCACATCACGCTTCATTCCATCCCACCAGAAATGTCGATGCAGGTCACGGTACATCTTCGTGCTACCTGGATGGATAGATAATCGTGAACTGTGTGCCTCATCCAGAATATCTCTGCGAAGCTGCTCGTCATTGGGTACAACGACCCGTCCTGCCTTCCATAAAATAGACTCTGTCACAACAAAATCATCAACTTCGTCCTTGACGGCGCGCATGTATCTATCATGAATCCAAGGATCTGTCTTCTGGCCTTCGACGATACGATCCCAAAGACTGTTGTATCATGGAGGCACGGCGGTAGAAATGGATGCGCTCTCCTGAGGATGCCAATCGGTCAAAGCGGCAAGCGTATCCCATGTATATAGCCAGTTTACCGTACCATCAGCATGCGCTCTCCTGCTGAGTGCATCAGCCACCACGTTTCCCTTACCAGCATGGTAAGAGATCGTGCAATCATAATCCTTCAGCAGCTCGAGCCATCTGTGTTGCCTCATGTTCAGCTCCTTCTGATCAAAGATGTACTTCAGACTCTTGTGGTCTGTAAAAATCTCGAAGTTCACCCCATATAGGTAGTGGCGCCAGATCTTCAAGGCGAAGACAACTGCCGCCAATTCCAAGTCATGTATGGGGTAGGTCCGCTCGTGCGGTCTCAACTGCCGTGATGCGTAAGCAATAACCTGTCCTCTCTGCATCAATACTGCTCTTAGGCCTTTCCAGATGCATCTGTGTAGACTGCATAGTCCTGAGTGCCTGAAGGGATAGCAAGAATAGGTATTGTAGTCAACCTCTCCTTCAGTATCTGGAAGGCCTGCTCACATGAATCGTCCCAAATGAATGGAACTCCCTTCTGCGTCAACCGTGTCAGAGGGCGAACAATGCGTGAAAATCCGCTGACGAAGCGTCTGTAATAACCTGTTAGCCCAAGGAAGCTCCGAATCTATGTGACAGTCTTGGGCTGCTCACAAGGCATGACTGCATCTATCTTTGCAGGATCAACTACAATGCCTACTCCAGAAATGATATGCCCGAGAAATGAGACCTGGGATAACCAGAACTCATACTTGCTCAACTTGGCATATAGTTTGTGCTCCCGCAATGTGTCCAAAACAATCCGTAGATCATTCGCATGATCCCATTCATTCCGTGAGTAGATGAGCACATCATCGATGAACACCACTACAAACTTGTCCAAGTATGGACGGAAGATACGGTTCATCATATCCATGAAAGCCGCAGGTGCATTGGTGAGCCCAAATGGCATCACCACAAACTCGTAGTGTCCATAGCGAGTTCTGAAGGCTGTCTTCGGAATATCCGACTCGCGAATCCTCAGCTGATGGTAGCCTGAGCGAAGGTCGATCTTCGAGAAAACCGAAGATCCCTGGAGCTGGTCAAACAAATCATCGATACGTAGCAAGGGATAATGGTTCTTCACCGTTCTCTTATTCAGTTGTCTGTAATCGATGCACAGTCTCATGGAACCATCCTTCTTCTTGACAAATAGAACCGGAGCACCCCAAGGTGAAGTGCTCGGCCTCACGAATCCCAAGTCAAGCAACTCCTGTAACTGCACCTTCAGCTCCCTCAACTCGGCTGGTGCCATGCGATATGGTGCCATAGAGATCGGTTGTGTATCTGGTAACAATGTGATCTCGAACTTGATCTCTCTCTCAGGAGGTAGCCTTGGTAGCTCATCAGGAAATACGTCAGGGTATTCTGATACTACTCGGATGTCCTGTGTCATCGGCTCCTGATCAGATACCTCCCGAACAAAAGCAAGATATGAATCGCAACCCTGGTCAACAAGTCGCTGGGCTCGCAACACTGAAATGTATTCCATGGTGGAGTCATGCAAAGTACCCTCAAAAGTGAACTCGGGTAGATCAGGAATCCTGAAGACAACCGTCTTCCTAAAGCAATCAACAAGTGCATGATGAGTGGATAACCAATCCATGCCCAAAATCAAGTCAAACTCATCAAGCTGCAGAAGTAGATAGTATGCGATCATCTCATGACCGCCAATCAGTACGGGAAAGTGCCTGACTATCATTGAAATAATGAATAACTGGCCACCTGGCCCTCGGATGTGATATAGAGAAGAGAGGGTCTCTGCGACTCTACCTAAAGAAGCAAGTAGCCTCGAAGCAAGAAAAGAGTGTGTCGCACCAGAATCAAATAAGACATGGAAAGGTCGGCCCAAGACTGAGACCATACCTTTCACCACGATAGCGGTTGAACGTGCCTGCTCCTCAGTAACTGCGTGTATCTGCCCCTGCCTGGCTGGTGCGGCACTGGAACCTGCCACACTCTGCGTCTGTCTCTGCTGCGGTCGCCTGAAGTTGGAGTTCCTGCCACAGAAACTCCCTGAGCGTTGTGCCTGAGGCTGTGACTGTGAAGGTTGTGGCTGAGGCTCACCAGAAACCTGTGGGCACTGTGATCGATAATGCCCCCACCCGTGACATCGGTAACACCGGACTGGTCGAGTAGATGGAGTAGCTGTGTCCGTGCTCCGAGCTGGTCCTGCAGGTGGTTTATCTGCTCGCTGCGACCCAGATGGTCGAGCGGACTCTGTGCCACGTCCGGCGAGTGCTCCTCCTAGAGTAGTCGATGGAGAAGAGCGAGCATTGCCTGTAAAGGATGAACCTGTAGGTCGAAACCGTCTGTCTGACCTCGGCTGCTGAAATGATCGACGTATCGGTCCAAAAGATCGTCGCGGTCTAGGTGCTGCTCCAGACGATCTCCCGAAACGTCTCCCCCTGATGTCCTCGAACTTCTCCGCAGCATCGGTAGCCTCGGAGATGGAAGTGATGTGTAGACATGCCAGCTTCTCCTGCACCTCCTTGCGCATGCCGCCAATGAACTTTTCCAGATTCTCCTCTGGAAATGCACTGGCTGCTCGTGTATGTCGTGACAGCTCTGTATATCGGATAAAGTAATCTCTGGCGGTCATGTGTCCCTGACGAAGCTCTGCAAATAGTCGGCGCTGAGACTCCTTCCACTTCGCAGAAAAGAAGTGGGCTCTGAACTTCGTCTCGAAATCATCCCATTAGGCTCTCGGCCTAACTCAGACACTACCGCATCCCACCATCTCTCAGCAAAATCTGTCAATGAATACTCCATGAAGGATAGCCATGTGTCTCGTGGCGCGCGAATCATCCTGAGCACCTTCGTCACCCGCTTCAGCCACTACTCAGCAACATCTGGTGTACCTGTACCCTCAAACAAGGGTATGTTGGCGTGCTGGTAGGATGTGAAAATGGACGGGTGCCTGTGAATAGCTGAGTACTCGTGTGCACCCTCGTCAGTAAAGTCAACAGGGTCCTGCACCCTGTCTAAGTCTGCATCCTCCTCAGCTCCATGTCTGGAATGTCCTCTAGTGGATCGTCAGGATGAGGCTGCTCCACCTCAACGGACTGGTGTTGGTCCTACCGTATCCCATCCTGGGATGGATGGTACGTGAAATCTGACAGGTCCTCAAATCTCATCTCTATGTCCGTCTGCCTGTCAGCAATCTCGGTCTGCTGGGCCAATATCTGCTCCTGCTGGCCTCTCATAGCAGCCTGCTGCTGCTGAAGACCAGTAAGTACGCTCAGTATGCGTGCCAGCCGATCAGAAGTATCCTGACCTGGTCGAGATGCCATGGCTCTGTATGAGAACCATAATTAGTCATAAAATTCCATAGACACATACTTATTGTAAATGCTTTTCTCTTCTTGGGATATAATATAAAAATTAATGAAATTGGTGACATTTGTGGTTATTGAATATGAATATCATATTTCCCTTCTCGAACTCACGACAAGTCGGAAGATTGTCGCTATTCGAGAACTTAATGTGATCGGAATAGAAATACTACGAATGTGCGTATTGGGGTACCAATGCTCTGATACCAAACTTGTGAACCCCTCAGGATCCGGGTACCTGTTAATTACACACTCGCACTATTATTCACATGAGATCGCATGAAGTTGTAGAAAAGCAGGGAAAATTTTTTTGCGCAATTATGAAATTCATTTCCATCACATAACCACAAAGTAAAAGAGACAAATGGCATCAAAATTCTTTTCATTAATATTCATATCAGTTTACAACATGTACAAGGATCTTCCATTTTACAACATATATCCCAAAGCGTGATACAAAAGAGATAGCATTTACATCATTATCTGAACAAAAATTGAGACAAAGTAATTCACACCGTCTAGTGTATACTCTGTCTCCAGGAAGCATGTATAGCTACTGAGCTGCTACTAAACTGCAGGTTGTTTGCCTGCCAAACACGTTAGGAAAGAAGAGGCATCAACCATTGCTGCTACCTCCCAAAAACTTATAAAAATAACTAGACATTTAATATGTGCAAAAGCAAGCAAGTAGAAAGGTGGAAAGTAAAGTTTACATTTACTTGCGTAAGTAAAAAAAAGTTTTTCAGGCTATTTTTAATGCATCTCTAATGATTTCCTCAGAACCCGGCATTTCCCCCATATGACCTATTTATTTTGTAGTTGAATATTCATGAGGGTATGAGTGTGAGCATATATATCAATTGCTTCAGAGATCATACTTGTGAATGATGATGGAAAAGTTAAGATTGGAAAGATATCTTAATTTAATTAATTTCTTAGATAGAGAGAATAATCATTTCCTACTAATCCCAACTTTTGATCGTAACTTCTCCAATTCTTAACTTCAATGTTTCAAATATAACTCCAGATGATGTAGATGTAGATATGGATGATTTAGATATAGAATCGCCAAGTCTGTTGGCGAAGTAAACTTAAGCGGTGAAGAAGCCTACAAATGGCTCTTCCGTCTCGCCCTCTCTTTGGAAGCGCGGTCCAATAGAGGGATAGGTCTACTCCCAAACTACGCCACTGAGACAGGAGAGAGAGACTCCCTAGAAAAGTCGCTCTAGAAACCTGCCTGACTAGTACAGGCGAACGAGCTCGTACGAAAAACTGAAAACCAAGGATCCCCCGCCTGGGTATCCTAAAAGACAGGGTCATCGAAACTGGTCTAAAGTCAGGATCCCAACGATGCGTAAAAACACAGCGAGCTCACGTTAAAAACCAAAGGGGGACTGGGATCCTAGACCCGCGCACTTGGCGGCCGCTGCCCTAACTGGGCTTCCTTTCTCCCGCCCAGATGAGAGTCACCGCACTCTCGCACAGCCAGGTGTAAGGTTTATCATGACCGGCACATATGTTTATTTTCATTGATTTACAACAATTTATTACCCATTGAGGTGCTACATTTTTTTCTCCATTTGATTAAGGGGTGATATACAACATATGCTTGTCATCTCATGAACTTATCTTATGTCCACCCCATGGTCATCTCTCATAAAAGTAGTAAGGAAAAGTAGAGGCCCTACGAGCTGCACACCCACACCATATCTATTCATTGCGAATTGAGGACCACTAGATTCACACCTTGTGGAGGTCTTAAGAATCAACCCTTTCCCAACATTGTAGATCATTGGGCCATCATATTGAGATCCCTTCTCAGCCACCAAACTCATTGGCATGGAACACAACTCCTTATGCTTTTGATCAATATTGTTTGAACAGTCTCTCTATCAAGAATACATGTTTAAATTCTCAGCTAAGAGTCACAAAGCATATCGAGGTTCTCCTTGTTGCTCTTATTTCAAGACAAGATTAGAGAAGAAGACTAGAGTTCTCTAAGGCATCGTGATCATCACTTTGATCTTTAGACAAGTCAATTGACTATGCATTTTGCATTGACTAACCCATATAAGAAAATCCTACTGTTCGACTTGACCATCTTAGACAGTTGACAACATTTTAATTACAACATCCTTGAGATGTACCTGATGATATTTTTTTTTTGAATCCTAATTGGTTCAACTTGTAAAGATATAATTACAGACTTCTTAATACATCTATACATCTTAATGGAATATGCATTGTAATATGCGACAGTGGACGTAAGTCGATAATCAATTCAAACAATCAGGAACATATGTTGTAAGTTTGCAACTGCACAGTCACACCTATTTCTGTAATAATTGGAACCACACTGATCAATTGCAACTAAAATCCCCTTAAAGTCAGGTATTTGCATTCTGTAATTAGATCTGGTTTCTATTAACCAAAAGAAAATAATTTATTATATATGGATATAGAATCATTTCCTATATAAACTTTTTATTTCTAATAGCAGCTTCATTCAGAATATAAAGTAGAGAAATTATATATATTTCAAAACTTAACTCTAATATCAACTTCAGACAGGATACAACAGATCTTATAAGTCAACTAAAAAATTTATATTCTTTTAATAAACTTCATCAAAGTACCACCGTTTATAGTAGATCTTATAATTCAAATGAGAATAATTATATTCTTTGAGTCTTCTATAATTCACAGGACAGTATACTGTCTTTCCATTTGATAGCCTTGCTTACTTGGCAAGGGAATAGAAATGAAAGACAAGGAATGAGAAAAATTCATGTTTGACAACCAGGAAGATGTATCTTGTACATTAAAACTTTGAATTATATGTAAGGCACATGCATGGCAGCAAGAGCTTAGAGATAGGATGGTACCTATTTAGATTTGTCCAGAAAACTTGGTGTAGATGAACAGTGCTGCAGGGAGGGCTGCAGTTGGGGATGTAGCAGCAACTTCAAGCTCCAAGGGAGCAGCCACACCTCTCTTGACTAAAGCTCCAGCAGTTGCTCAAATTAGAGCAGCAATAGGGCTCTAATCTTCTCTTGATATGCTGGAATATAAGGTCCAGCAGTTGCTGGACAACAACAAGAGTTTGAAGATTGGGGATTTTTGGGAAAGGAAAATAGGATGGAAGGTTCTATCGGCTGGAAATTTAGGAGCAAAGAAGGGAATGGAGGTGTTTATATAACCAATGAGGAGAGGCTCTAGGGATTACAAGTGGAGGTTTCTTGAGTACCAAATGGAGGGAGGAGAATAAGCCACATGGCTATTGTTCCAAACAAAATGGTTAAATATATATATATATATATATATATATATACTTTACAACGGCAGTCTCTGTTTAGTTTTATTTATTATATATATATTATATTTTCTCTTATTTATTTGATAAACCTTAAAATGCATCGTATGCGCACCTCGGATCTCAGATTTTGACACGAAATATTTTGATTTGATCGTCTTTCAACGACGATCAAAATGAGTATAATGTTGATATACTTTCGGTTGGGTTTTGAACCCCCGAAATTTTCGGATACGGATTTCAGTTTGAGGTTAAATTTTACGATTTTAAAATATCAAACGGTCTCCGATTGACGAACGATCGATCCCGTTAGTCTTGTTTCATCGAATCGGATCTAATGACGATATCGGTTCGTTTCGCGGTTTACGAATTTGAGTCGCGGCTTTTTCACGACGTGCATTACGAAGTGACTGATTTTTGGTCGATTTCACCCGAACGACTTTTGATTCACGATCAATAGATCATTTTAGGTTGTTTAGTATTGACCGACAACATTATTGGGTTCATTGGACCCAAAATCGGACGAGTTCGGGTTTGTTAGGATATGGATGTTACATTAAGACAGACAGTTAGGAGCGAGGATGAACTTTATCTAATAAAAGTAAAGAGTAAATTTACTCTACCTCTTTTTTCCGTTAAATATTAAGACAGATAGGAGTGAGGATGAACTTTATCAAATAGAGTAAATTCCAAAAAGAGCTCGAACTATGTATCGATTCCCAATTAGGAGCATATTTTCCAAATAAAACAAAGATGTGTATACTAAACTTATTTTTTGTCACAAGTACATTCCTCGGTAAGCTTTCATGACCTTTATGTCGATGTTAAACCCAAAAGTTAAAGTTCAGACCCTCTTTCTTACACTTGAAAATGAGACCTATAATTCAAAATCGAAGTATATTTGTGGGTATTTTTTGTAATTTCCCAAAAGTAAATAACAGTCGTTTGCTTTACATATTAAAATAAAATTCTTGACAAATAGATCTTTTGTTGACCCTTGATTTAATAATGACAAGAAAGAAGGATTAATCACAGCAATTGACATGTGAAAATGCAAACATACTCAAGTAATTTAGGTCGAGGCCCTGCATTGGAGTAGGGAAATCACAGGAGATGAATGTAGTGGCACGCCACTTGTAAGAGACAATAACATTACTTTCACTCATTGTTTACTCTTCCATTCACTCTGTATACTAGAAATGCAATCAATGTAATGTGGGACAGAACACAAGAAGATAAGGGGATACATAGGTAAAATCATCTTGATGCAAAGTCTGTGATTGAAAATAACTATTATTGATATACCTTAAGAACAATATTCCACAATGAGTATATAATTAGTAATCACAATGAAAATTTAACTTATACAGAACCCAAACCTTGTACATGGTGATTGTTGCACTGGTCATTTGCTCTTGCGTGCTTGGAAAGAAGACAGCCAGCACTCTTGCATGCTTGCACCCAAAACTGATGCTTGACGGAACAAGGAGAAACCAAAGTGAAGGTTTTCGGACATCGGGTGGTGCTAGCATGCGGGGAAGGATGTGCGTGGAGGAACTAAAGACTATGTAATGCATGAGAGAACAGCTTGTCAAGGTGCCTGTATAAATACCATTGCATTCAGAGTAAAAAAATAACTAAAAAATACTATAAAATTGTGAATATCTTGTCATTTGTTTTATGCATCTGTATAAATTCCAAAATCATCTACCCGGCGAAGTTTACCATGCAAATGTTAATGCTACCTTATCTCACTCCACAAACAATTCTTCAGGTTCAGCTTGTGAAGTCCAGTATTGTATCAAAGATTCAACTGTCAGACGGCGAGTGGCACTAAGCATTGAAATGAAAAACCTGCACCCATCTATCTTGTACTCTTCCAGGGGATTTCGATGTCCAAAGCTCCTGACATTCACCTGATCACATAAATGACAGCAGATGGATTCGGTTAGAAATCGTCCACTCATGGGAAAATGCAGTGACGTTCCCTCGGAGAGAGATAAATCCGATGAAACTATGTACCGAGGAGCTGAGCCTGTTCATGTTGATCAAATGGTCCCTCCAGAAACAATCTAAAGTCTTGACAATCACTGCTCGCTGGAAAAGAATATTGAAAATTCAACTACGTTAGTAAAGCAAAGCAAAGAGCTGGTGCAAACTACAACAATGTCTGCCCTGGTGATACAATTATGCCATTTTCAAAAAGGGACATTAAAACCCATAACCCTGAGTAGTTTTGTAATTACCCCAGAAACCTTCGATAATCACGAATTACATCTAGTACCTTGAATAAGTGCTCCGTTTTACACCCATAACCCTCTGTTAGTTTTGATCATTAACTCAACCCGAGTAGTGAGTTAATCTAACCAATCCTAGATCTAATGGCTGAAGTTAATCAAAAATAAAACAAAAAAACAAAAAAACCCACCCCTACCTTCTTCGTCCTCCAGCGCCTCCCCCTCTCCCTTCTTCCTCCTCCCACCCGCCCCACCCTCGCCGACCACCTCCCCCTCTCCTTCTTCCTCCTCCAGCCCCCTCACCCTCATCGACGTCGCTGTGGGATCGGGGGAAGTGAGTGCATGCCGTCATCGGGGATCGGGATCTTCATGTTGTTGGCCTTGATCAAGCCCTCGAGATCGGTGAAGATCCCAACCGTCGCCTCGCCCAGCCGTGCCTTGGCAGCCAAGAGCTTGGTCTTGCACTCCTCCCCAGACTTGAAGAGCTTATCTGTCGTACCCGACAGAGCAAAGGGCCTCCGCCACCTGCAAGAGACACCCCCCGCCCTCGACTGCCTACAAGAGGCTCTGCAACGGCATCCCCGCCCCTGAAGAGCCCCCCACCCCCTCGCACGCGAACCTGCAAGAGCCCCCCACCTCCCGTGCGCGCACGACCCTGCAAGAGCCTCCCCCCACCCCGCGCGCCCGACCGCTGCATCCGATCTCCTGCAAGAGGCCCTGCCCTTGCACTTGACCTACAAAAGCCCCCCCCCCCCCCCCGCCCGACCGCCTACAAGAGACTCCCCCCCCACGTCTGCAAGAGCCCCCCACACCCCTGCCCCCGACCGCCTGCACGACCCGCTCGCCGTTTGAAGCTCAAAGCCCTCTCCCCTTGTAAGCCCGTCCACCGTCGACTCCCTCTCAAAGCACCCCCCGACCTTATAGAATGGAAGGATATTCGAGGAGGAGGAAGGGAGGTCGGAGCAAGAGGGAAGGGAAGGAGGAGTGGTATCTTTTGTAAACAAGATGAACTTAAAGGTGGATTACATAACGGATTTCCTGATAATTAACAGAGAAATGGATGGAATGTACTCCTTAGGGTTATGTATGTAATTAAGAAACTACCGAGGGTTATGCTATGCAAGAGTTAAGGATGACTCGAGGTCCTATGTGTAATTCGTGATTATCGAGGGTTTCTGGTGTAATTACAAAGCTACTCAGGGTTATAGGTATAAATATCCCTTTCAAAAATTGTGCCTTTTTCAACAATTTTAGTATGACTACGTTTTTTGCAAATACTTTTGCAAATGCTAATTTTCTTGCTTAGTATGAAAATATAAAAAAATGAATTGCGCCTATAAAAGCTGAGCACTTATTTCCGTCTATGTATACCATAATCATGCTTCATTAACATACCCACATAGAGAGAGAGAGAGAGAGGAAAAAGTGCCCCTGGGCACACAATTGTGTGTCCATGGCTAAACCGATATATTTTTTCAATTAAAATAAAAAAATAAATCCGTTGATCTTAACTCATACTATAAGATAAATACCATTAAAATTTCGAGTCATACAGAGTTCTATAAATCATCCACCAAGTGATGCAGATTTCGTTTCATGGGAGCAATTGATTGTTTATTAATGCATGATACTATTCACACTAGGGATTTGACATTTATAAGTTAATAGGCACACAAAGTTGTGCGCCCATAACTTTGTGTGCAAATTATAATACAAACTGTGTATGTATTCTACTCCTATATATATACCTTTAAGGAATGAAAAAAATAAGGGTGGGGTAGTCAAGTTGGCTCCTCCTGGGGGTAGCCCCAATAAATCCATATATATTCTAGAGATATGTTTATGTTTTTGTATTGTTTTCTCGATTTGTTTTATCTTCGTCCATCTGATGTAATATACCTATAGGTATCATCTATATAAGAGAGCCCTATGGTTCCATGGAATACAATATAATTCACACTCTTTTCCGAACATGGTATCAGAGCAGCGGTCCTAGGCCGAAGCTCTCGTACCCGAGAAAAACCCTAACCAAAATCCCACACGCCAGCCCCTTTCTATCTGTCATTGTCGGCTCCTTCTCTATCGTGTGCCGCTTCCGCTAGCTCCCCGTCTCTCTCTCGAGCGCCGCCACTGCCACAAGCCCCTCTCTTTCACGTCGTCGCCATCGTGGTCTCTCCCGTCACCGCCGACGTCCCTCTTTGCAGCTCCCGCGGCCGCTGTCCACATCCAGCACTTGGTCCGATTCTCGTTGATGGAATTGGTTGCATCCTAAGTCTACACATGCAATCAAATCCTTGTATGTCTGTTTAGACGTACTTCTTTTAGTCTACAAATCTAGTTTTCATCATCCGGCAGTATATCAGAGAACAAAGTCGATATCCCCGCCACATGTGCTTTCAGAGGTCCATAGCCAATTGTCAAGATGGACGGGACTAATTACGAGCTATGGGCCATTACAGTTCATGATCCTCATGAAGTATATGGGTAAGAAACATATTCTTACCAAGGAAGAGCGAGCTGAGAAAACTGGGGTCAACGCCTCATGGGATGCATATGATGCTTATGCACATGTCTGGTTATCCGATACATTGACGTTAGAGATCACCACTGATGTGTTACATCAACCCACCGCTAAGGCGATATGGGATATTCTCGCAGCGACCTATTCTCAAGTGAGGAATGAAACACAGATCATGCGGCAACAACATGACATATTTACGGTCAAGCAGAACGGACGACCCTTCATTCTCTATACACGTCCTTGCGTGGAATGTTCGAGAAGCTCCACAGTTTTATGCCTCTTCTGTCTACTCCTGAGCAGTAGAAGACATACAGGAAAACCACTATGTTGGTGTATTCCTAGCAGCATTTGATCCAGAGTATGAGGTAGCTCGTTCACAGATACTGGCGGATGGTACTATTCCTCCCATGGAGGAAGCTTTCCGCAGACTTAGCAGAATCACGATCTCATCTGCTACTTCCACTTAGACCTCTTATGCGATGGCAACCTCACATGATAAGAGGCTATTCTTAGTTTCGTGGTCGTGGACCTCATGGCAGAGGTCGTATTTGTCGACCCTACATAACTGTCATCGCCCTGGGACACAGAAGATGCATGCTACTACAATCATGGTTTTCATGCATCGGCTCGTGTAGCAGAGCAAGTGGAGTCTCTTGCAACTCCTTCGGATCAGAGGTTTGATGACCTAGTAGCTCGATTAGGGGGCATTATACCTCATGCTAGTCACATTGCTTCCTCGTCTGCTCTAGAAGGCCACTCAGATGTTGTTGCTTCTGCCTCTGCCATTACCTCTGCTACTGCTAGTACCTCATGTAGCATCTATGCTCTTACTACTTGTTATGTATCTGATATTATAGAATGGATTATGGACTCTGGAGCGACACAACACTTGTGTGGAGACAGAGAGAAGCTTGCAGCTTATAGACATGCTCCTCCAGGAAGAACCGTTGTCATAGTCGATGGGACTCATTCCTTGATCACATGACAAGGGGAGCTTAATTTGACGCCTTCGATGCGTCTGCACAATGTGTTGCATGCACCTGATTTTTCTATGAATTTATTATCTATTAGTCAGATTACGAAGGATTTGCACTTTCAGACTGTTTTTAACCAACCATCTCTTGTATTTCAGGACATTCTTACAGGCAGGGTGATTGGTTGTGGCCGTGAGTAGGGATGCCTCTATCGATTGGTCCGAACTCCATATGCTGGCTTATCCTTTCATTCTACATGACCAGTCTCCTTTCATGTGGCACATGCGCTTTGATCATCTTCCCCTTCAGAAGATGTGTCAAGTTCTCCCTCAGATCTCACCTCATTCATCCCTCTAATGCGATGCATGTTAGCTAAGGAAGCACCATCGGTTTGCCTTTCCAAGTTGTCAGAGTCAGAGCAGTAGCCCCCTTTTTGAGTTATTTCATGTTGACATTTGGGGTCCAAGTCGTGTTCCCGGTCACCAGGGATATAGATTCTATCTAGTTATTGTTGATGATTTTCTTGTTTGTCATGGGTCTTTTATTGAAGAATAAATCTAAGGCTGGGAATGTGATTACAACTTTTATCAACGAAGTGCAAAAGTTTTTTCTTCTTCCGTCAAATTTGTGAGAACTGATAATGCATTGGAATTCTGTACTCGTGCACTCTCACAATTCTGTTCAACTCGTAGTATTGTTCATCAAACATCATGTGCTTAAACTTCTCAACATAATTGTGTTGTAGAAAGAAAGCATCACCATTTACTTGATGTTACTCAAACCCTTATTCAGAGTCATGACCCACATTTGTTCTGGGATGATGCGGTTCTTACGGCTTGTTATCTTGTGAATCACATGTCCTCATCTATTCTTTGTGAGAAAATTCCTCTCCCTGGCATTTCCACATAAGGAGTTATTCTCGCTCACTCTCGTGTTTTTGGAAATGTTGCCTTTGTTCATCAGTTGTCTCCAGATCTTAACAAGCTCTCTTCTAGAGTTGTCAAATGGGTTTTTGTTGGGCGCTCTAGGACACAAAAGGGATATAAATGTTATGATCCATTGGGAATGAAATATTATTTTAGTGCTGATGTGATATTTTTGAGTCGGTGATGTATTTTTCTCTTACAGGTGATAGGTTGACTTCATCAGATTCAGATAATGAGATCTACATGCCACCTCCTCCTATAAGCCCATCACCACCATATGCGCATGTAGTTCCCACTCCATCACCAACTCTACCTCCTACTCCATCACCTCGCCCAGTACCGCCACCTCCCATAGTCCTAGCTCTACCCTAGCCACGATACTATACATATCGGCTTACTTCTGCTCACGGTCATTATCCGTCATCCGACACACCTTAAGTTTGTTCTGAATACAATATTTCTAACGATGGGTCCAGAGATGTGTCTGAGCAGGAACCTTTGTAGGAGGCAAGCATACAAGATTGAGGAGATTCCCAATGACCTGGATGTATCTATTGCACTTCGGAAGCAGAAACATAATGTGCCTCATATCCTCTCGCTTCCCAGGTTTCCTTTGATCGCTTGTCATGGGAACTCATGTGATTCATTGTTGCTCTATCTGTCGTGGAGATCCCACGGAATTACCATGAGGCATTGAGAGACAATCGGTGGCGTCTTGCCATAGAAGAAGAAATGATTGCATTACAATCGTGTGGTACCTAGAGTTTGGTCCCCGCTCCCAATAAGGCATCTATTGTCAGTTGCAAAACGGGTGTTTACAATGAAGCACCGTGCAAATAGGAATCTTGATCGTTACAAGACCATATTGGTTGCACGAGGATTTACTCAAACTTACAGGGTGGATTATCTGGACACTATTTCCCATGTTGCTCGTCACTCCACTCTTCGAGTTCTTCTTTCCGTTGTTGTGGTACGTGATTGGCATTTATTTCAACTTGATGTTAAAAATGCATTCCTGTATGGTCATCTCCACGAAAAAGTCTATATGCAGCGGCCTCCGGGGTTTGCTGCCGAGGGGGAGTGTCAGTAGGTTTTTAAACTTCACAAGGCAATATACAGCCTTAAGCAGAATCCAAGGGCATAGTTTCAGAATCTCTCGGATCGGATAGAGAAGTAGTGATTCAAGAGATCAAATGCAGATCATTCACTATTTGTACAGAAAACCTCCATAGGTACAATTGTTATCATGGTCTATGTTTATGACATACTTGTTACAAGTGATGATGTGCAGGGGAACAAGAGGGCAAAGGAATTTCTGGGTCGACAATTTGCCACAGAATCTTGGCTTCCTGCGGTATTTCTTGGGTCAGAGTTTGCCAAGAATCAGCAGGGTCTTGTGATGATCCAAAGAAAGTATGTTACAGACATGCTAGTTGAGAGAGGCATGATTGGGCATAGACCTGCTACGACTCCTATGGATCCCAGTATGAGGTTATACGATGATGATACATAGGCGGTAGACAGGAGAAGATACAGAGAATTGGTGGGAAAGCTTCTCTACGTTACTATCACTAGACCAGACATCTCATTTGTTACTAGTTGGGTTAGTAAGTTCATGGAGCAACCCCGACAAGTACACATGGATGCAATGTATATGACCTTGAGGTCCTTAAAGTCATCTCCAGGTGCAGGATTGCTATTTAAAAAAAGAGCATCTCTTACTATCACAGCATGTGCAGATGCAGATTACGTAGGATGTCCTAATGACAGGAAGTCCACCTCATGCTTCGCAGTATTTGGTGGTGGCTCTTTAGTATCCTGGAAGCGTAAGAAGCAAATTGTGGTTGCCAAGTCAAGTGTTGAATAAGAATAAAGGGTCATGACACAAGGGAGCACAGAGATAATGTGGGTCTGAGCAGTACTTGCGGACTTATATATAGATGTACCTCTTCCTATGCAATTACAATGTGATAACCAGGCCGCCTTATTTATTGCAAACAATCCAGCATTTAATGAAAGAACTAAACATATTGAAGTAGATTGCCACTATACACGGGACATGATCCAGAAATCTACTTCTCACGTCAGTTCCGGAGATCAAGCTGCAGATATCTTCACCAAAGCTTTGTTCAGAGGACCTTTTCAGAAGTGTACATCCAAGGTGAGCGTGATTGACATCTATACTCCATCTTGAGGGGGAGTGAAGAGATATGTTTACGTTTCTGTATTGTTTTCTCAGCTTATTTTATCTTCGTCCATCTTATGTAATTTACCCATAGATCTTTCCTCTATATAAGAGAGCCCTAAGTTCCATGGAATACAATGTAATTCTCATTCTTTTCCCAGCATATATATAGCAGGAAACCAATATCGGTGGATGTAGGTAACTACCTACATCGGGCCATTTTTGCGTTATTTTTTTATTTTTTCGAATGAATCCTCAGTGGGATTTACTTAATATACAGAGTGGATTATGTGTTTCAAATTCAAGGAAAACAAACTTCCATCCCCATCCGAAAGGTGTCAATTTCAGCAATTTTGAGACCGCTAAATTTTGACAGCCTTGATGGATGTGATAGAAGTTTCAAATTAAGTTCAATTTGGAAGGATGCCATGATGGTATATGGTGATCTAAATCCCCAAGATTTCATTTAAAAAAAATAAAAAAATAGCCTAACGTAGGTAGTTACCAACATACACCAATGTAGGCTCCTTTTTCCCATATGTATATATATGAGATAGAGAAAGGCTTTCTTCATTTTTTTCTCAAAAAAATGAGAGAGAAAAAGGCAATAGATATTTTAAAATTAAAATATAAATCAAAGTCGGTGATCTTAATTCATACTATAAAAAACATATAGTATTAAAATTTCATGACGTTTGGTGTTATGCAATCCATCCATCGAGTGATACTGGATACATTTTATCAGAGTCGTTGATTGTTTATTAATGTTATTGTAGTGCTCAATGAGGGTGGAATCGCCCTAAGATGCCGACCAGATTCGCATGTAAATGTCCGCAAGGCGTGACTTCGTCTTCTTCTGGGAGTAGGTATGCTCGAGATCCTCCCGCGTTTCCTTGGTCGTGTTTTTGTAAGGAAGATTTAATGCAATAGGAGCCTCAACATTGTTGGTCATCTAACTGATAACAAAGTAGTAGTATGTCTGGCAGTTAACGTTCGCTTTGTCCTTTTCATCTAAAGGATCTTGAGTCAAGGATATAGAGTTTTCTCTGACCAGCAATGAACACCATAAAAGATCGAGACCAGAACACGTGATTTTTTGAGCACTTAAGTTTAATAGTAGTGCCTTGCACCATAATATTCGTGGTCAAAGGCCTTGTCTCGGTAGAAGGAGGTACCATGGTGGTCTTAGAAAAGAAAGGAGATCATGTGATTGACTAAGGATGCATACAACGGTTAAAAGATGCCCTAAAACTCACTTTTGAACGTGCAAGAGGTCTGAAAAAAAGTGCTCCACAGCAGTTCGGGAGAAAAACAAGGACCTTATGACAGCAACAGTGGTCCTAGGAAGCTCCAGTAGCGGCGTTGAGGCTTTGGAGGGCTGATGGCGATGGTTGTGGGCCCTGGAGGGCTGCTGGCTGGACCTGCAAGGGCCCCTAAATGGTTGTTGTAGTGTTTGTGGCGACCCTAGGAGCGACAACGGCTACTGGCGATGGCCAAGGTGCTGCTGCAACAACCCAAGGATCGCTGCAGCTGCTGCTGCGGACCCTAGGGGCTGCTGACAACCCTGGAGGGTGTCGTAGCAGAACCAGACCCCCAAAGGTGCTGGTGGCACCCCTGGAAGAGCCTGTACGCGGCCCTATGCAAGGAAGAAGGGCACGCGCAGGCACGAGGAGAGGCTTAAAGGTGGCGGCGGAATGAAGTTAAGTCAGAACCTCGGTCTAGGACCGTTGCTCTGAGAACATGTGGAGAAAAGAATGAATCGATATGTCTATTCCATAGGTCTAGGGTCTCTTATATAGAGAGAAAACCCTAAAGAGCCTAAGAGGGAAAATACATAAACACCCGTAAGTGTTCAACAACAACAACAAAGCCTTTTTCGAAAATTAAGTAGGGTCGGCTACACGGATTCTTTGCCTCCATTCAGATCTATCTTAGATCAATCTCGAGCTTATATCCAAAAAACTAAGATCCCTTCTTATATTCACATTCCAACACTTCTAGAGTCGTCCTCGTCCTCTATTAGCTTGCTCAATATCCCAAAGCCCGCATCTCCTAACAAGTGCATCGATTGGCCTCCTTTGCTAATGGCATAACAATCTTAAGCAGTTTTCTGGCATCTTACCCTCGATCGGAGCTACACCAACTTTCCTTCTGATTGCATCATTCTGAATCCGATCTTTACATGTGTGTCCACACATCCACCTTAGCATTTCCATTTCTGCTACAGTCATTCTCTGTAGATGTCTATGGTTCACATGCCAACATTCATATCCATAAAGCATAGCAGGTCTTACGACTGCTTTGTAGAACATTCCTTTGATTTTTAAAGAAACTTTCTTATCACAAAGAACAACAGAAGCTCCTCTCCATTTTAGTCGTCCTGCATTTATTATATTAGTAACATCTCAATCAATTTCTCCATCATGTTGCAAAATAGATCACGTGTATCTAAAAGAATCTCTCTTCCAAACGTTATCGTCATCAATCTCCACCTCGAGTCCTTCATCATTGCTTTCATCAAAGTTCACTCCATATATATAGTCTTATCCCTACTTATACGAAATCATTTAGTATCCAGTGCATGTCTCCAGACCTCAAGCTTCTCATTTACTCAATTTCTAGTCTCAACAATCAACACAATATCATCAGCAAATAACATACACCAAGCATCTTATCCTGAATGTGACTTGTCAACTCGTCCATAATCAAAGTAAAAAGAAATGCTCTTAAAGTTGAACATTGATATAAACCAATGTTGATGACAAAATAGTCACTCTTCCCATACTGGATTTTTACACAAGACGGCCCCTAAATGGTTGTTGTAGCGTTTGTGGTGACCCTAGGAGCGACAACGGCTACTAGTGATGGTCAAGGGGCTGCTGCAACAACCCAAGGATGGTTGCAGCTGCTGCTGCGGACCCTAGGGACTGCTGACAACAACCATGGAGGGTGTCGTAGCAGAACCAGACCCCCAAAGGTGCTGGTGGCACCCTTGGAAGAGCTTGTGCGTGGCCCTATGCAAGGAAGAAGGGCGCGCGCAGGCACGGGGAGAGGCTTAAAGGTGGCGGCGGAATGAAGTTAAGTCAGAACCTCGATCTAGGACCGTTGCTCTGATAACATGTGGAGAAAAGAATGAATCGATATGTCTATTCCATAGGTCTATGATCTCTTATATAGAGAGAAAACCCTAAAGAGCTTAAGAGGGAAAATACATAAATACATGTAAGGGTTCAACAACAACAACAAAGCCTTTTCCGAAAATTAAGTAGGCTCGGCTACATGGATTCTTTGCCTCCATTCAGATCTATCTTGGATCAATCTCGAGCTTATATCCAAAAAAACTAAGATCCCTTATAGTCTCATTCCAACACTTCGTGGGTCGTCCTCGCCCTCTCTTAGCTGGCTCAATATCCCAAAACCCGCATCTCCTAATAGGTGCATCAGTTGGCCTCCTTTGCTAATGGCATAACCAGCTTAAGCAGTTTTCTGGCATCTTACCCTTTATCGGAGCTACATCAACTTTCCTTTTGATTGCATCATTCTGAATCTGATCTTTATGTGTGTGTCCACACATCCACCTTAGCATTTTCATTTCTGCTACAGTCATTCTCTGTACATGTCTCTGGTTCACATGCCAACATTCGTATCCATAAAGCATAGCAGGTCTTATGGCTGCTTTGTAGAACATTCCTTTGATTTTTAAAGAAACTTCCTTATCACAGAGAACAACAGAGGCTCCTCTCAACTTTAGTCGTCCTGCATTTATTATATTAGTAACATCTCAATCAATTTCTCCATCATGTTGCAAAATAGATCCCAGGAATCTAAAAGAATCGCTCTTCCGAACGTTATCATCACCAATCTCCACCTCGAGTCCTTCATCATTGCTTTCATCAAAGTGCACTCCATATATACAGTCTTACCCCTACTTATACGAAATCATTTAGTATCCAGTGCATGTCTTCAGACCTCAAGCTTCTCATTTACTCCATTTCTAGTTTCAACAATCAACAAAATATCATCAGCAAATAACATACACCAAGCATCTCATCCTGAATGTGACTTGTCAACTCGTCCATAATCAAAGTAAAAAGAAATGCTCTCAAAATATCATCAGCAAATAACATACACCAATATTGATGACAAAATAGTCAGTCTTCCCATAACGGATCTTTACACAAGATAAAGCCCTATCACGCATACCCTTTATGAGGTTGATGTATAAAACATGTACTTGCCTCTTCTCCAAAACCCTCTACAATATCTCGCGTGGGACAAAATCACAAGCCTTCACCAAATCAATAAAATCATATGGAGATTCTTCCTTTTAGCTATATAAATCTCTATTGTTCTCCTCAGCAAACGATGGCTTCAATAGTTGAGCGACCTGACATGAATCTGAATTGATTTTCTTTTACTTTGGAAAATTGCCTCAACCTTCTTTCGATCACACATTCCCAAATTTTCATAGTGTGACTCATCAGCTTGATACCTCTATAATTTGAATAATTTTAAATGTCCCCTTTGTTCTTATAAAGAGGCACCACGATACTTCTCTAATCTTCATGCATTTTCTTGCTTCGCCAAATAAAATTGAATAAATTTGTAAGTCAAGTCAGACCACGCTCATCTAAAACTCTCCATAATTCTATAGGAATGTCATCCGATCCTACACCTTTCCCAGGTCTCATAACCTTCAAAGACTCCTCTACTTCCTTTCTTTGAATTCATCTATAGCTTGCATGATTCAAGTAACTTTCACTACTAGCTAGATCACCCAAAGTGATCTCTCTATTTCCTTCCCCAATGAAAAGCTTATGGAAGTACTACTTCCATCTAGTCTCTATATCCTTCCGAGTAACAAGCATGTGACCTTCCTCATCCTTAATGCATCTCACATAAGAAAGGTCTTTGGTCTTTCTTTCTCTTGCTTTGGCCAATCTGAATATACCCTTCTGGCCCTCCTTAGAGTCGAGATTTTTATACAAAACTTCATAAGCTTTTGACTTAGCTTCGCTTACAGTCTTCTTTGCTTCATTCTTTGCTATTTTGTAGTTTGTGACAATTTCCTTTGTTTTATCCTTAGACATAGCTTTAAAGCATGCCCTTTTAATTTTAAGCTTCTCTTGTACCCCTCCACTCCACCACCAAGCCTCCTTTTGACCTGGAGCTCATCCCTTTGACCCGCCTAGCATCTCTTTGGCCACCCTTCGAATACAAGATGCTATCGCCCCCCACATCTCGTTTGCACTCCCGCTACAATCCCAAGATAAGTAATATATATGTGATGTAGTCAGGTCGCTCTTATAAGTAATTAAATACTCCTCCCTCTTCTTGAAGAGAGTGTTTACTATGAAAAGATCATAAGTCATTACAAAATCCAGAATGACTTTTTCCTCTTCATTCAATCCCTGAAACCATGGCCTCCATGACACTAGCATACCATGAAGCATCCTTTCCTACATGTCCATTAAGATCTCCACCCAGGCAAATCATCTCTCTTTGTGGGATTCCTTGCAAAATCTTATCCAGATCCTCCCAAAATGCTTGTTTAATCCTTTCATCTAAACCAATTTGTGGTACATAAACTGAAATAATATTAAGAATTTCTTCTTCAAGCACCAATTTTAGCAAAAAAATCCGATCCCCTAATCTTTGCACCTCAACCACACAATCTTTCAAATTCTTATAAACAACCATTCCAACAATGTTCCTACCCTTATCTTTACTTGAATACCAAAGTTTAAAGCATGTCTTCTCGATCTCCCTTGCTTTCTCTCCAACCCATTTTGTCTCTTGGAGACATGGTATCAGAATCTTCCTTATTTCCATCATATCTACGATCTCCATCAATTTGCCAGTCAAAGTACCAATATTCCAACTACCTATCCACAACTTCTTTTGCAACTTCTTTTGGACTAACTTCTTTATTCGCATGCTTCCAACATGCGAGAACCCTTGCAAATTTTGGACTGCATCCGGGCGACGATACAATGGAACTAGCTTATTTACTCGCATGTGTTCCTCATGCGAGAACCCTTGCAAATTTTGAACCATATCCGGGCAGTGATGTAGCGGTCCTTACCAATTTTTCATTGCATTCGGACAATGCAACGCGTCGCAAGTAGGGAACGCCCCAACAGAATCTAAATGTTTGCTTAAATCCATGTTGAAAAGACCTGATTGTCTTGAGGAAACTTCCTAAATAATATTTTAAAAAAATACTATTTAAGAAATTGTCTCCGACTGTTTTACGTTGATCGTTGGCTACCTAACGTAACTCTCCTTAATTTACCCGAGCTTGGGACCGACCATGGCTGAATTAAATATCCCTGATGTTAGAATAACTCTAACACCCCCTTTAACATTTTTCCTGAAGAGGCTATAGTGTGTGTGTGGAGGTTCTGGGAATGGCACAGATGAGTATGCATATAAGTTATCTTGGACTACCGTTGATGTGCGGGAAACTTAGGCAGATTGACTGGTTGCCAGTAATTAAGTTGGAGAAGAAGTTAGCGAGTTGGAAAGCATCATACCTCTGAAGGGGTGCGAGATTTGTTCTAGTGAAGGCAGTTCTTACATCAATTCATTCTTTCTTCCTCAACACAAGAACACTTCCTCTAGGCATTCACCAAAGATTGAAGTCTTTAATGCGACGCTTCTTCTTGTCATCATCTATGGATGGTAAGGATTTCGTGATGGTGGATTGGTCGTTTGTGACAATGCCAATCAAGGACGAAGGGCTTGACGTGCTGCTTATTGGTGATATGAATAAGGCATTGCTTCCAAAATGGGTGATGAAGATCTGGGGAGATAAGAGTGATTGGCTTTCGTGATTGGTGAGATCTGTTTATTTTGCATCGCCTAGCCTGTGAGCCCGAGCCGACATTGTGGCTTTGTTGATCCCTTTCAAGAAGGAAGTGTGCTCGGTCCTATCGACATTGTTAGACTCTTGACAACCAATTCTAGGGGATGGTCGAGATTTCCATTTCTGTTTAGATGACTGATCTAAGGAAGGTGCCCTCTATGATTTGTATCCCAGACCCTTCACTCTAGCAGTGGACAGGGAGGCAAGAATTACCCATGTTTGGTCAAGTGGTTCCTTTTTTTTGAAATCAGGGTCAAGTGGTCCTTGGATGCCTATTTTTGTGATCGAGCTCTCAAATCAGAGGGTGAAGGAGTTCCTTTGTCTCTCAAGCAGGTTGGCGAGACTTGAGGTGCCATTCGACGGGAGAGATTCATTGTGCTGGAGAAATGGGACATTCACAGTCAAAAAAGCTGACAAGGTGATCTCTGCTATGACTACATTGGAGGATTAGGAGACCTCTCGGGATTGTGCGAGGATCTTGGAGTAGAAGATCCCTCCAAGGGTTAAGGTTTTCTTGTGGTTGTTGAGAAGAGAGCGAGTGATGATGAATGCAAGGCAAGCCAAGATTTTTCTAGGAGCGGAAGATAGATGTAAAAGTTGTGGAGAAGCAGTTGAGGACGTGGATCATCTTTTTTTCCTGGGCCCCAGTTCTATGAACATGTAGAGAAATGTGGACATCACGGGCATCCAGTGGAGAGATAAAGACTCTTTTTGGGCTTTGATTGGCAGAGACTGGTCAGGTGTGTGCTAATTTGGGCTATATTTAGCTAGCCAGAAATTGTATTGTTTTTAAGATAGAGAGAATTTATTTCGAGAATGTGCTTGGCCATGCCAATGCCCTCTACAAAATTTGGCGGATGTAACTCTTTTTAATTTCTAATTATATTTTTTGTTGGATGGACCTCTAATGGAGGTCCATCCCATATGTTCTAAAAAAAAGAATCCATGTAGCCGACCCTACTTAATGTGGGAAAAGGCTTTGTTGTTGTTGTATTTTGTATCTTCATTCATATTCTTCATATATAGTATCTTCTTTAATAGTTGCTGCACTTTTTAGCAAGTTTTAGAGATTTTCAGATGCTAAAATGTAAATGACAAGCTAAGCACAAAGAACTACAGCAAAAAAGAGAGAAAATGCAGTTATAAAAGGTTTGAATAGTAAGGAAGGTAAAAAACAAGATGGTAGGGATGGAAACATATGTTTCACACATGTTCAAAGCTTCCAACTAAAATGATAGATTAGGTGTCAAACAATGATATTGGGAATATGAAGCGAAAGAATATTACATATAAAGAAGTCAACAAGGCCAAGGCGTAAGAAGAAAGAAAAGTCAAGTGATGGGATGCAATTTAAGCAAAAACAATGATACATGCGAAGATCACTAATGAATTTTATTATAACAACCTCTGTATACACGTAAATAACAATTCCCTATTTATGTATGATGAAATATATGTTTGTTGTACATCATAAGAAGAAAGAAGAGTTAAGTGACGGGATGCAATTTAAGCAAAAACAACGATACATGCAAAGATCACAAAGATCACTAATGAATTTTATTATAACAACCTCTGTATACACGTACTCGAGCAATATACACAATAACAGTTTCCTATTTATGTATGATGAAAATATATGTTTGTTGTACAACATATTTGATATACCGTTTGTGTATTGAAACTCTATGTTCACGCTGGCTCGAGACAACCTCAGCTAGGACCCAGTCTACATAGCCATATACTTCTTGGCTCAGACCTGATCCTAAAGTAAAAATGCAAGGATTTGATGCAGTGGAGTGGGTCATGCCATGAGCTAAGGCAGAGATGGATAAATTTCTTCCTAGGTTTTGATAAGTATCTAAACAGGCCAATGCAATCTAACAAGGATAGTACAGATTATATATGGAACAGCACCAAAGATCCAGAATTTACATGAACTCCAAATCTCAAGGAAATGCATAAGAATTAAACACCAAAAGCAAAAAAAACCACCTCTATTTCCTGTATATATGCACCATCAAAGCCAGACTCCTCCACCACTTCAAGATAAGAGGCAATGAGAAGATCTCCAAGGTACTTCCTAAGACAATTGGCAGTTTCCCGATGCTTTCCATTACTGCAATTTTGCGGTTTGCTTAAACATTTTTTATTCAAGGAAACAGCACAAAAATTTAAAAACAAGAAGTTGCTTACCTAAATGCATTATCATCACAGATTCTTAACCACCGCTTAAAAGAACTGACTTTCCTCCGGATTCCTCTGAATTCATTAGGACGCATTGGCAAGATTTGGAGAGAATTCGAACCTTTTGGTATATGTCGAAGGGATGATAATAAGACATCCTTTGTCACTCCAGCAAACGATTCTGTAATGTGTTTTTGATTCACTCGTCACTCTCCAGACAGAATCGGCGAACACAATAAATTGAGAAATACATTGTTTACCTGGCAAAACTGGCCCAGCAATTCCAACAAAGTCATCTAGAAGCTTTCCCAAATCCCATTTGCTTGGGTCCTGAAGAGAATTCAACCATAACTATCAAGAAGAAAATGGCATGAGCAGTTTAGTTTTATATTAGAAGAATCTCATGTACCATCACTGGATTAACGTGTCTGAAGATTATTTCGTCCACAACTGCCTGCAAATACCTAGAAAAGAACATAACGATGTCTCTTTCATCATCTTAACAGAAAACTAAAATCAAGAATAACCTGAATTGAGGACCATGCCTCCTTGATCATCTCAACCCACAAGGCCACAACAAGAATCATGAAATCAACTGAATTCAGGAAAACTACTCCAAATATTGTGTTACTATTACACTTACGAATAAAACAAACAGAATGGGTGTATTTTATTAAACTTATGCCTGTAGCAGGCAAGGAAAGGGGTGCCAAATGTTTCATGATTCTTATTTGAAGATAACCAATGAAAAATCAGATGAATAAATGCACTCATATTTGTTCAGAACTTTCTGCAAAAGCCCTAGATGCTCTTGCCTACAATTAAGGTATCACCATTAAGTGATGTGGTCTTTTATGATGGTCATCTCCATTCTACTAGTAAAAACGTAGAATATAAATGTATACAACAAACGGAGTGCCCTATGGTCTTATATAATTGAGGCCACAGGGGCAACTACAATTAATTAAAAAGGAGATGAGAATAGCCCTCTGGCTACAAAATACTTCTCAACAACCCTATTGATGTCATTGGGCAAGTATTGGTCATTCATGTAAGATCTATTTTAGCACCTTCTATTAGTACCCATTCTATGTTTAAGTGTCCAACTAAGGACCATTTCTCATTTTCCATTCTTACGACTTTAGGATTTCACGTTATAAAAGAAACCCTACAACTAAAATAAAATTCATTCAATTACAATACTTTTGACATGATATTAGAGCAACGGTCCTACACTGGAATACATACCATATATCTCGTCGCCACCTCTAGTTTGATTTTGGGCTTTACGATCAACAGAAGCAAGTCATCATTTGCTTGTTCAGTATCTCAACGAACGAGAAACTCACAAGGCAACAATGGACTCCTTTGATTGAGAAGTAAGAACGTCGGCTTGCCGATTCGAAATCAACCACTCTATCCAAGGGAAGTCGACTGGTTTTAGTGAACACGACTTTAGAGGCCATACACAACTTTTTCTTATGGTATAGATCAGTCCCGATGGGTGTGCGATGGAGATAGGAGAGGACTATGAGACGATTTCTATGGGCAGGTACGCGTTAAGATTCAAATTTCTTTGCATCGGTTTCTTGGGACGGCATCTCCATGCCCAAATATTGAGGTGGATTTGGAATTTTAAGACTGAACAAGTGAAAACATGCTCTCTTGGAAAAATGGATACGTCAAATTTAGGCACAACGGGAGGACTTAGTGGCAAGGGTGTTGCACAGAATTTATGGAACAATACGACCTTGATGGCTGATTTGAATGTCAATTCACAACCATGCGCTGATATAACTAGAACGAGAACCCTGGAGTATTTATGGACGCTCATTCTCGTGAAATGACATACATCTAGTAGGAGATTGAAAAGTGAAGGGATATGTGAGGTCTTGTCTAGTGTGAGATTGATGATGAGGCCTACCCTGGGGGAGGAAACCCTTTTTAGAAGGATGATTGGTCGGGTGAAGGCATTCTGTTTGAGAAATATCTAGGATTGTTTGCTCTTGCTCGTAACCAGGATGCCTTTATCGTGGAGGTTCAGGACGATGGGGTGTAGTGCCTCATTTTCTCTTTTGGACCTTTAGATCAGTATTTGGAGGACTTCTAAACTTAATGAAGGATGTGGAAAATTTGAACAATCCTTCTGGTAGGGATAGTTTTTTTGAAGTCCAAAGAGGGGGAAACACACTATGGTAATAAAGAGAAAAAAGAGCTACTAACAAAAACCAAGGCTCGAGGAGAGTTTTGGCATGCGAGATTACATTATTAATATAAAGGTGTTGTGCGGCAAAGAGTGCACTATTCCTGGCTAGCCACAATGCCCAAGTAGCAGCTACGAGTTTGACAAGCTCCTCCCTTGGTTAGTGCTTCGCAATGTAAAGAGAGTCCCAAAAGTCCTCAAAACTAGTAATGTTCAACCAAGCAATGTGAAGCTCTAGCCGGGTCCTTGATGTTCTTTCAAAATGGAAAAAAAGATCCGGTTGGCGAAGGCTCTCGGATGCCAGAATATCGAGCAGTTATCGGGTTCATTATCGAGTTCATTATCGGGTCGATCGGATGGAATTTCTATCACATATGTGGCCGCATATGTGGATTACCCAGGCTGAGTATGTGATATTAACGCATAACAAGCGCATATAGCATATGCGGTGCGCTATATGGTCCGCATCCGCGTATGTGGCCGCATATGTGACCCCTTAAGCCGAATTTCTGAACCATGCCAACATTCATACGACGAGCCCCAGCCGCGTAGCTCCGTGCGCACATGTGCGCATCCCAGTCAGTGGCGAGATCCCCGCAACAACTCCTCGGCAGCCGCTCGTGAGGCTCCAGAGAGGAGCATATCCAAGCGATGCGCCCAGGCGGCGCCCTTTCTTCAAACCCCGTAGGTGGCGGCGGCATTCTAAGAGGGGTTCCCATAATGGAATCCTAGTTAAGGGTAGCGGGCCCCTTTAAAAAAAATCTTTTGGGATAAATGAGCCCTACCGAATGGGGCCTGTTGAAAAAATAAAAAATAAAAAAAAGAAGGGGAGGGGGCTATTATTTCCAAGCCCAAGTGGGCCGAAAGCTGGTCACAAAAAGGGGGGGCAAAACAAAAGGTGGTTGCATTTTTTTAGAGTGGTATTTTGTTTTTGGGTGCATTATTTGGGTCAAGAAAATTGCGATTTAAAAAAAAAGAGAAGAAAAAAAGAGAAAAAAATGTTGTAAAAGCCGATAAAAAAAGTAAATGGCTTATGTTAAAAAAATTGCGACGGCTATTAAAAAAATGTGATTGAAATAGCCAGAAGAAAAATGATGAGAATTTTTTTTTAAAAAAAAGGCTGGCTTATTTGGTTTCAAATTTTTCCCATTATCTTGTCTTCTCCCAACTTAGTCGATGTCATATATTCCGACTAGTATAGGAGAAAGGGGGAGTATTGTGTAGAGTCACAGGTCTTGTTCCAGATTCATATGCCAGATTCTCCAGACCGGTTAGATGTTCAGACTCTACACTTGATATTCAGACTCGACGATTGTTTCCGAGTCCACGGTTTCAGACACACACATGTATGCGGTCTTTTCAGATGTGCACATGTATGCCATCATTTGTCGTGGTCGCCATCATTCTTGTTGTTTCGGCCAGAGTTTTCATGTGAGCCATAAGGACTCCATAGTAGAGGACCATTCCCTATGCTAAGTGGGCAAGGGTTTTCATGTGGTATCATATAGACTCCATAGTAGAGTACCATTCTCAGAGCCAGATGGGAGAGACCCAGTTCTTTGACGAGAAGACTACATGCGTAGTTTCAGACTCGATGGTCAGATTCCGAGTCCTCAGTTTGACTCACACTCCAGCACGTTCGTCCTCCTCACCCGTACGGCATCAGAAGCAACGTCCTCGACAGCAACCGATAGTTGTGGCGTTGAGTTGATATTGTCCGTAGTATCATGTATTGTGAGTTGAGTTTCTTTCTGTTTGTCCAAGCTGAGCATTGCATGCCCCAGCTTGAGGGGGAGTGTTGGCGTATTTGGTTGTACGTGGGTTCAGTTGTAGATGGGTAAATGGATACTTCCAGGATCCATTTACCCCATCCATGTGTTTAGTCCCACATCTACCAGTGGTGGGACTAGGACGCTCTGTAGAGGCTATATAAGGAGCCTCAGACCTCATGTATCCATTGAGAAAAAGGAATGCAATATCCGCCCCTTTGAGGGCTTCTCCCCTGTTTCATCTCGCTCCTTAGGGAGTAGGGTTCCACGTAAAAATCATGGTGTTCCATGTTTCATATTTATGTTTTATGCTATGTTTATCATTCCGCTTCCGCATTCCTATTTTCTAACAGGAACATTGCAGGAAATTACCGCACAGATGGAGGATGTTCCCTCTGATCTGGATATTCCTATTACGGTTCGAAAGCAAAAGAGATCTCGTGCTTCCTACCCCCTAGCTTCTCAAGTCTCCTTTCATCGTCTAACAGGGGATTTTCAGAGATTTGCAGTGGCTCTATATGCCATGGAAATTCCATGAAATTATGAGGAGGCATTGAAGGATAGTCGATGGCGCTTGGCTATAGAAGAGGAGATGGTTGCGCTACAATCACGTGGTTCGTGGAGTCTGGTGACTGCTCCAGTTGATGCGTCAGTTGTGGGATGCAAATGGGTGTTCACTATGAAACACCATGCAGATGGCAGTGTGGATCGCTATAAGGCGAGACTTGGGGCATATGGGTTCACCCAGACATATGGGGTGGACTATCAGGATACTTTCTCTCCAGTGGCTAGGCATTCTACTCTGCGTATTCTTCTATCAGTTGTTGTGACAAGAGATTGACCCCTATATCGGCTTTATGTGAAGAATGCCTTCCTCTATGGTGATCTACAGGAGGAGGTCTACATGCAACACCCACCGGGGTTTTCTGCTGAGGGGGAGTGTCAGAAGGTGTGCATGCTTCCCAAGGCTATTTATGGCCTTAAACATAGTCCAAGTGCATGGTTCCAGAAGCTCTCAGACTTGATAGAGCAGCGGGAGTTTATGCGATCGACTACCGATCACTCCTTGTTTGTACAGAAGACCCATAGAGGTACTATTGTCATTCTTGTGTATGTTGATGATATTATGGTTACAGAAGATGACAAGCAGGGCATTCAAGGAGCCAAGGACTTCCTAGGTTAGCAGTTTGTGACCAAGGATCTTGGACATCTACGTTACTTCCCTGGGTTGGAGTTTGCACAGAACTAGAGAGGTATTGTGATGACCCAGAGGAAGTATGTTGTAGACCTTCTTTAAGAGATCTAGGCATGACAGATTGCGGACCTGCCACTACTCCTATTGACCCGAGCATGAAGCTATATGATGATGGCATTGAGGAGGTCGACAAGCGGAGGTACAGGGAGCTTGTTGGCAAGCTACTATATGTGACCATCACTAGGCCCGACATATCCTTTGTTGTGAGCAAAGTAAGTCAGTTTATGGAGCAGCCCAGACATGCACATATGGATGCAGTCCATATGATTCTGAGATACATAAAGACTTCACCTAGTACACGACTTCTTTTCAGCAGTGGTACATCTCTATCAGTTACAGCATGTGCAGATGCAGATTATGCTGGATGTCTAAAGGATAGAAAGTCTACCTCGGGCTTTTCTTTGTTTAAAAGGAATTCCCTGGTTTCATAGAAGAGCAAGAAGGAGACTGTGGTTGCCAGATCTAGTGCTGAGTCAGAATACAGGGCTATGGCACAAGCTACCACGAAGATGATGTGGGTCAGATCTGTTCTTACTGACCTAACTATAGAGGTACCACTTCCCATGAACCTCCAATGTGACAATCATGTTGCTCTTTTTATTGCTAACAACCCCGCGTTCCATGAGAGAACGAAACATATTGATGTAGACTGCCATTATACTAGAGGTATGATTCAGAAGGGACTAATTTCTACTTCTCATGTTAGTTAAGCAGAGCAGACAACAGTTATCTTCGAGAAGGCATTACTCAGGAGGCCATTTCAGAAGTGTTCGTCCAAGCAGAGCATGATTGATATCTGTTGAGATATATATATCTCTTTAGATATTATTCTGCAATTTTTCCTATTTCTTTCGGTTATCTATGTAATTTGCCTGAGAGCTTCTCTCCTATATAAGAGAGATCTAGGGCTACGATGAATACTACTTTTTCTTTCTCCCTTTCCACATGGTATTAGAGCGATGGTCCTAGACCAGAGCCTGTGCCCTAAATCCATGCGCCCATCAAAACTCTACGCGTTCGCGCGCCTCCGCCTCCGCGCCTAGCATGCTCGCGTGCCTCCGCCTACGCGCCTCTGTGCGCCTCCTCCTCCCGCGCATCTACGCGCCAGCGCGCTTGTGCACCTCTGTGCGGGTCTGCACATGTGTTGCGTGCCCCTGTGCAGGTCTGCACCCGTGTTGCGCATGTGCGCGTCAACGCACGTGCGCGCCTGTGCGGGTCTACACCTTTGTTGCACCACCTCAAGACCCTAGTTGGGCTTCGTTCTGATCGTCTAGGGTGTGTCTTGATAATCTAAAGACACCCTAGCCTTCCGAAGGAGTCTTCAGAGAATGGAAGTGGTTGTGGTATGAGTCTACACCCACAATCATCTTCCCATATGTCTGTGTAGACATTCTATGTCCAAGTTTGCAGCCCCAATTTGAGAAATAGTTGTCATCATGTCAGATAACAAAGCAGATGTTCCATCCCTAGGTGCCTTCAAAGGACCAACACCCATTGTAAAGATGGATGGAACTAATTATGAATTGTGGGCCATGCAGTTCATGAGTCTAATGAGATGCAATGGCAAGAAGCACAACCTCACACAGGAGGAGCCTATCGACAAAACTGGTGTTAACGCCTCATGGGAGGCAGCAAGGTTCAGGAAAGCGGTATGCGTATGCGTTCGGTCAGGTCACTGAATAGCGATTAAGCGGTATGCGGGGGCATATGCGGGGTATATGCGGTTCTACGCGGTTTTCTAATTTTTTATTTAAAAATAAATAAATATATGCAAAAGTGACTACAACTGAACAAAAATTATGTATAATTGTGGTCCAACAGAAGTTCTAAGAAAATGACTTTCATATATAGCTCAAAACAGTCTCTGTCAACAAATAGCAGACATAATAATTGACAACAATCACCAAAATATTTAAGTTTCCAAAAGAAAACTGAAACACAAATAGCATTAGTAGAGTACTAATTAAAATAGCATAAGAAAACAGAAATGTTCAGGCGATAATATTCTACATATTACAAAGAAATCCTAATCCATATCATGATCAAATTCCACTTCGGTATTGTCTTCATCATCTTCATTGTCTTCCTCAAATGGGAACTCTTCCTCATTTAAGCCCGGCGACGAGGTTGAACCAGTAGCATGCCTTTGGCTTCTTCTATGTTGTATCAAATCTTCTGCACCAGTTGCATCAGCCACTAGGTTCCACATCAACCCTGATCCTTGGAATACCTCATCTTCTTCATCTCCCCCACCAATCCAATCTCTCACGTGGGTTCTATCATTTGTGGCAAATGGATCACTACGTTTTTTAAGATGGCGATCTCTCAACTTGGCGTTGAATCTGACATACACCAAGTCGTTTAACCGCTTGAATTCAAGCTTGTTCCTTTTCTTCGTGTGAATCTACAAAATAAAGAAAAACATATCATTTACCACCTCATTGATGATGCATAATATTTGACATGTGTGGCACCAATTTTACAGTCTTACCGCCTCAAAAGTGCTCCAATTCCTTTCACAACCCGAGGAAGAGGCTGTCAACTTTAGAACTTTCATTGCCATTTCTTTCAAATGTGGTGTTTCCATGCCATGCAATCCCCACCAACGGGCTATTTATAAAAACAAATAAGTAATAATAGTTAAATATATAAGTGTATGAAATGTAATGAGATAAATAGTAATGCTTAAATATATAAGTGTATGAAATCTAATGAAAATTTATACCTGGATTGAAATCGTCATCAATGATGGACCTCTGTTTGACAGCCAAAGGTTTGCCAAATGATCCTTCTGCCCTTTCATATAATGGCAATTCCTTCCTAGTGATGATATCTTGGATCTCTAAATCAGGATAGAAAATATCCATGCAATCCAATAATCCCTTCAGAGCAAGACCTTCCCTCTGGATTTGATCATTGTCCCTATAAAAGAAATAGGGATTCAAAAAATATGCAGCAAGGTGGAGGGGGCTATCCAACCTCCCTTTTGACTTTGAATCAACAGCATCAACAAAATATTTGTAAGATGCTTCCACATCTTTGAATATGCTCATGATCTCCTTTCTTGCATCTTGCAATTCACCGTATACAAACCCCATAGCTGGTCTCTTATCTCCATCAACAATTCGCAAAACATGTACCAATGGAGAAAAGATCTTCAAGGTCAAAGAGACTTGAGTCCAAAATGAAGGACTCAGAACTATGGCCGAAGCCATTTCCCCCTTCTTCGTCTTGTATCATTTACACGCTCTCCATTCATCAGAAGAAAACATAAGCCTCAACGTGTCCTTCTTGTCCATCACTGATTGCAAGGTGAGATATGTGGTAGCAAATCTTGTTGTACCTGGCCTCACTATCTCCCCCTTTTGCGTAAATTGTCTCATCAAACTCAATGTTTTTGCATGACTGTATATGAAGACAGTTAATGTCCTTGCCTTTGTAATGGCAGCTTTCACCTTGGACTCTTTACCGATCTCCTCAAGCATAAGATTGATGCAATGTGCCGCACATGAACTCCAGAAGATCTGTGGGTACTTGATTCTCAAAATTCTGCCAGCAGCCATATTTGCAGATGCATTGTCTGTCACAACTTGGACTACATTGTCGGGCCCAACTTCCTCAATGGACTTATCCACTAAGGAAGCAATGTAGTCGGCAGTATGAGAATCTGCAGACGAGTCAATTGACTTCAGAAAATTGGTCCCAAGCTCACAGTTGACGCAGATGTTCATGATGCTCCTTCCCCTCCTATCAGTCCAAGCATCTGTCATAATGGAGCATCCAGAACTCTTCCATGAATTAAGATGCCCATGCAAGAATTCGTGTGTTTCCTTAACCTGTTCCTTCAAAAGTGTTTCTGTGAGCTCATAGTACGTTGGAGGCTTGTATGACCTTCCATACTGCCCAATTGCTTCACACATTCGGAGAAAGGAGTCACTTTTCACAACATTGAAAGCAATGTCATTGTCATAGAAATACTTTGCCACGAATGAATTTACACGTGCACGTTCCTCCTTGGCAAATGTATCTTTGATTGTGGATTGGCGGAGATTCTCTACATGCTCATCTTCTGCTAAAGTTCGGGGCCTTTTCCCATCCCTCTCTTCATCAAGCAAGGGTTGATTCATCTTGATGGAGACTTGCCCTTGAATGTCTTTCATCCTCATGGTCTTCTCATTCCTTTTCACTTTAATTTCCTCCTTGTTGTCCATGATTTCTTTCTTCACCTCAGGAGTCACTTTGAGACAAGATGTCGTATTACCTGTAATATGAGCCAAATGTTGCTTCATGCGATTGATCCCTCCAGTCACAACCTTCCGACATAATCGGCAAGTGACCATGCTAGGAGTACTTGGATTCGCCAGAAAGCATACTTCCATCCCGGATCATTGGATCCAGGAGGAACAAAAAATCCGATGTATCACTCCTCTGAATAGGAGCCTCACTTCCGCTTCCAGCTCCAGGTGTAGGAGAAGAAGCGCTGTCAGATGGTAGTCTGGAGGCCATAGTTTCCTAACATTCAATCATAATCACAAAACATCAACATAAAAGATTTAATATGGCATGGACTAGATTAACTTAATTTAAGTACACCTTAACATCCACTACAGTAAACACATGATAATGTTGCAGCTCTGAAATTTTAAGGACTTGAGCAATCAATATTTAATAAACAATCTGACATGAATTACAACATAAAAAGAGTTTGATCATATAAAGAGTTTCAAGTTACCCATTTCAAAATAACTAAAGTGTAAATTTATACATGATTATAATCAATTATAAATTTATACATGATGATAATCAATAACTACCGGTTATAGAATTATAACATAAACACAACATATGTCTGATGGAGCTCCCTTAATTACTGCAGATGCAGAGCACTAAAAAAAGATGTATTAGATGTCATTTTTTTACACAGGGAATAGGAAAATATACAACTAGAAAAAGATTAGGTAACAATTCCCTACAAACATACATTTTTTATATAATATTGAATTGATAACATGAACTAAAAACTGAGCATAAAAACTTGAAACGTGCATTTCAATTCAAACCATACAGAAATTTTGACTAAATTACTAGAAACTTTATGAAATCTACCACTTATAAAACTAAAAACATACACAACATAAATCAGACTTTGCAAAAACTGAAAACAAGTTTAGTTGTAGCAACTGAAAACATAAGAATCCAAAAAAATTCAAACACAGGAGACGGGTTTTTTTAGTGAAAGTGGATACCTTCCCACGACTAGGCCACGGAGGAGGCGATGGAGTCAACAGCTACAAGGAGGCGGAGGTGGCAAAGTTCACAGGCCACGGAGGAGGCGGAGGAGCTTTGAGGAGGAAGCGGAGGAGGCGCACAAACTGGGACTGGGAGGAGGAAGCGGAGTAGGCGGAGGAGCTTGGAGGAGGCGGCGGAGGAGCTTGGAGGAGGAGGCGGAGGCGCTTGGAGGAGGAGGCGATGGAGGTCAGGCACCCGCAGGGAGTATCGGAGGAGGCGATGGTGGGTTAGGAGCTTAGGGCAAATGGGTATCGGGGTATCGGGGTAGGAGGGTTAGGGCAAATGGGGGTATCGGGTAATCGGGTTGGAGCAAATGGGACACGATGCGGCGCTTGGTCCGCATATGCGGCCTCACATCCCGCATATGCGGGCCGCATATGCGCCAGACCCGCATAACACGGGGCTTCAGGAATGCGGTGCGCCTTAAGGCCTGCACACGCATATGCGGCCGCATATGCGGCCGCACAGACCGATTTCGTGAACCCTGGGAGGCAGATGACGCGTATGCAAGAGTATGGCTTTCTGGAACAGTATCCATGGAGATAGCCAACGACATTTTTAGTCAACCCACAACAAAGGCTATGTGGGACATTCTTGCTGCTACATATTATCCAACGAAGAATGAGTCAAAGATTCTGCAACTTCAGCACGATATCTTCACTTCGAAGCAGAATGGACATCCTCTACATACCCTTTACACCTCACTAAGGGGTATGTTTGAAAGGTTACATGGGTACATTCCCTTGACTGCTACTTCAAAGCACCTCAAGGCATATAGAGATTCAGTGATGACAGGAGTCTTTTTAGCGGCACTGGATCCTGAGTATGATGCAGCTAGAGCAGAGATTCTGACCAATGCCACTTTACCTCCAATGGAAGAAGCATATCGCAGGCTGAGCAGACTCTCCATATCCTCAGGTGGTTCGTCCGTGTCTCAGACCTCTTTGGCAGCATCTCACGGTAGGGGGAGCACTGCATAGTTCCGTGGCCGTATAGGCCGCGGAAGAGGAGGGAGCAGTAGACCCCCTCGTCAGCCTTGTACTTATTACCAGATATTCTAAGCATGAGTTTCCAGCATCAGCTCGTGTGGCAGAACAGATCCAGCAGGGTAGTAGTTCTTCTGTTGCAGCTGATCAGAGGTTTGACGAGTTAGTAGCTCGGCTCAGGGAGATTATGACATCTCCAGAGTCAACTAGCTCACAATCAGGATCTTCAGAGGTAGCAGTCTCAGCATCCACATCAGGTACAACATATGCCTTTACTAGTTGTTACATAGCAGACTTGTCTGAGTGGATAACGGATTCAAGAGCACCCCATCATCTTTGTGGTGATAGAGTCAGTTTAGTACCTATAGCCCGATTCAGTCAGGCAGATCTGTGGTGATAGCTGATGGGACACACTCTCCCATCACTGGTCAGGGGGAGGTGCACTTAACCCCTGAAATGCAGCTTCAGAATGTTCTTTACGCTCCTGAATTCTCTATGAATTTACTATCTATTAGTCAAATCACCAAGGATTTGCATTGTCGTGCCATATTTGACCCTTCTGCTCCTGTGTTTCAGGTCATTCTAACGGCAAGGTGATTGGTTCTAGCTGTGAGCGAGGGAGCCTATACAGATTGGTGCAATCTATGTATGCTGATGCCTCCTCTCTTCGCACCGGTTCTGTCTCTCCGTATACGTGGCACCTCCGTTCGGTCATCTTCCTCTGCAAAAGTTGTGTCATGTTCTTCCTCAGATTTCTCCTCGCTCTACTTTCCAGTACGAGGCATGCCAGCTTGGGAAGCATCATAGATCCACATTCCAGAGTCGTCAGGGTCAAAATAGTCATTGTCTTTTTGAGTTGATTTATTTGGATATTTGGGGTCCCAGTCGTGTTCCTGATCTTCAGGGACATCGTTTTTATCTTGTTGTTGTTGTTGATGAGTTCTCTAGACTGTCATGAGTCTTTTTGTCTTAAGAACAAGTCGGATGCAAGTCTTATTATTCAGTCCTTTATTAATGAAATAAGAAATATCTATTCTGCAAATGTTAAGTATATACGTTCTGATAATGCACTTGAAGTCTGTAGGACACAACTTTCTCAATTTCTTAGATCGTATGATATTGTGCATCAGACATCATGTGCTTATACATCCCAACAAAATGGGGTGGCTGAGAGAAAACATCGTCATCTCTTGGATATCACCAGAACTCTTTTGATTCAGAGTTGTGCTCCCCACTCTTACTGGGGGGATGTTGTTCTCACTGCGTGTTATTTGGTGAACCGTATGCCATCATCGATTCTGGGAGAAAAGATACCGTTCTTGTTAGTGTTTCCCGAGAAGGATATTTTTCTCTCACTCCACGTGTCTTTAGTTGTGTCGCTTTTGTTCATCAGATGTCTCCTGGACTTGACAAGCTCTCTCCTAGAGCAGTCAAGTGTGTATTTCTTGGGTACTCCAAGACCCAAAAGGGGTATCGGTGCTTTGACCCTGCTCGGCGAAGGTATTATGTTAGTGCGGATGTCACCTTCTTTGAATCCATCATGTATTGTTCTTCTACAGGTGACAAGCTCAATCCTTCAGAATGTAGAGAAGAAGTTTACATGCCACCACCTCACGTCTCTCCTACTCCATTACCACACCAAATACTTCATCTACTCCACCATCACCTCCACCTCCACCTCCTGCCACACTGCTTTTATTTCCTAAGGTGTATCAGCGCCGGCCTCGTGCTCATGTGCCTACACCAACATCCAGCACGCCCAAGGTATGTCATGAACATTTGAGTTCTACTGATGGCACTGGTGATTTGAGTTTGCAAGATGGTTTGGATAGTACTATTTCTGAGGACAACATAGGATCTGGATGTGCCTATTGCTCTATGAAGGAAGCGGCGTGCTTGTACGATGCATCCTCTTTCCTCTCATGTCTCTTTGGCGCGGTTATCTGGGGACTTACAGAAATTTATTGTTGCTTTATCAGCGGTGCAGATACCGAAATCCTATCAGGAAGCTGATGAAACCCAATTTCATGGTATTAATTCACAGTTATTAACCCCCTAGCTTAAACTAAGTGTCAAAAAAATCGGATAAATCCTTCTTTATATCTGATCCTTAGAATAAATTAAAAATACAGAAAAATAACAAACAAGAATTCGTAGTGTTTTTATACCCTTAAAAACACTCACAAAAATATTTCTCCCTTTGTTTGACCTCGTTTCTGTTTTTGGTCAAATGAAACTTGTAGATCTCATCGAGATCTACAACTTTCATGTTTTGACTTTTTTCAAATTCAATCTCCTTATCCCTCATAATTCACTTTCTTTGTCGGAATAACCTGATTGGGCCACGTGGCACTTTCTGGTTGCGCCACGTGGCCCGTTCACCGCATGCCACACGCCCTCGTCCTTCAGTTGTTGGATTGCCTTCTGGAGCTTTCCATCCACATTGTTCCTCCCCGCTCTGTTCCTAGCCCTTCGATCATCTTCCAGCCTTCATCATAGCCATTCGCCGCTGCCTTCATCTTATCTCGCCACGTGTCATGCCCAGCCACCGTCAGATCTTCTCCATATCTCTCTATCTCAGTCGTCATATTTCCTATTGATTACCACCGTTCGATCCAAGCCCACACTCAATCTTGGTCGTTCGCTTCCACCCGCACCCATTCACGACACGTGGCACGCACCATAACCGCTCGATCGTACCATCCTAGATATAATCTGGGCCTCTCGTTAGCGCCCCCTCTTAGCTGTTGGATCGCGAGATCCAACGACCACGGGACCATCTTCTACCTCCGGAGACCCCTCGCCCACGTTCTCCACCTCGCATGCTATCCGCGCCCTTTCCTTTTTCCCGACCTCATCTGCCACCTCTACTCTCTGATCATGCCCAGTCCTAGCCTAGCCATCTCTCATCTTCACGAACATCCACTCGCTCCATGTATGCCCTCCTCTCGCTCCATAACCTCCACGCATTTCACATCGCCACTCACCGGAACCACTACCTCCATTCCTTAAATATGTTATCTTCGGCTGCCTACACCCTTGTCCACCATTATGAGGGGCGAGGCCCAGCCCCATTCCACCTCCCTTGACAGGGGGAGGTTCGATTGCAGGCGCCAAGACGACCTTTTGCCCCCGGTGAGACCAGCAGCTTTTGCGACTGCGTTGCGGTGGCTCTGCCCCACTCGAGTTGCTCCCCGTAGCCGAGGGAGTTTAGCGAAGACCCGAGGTTCATTTAGAACCTCAATCCCAGGCCTCGCTTTGCCCAAATTCTCCAGGTAAGTCCTTCTGATCTCATTTGCGTTTTTCCTTTAATTTCTCAGAATTTATTAAGTCGCTCCTTGTGTTTTCACCAATAACGAACCATCGCCCGAGCTTCATCTCTCCACCACCGTCTTCGGGCAGCCATTATATCATCTCCTCTCTCTTCCGCAACCTCAAACCACTCCGACCCAACTGCTCCACCCTTCACGGCGAAGGAGCAAGCCTTCATCGTCTCCGTCCGCATAGGCTCTCATTCCACCCACTTCGCATCCGCACTAGCACGCTTCGGCTAGATCTAACATATGCAGGTCCTGAACTTCAATTATCGGAAGCCTCGTCGGAGCTGTCTTCGCGAGCTTCATCTCCGACGAGCAAATACCAGTCGCATCTTACAGGAACGCTAGATGCTCCGTCGAGCTTTAACGATGACATCTAACCATCCAGGAGCGGTCGGGAGTCTTCACCGAGCATGCTAGAAGGTGGCGGAGCTAGGAGGACTTCGCCGGAAGATAGAACCTGCCGCCACCACCGCGGCGGAGGAAGAAGATCCAGGATATACAGGTGTCGTTGGATGGCACCCCACCCGGTGGCCAACCAACGGCCTATCTTCAGTCACGTCATCTTAGCCGTGAGTTTCCAGCTACCGTCGGATCTTCAAAGATCGGGGGGACCGAAGTCAGCCACGTCTCCTTACCCGCAAGCTACAGCCGTTGTCCGATCTTATTGATCGGAAGGCCCCCATTCATCTACGTCATCAACCCCGAGCCTCATCATCGGTCCTTCAGGCTCAGAGCACCCAAGCCTCCTCCGAGCCTTCCAGGTCTTCCTCCAAAGTTGAGCCAGCATCCGAACCTCCGACGAGCCTCCTCCGAGCGCCCGAACCTACTTCCGAGCATCCCGCGTCTACCGAGCCTCGCCCAGCACGAGCTTGTCACGTGCATGCGGGGGAAATTTACATGGAATCCCCAGAACTTCTTAAAATTGCAGATGGGTCCACAAAGCACGTGATATCCGCATGCGCCTGGGGTAATTTGCAATCCACCCCGTGTAGGTTTTAATAATTGCAAATATGTGTGTGGTTAATTTACTGGGAAGGACTCGCGCAAAACATTTTATTCCCTCCCAGGGACCTATTTTCCCTATTTATTTCATGTTTTTCTTGCATTTATGCACATGGTTTATTTTTTTGGATATCTTGAGCATCTGAGCTCTGTTTCAGTTGATTTTGGTCTCGTTTTGAAGCTAGTTTCAATCTCTTTCTAAAGGAAAGGTTATTGTTCTGTTCTGACACTTGTTGATTTTATTGATTAAATCTCATTACGTAGTATCATTTGTTTATTGATTTTCATGCCGTTAAGTAGCTTGTCAATAAAAATGGCTTTATGACCTCTTTCTGAAATTGACCACCATTTATTGTTCATTGATTATGTATAAATTGGGCATAATTGCATTGTTCTCATATTGCATTTCTTTGCATGATGAAAAGTAAATAAAAAAGTGCATATCTTCATGTTTATTTATGCATCGCGCCTGTCTTCATGCATTGATTGACCTACGAATCTTTAATTCATCGCTTAAGTTAGGTATTAAGAATCTGAATTCATACTTAAGAGGCTCGTGTCCTTGAGTTCGACCTTGGGCTTGCCCAAGTAAAATATAAAAATTCGACCGCTTCCTTGGTGTTAATTGATGCATTATTTAAGCAGTCTTTGACATATCGGATTTTACCCTACTGCAACGTGCTTGTTAATTCTACATAATTAAGATGGCAAAATCGTGGTTCGTCAAATGACGTCGTTGCCGGGGACACGGCGCATCTTTTGTGTATTTAGATTTTTAATATTTAATTAAGTATTAATTTTTAACTTGTAGGTCATGTTGTTTACATTATTAAAATTTCTTTGATGGATATCTAACTCTTGTTTTTGTGGCAGGGGCCTTGGTGTTCAAGGAGGCGAGAAGCGGGTGTTCTACGCTGCGAGGAGCCGCAGAAGCAATATTGGAGAAAAATCGAAGAAGAAAAAATTGGTTCTTGCATTTTATTCCATTTCATGTAATAATCGTCTTTACAGCGGTCTTCGTTCGAAGACTCACGCGTGTAAATGAACGAAATTCTCCGTGGTTGTGTGGGGATCGCCCCACCAGAGTGTCGACCTAGGATCAGGCACGCGGTTCTCCGATCTTCTTTCACATTCTTTTTCTTACATGTTTGATCGTAGGTAGGACGCACTTTAATTTTAGACGCATGTAGACATCGCTTCACTTAGCCAAATTAAAAGATGTTCTTCACCGCCAATAGAAGCATGTTAGGTGCGGTTTCTTATCGACTTGCATACATTCGATTTTGATTTTTAATTCAGTCCAAGTTTTCACGAATTTTGCTCAAGGAACTGCAAGTTTTCTCTCTTAGCATAGGTCATGATTTTTATCGACTGCATGGCTTTTTCTCGACCTCCCTTCCTGGCTTAATCACCTAGGTTAATGGAAATTGGGAATGAGCGGTAGATGATGATTGTTTGATTTATGTGCTCACCATTAATCACTGATAACCTTAAGCAAATAAGTGGGACTGTTAATTGCAAGTTGACCTAAAATGGAGTAAAATAATGTTTTGGGAGAGCAACACCAATGTTTACGTAGGATGTTTTATTTGACATTTTTCTCGCGTAAACTAGAATATTTTAATCATCAATAAAATGACAAGATAATTAACCAACACTTGTTGGTTTCACATCTGAGTTGGTGAAATTAAAAGGGTATTGCATGCTTGATTGAGCCTTGATTGATCCGACACCCTCCCCTAGCCCTTAAGTATTCCGTTCATCTCCGAAGATTCACTCGCCCACTTGTATATCCATCCTAACTTCTGCGTTCCCCTCGGGTCTCACTAGCAACAATTATTCATCTTTATATAGGCTACTCTCAGCCTAAATATAGGGGGGAACCTGAGTCCCCGTGATTTTTCTTACTCATCTTTCCTTTCCTTGATACTTAGGTTATTTCTAACCTAAGTATAGGGGGCGTCCGCCTCAGTCCGTATATTTTTTCAATACTTAAATGGAGCTTTGGCTTTGTATCATCTATTGTTATGAGGACATAGCAAAGTTTAAGTATAGGGGGTATACTATACTTTATCTATATTTAGAAAATTTTTGAAAAATTTAAAACTATTTTGGGCTAAAGTATAATCTTTTGAACTAAGCGGACAAAATGTTCTCGAAGTTTTTCTATACTATGTTACACTATTTTTAAGAAAAAAATATTTTTGAAAATGATTTGAAAAAATGGGTTTCACTTGTTTTGAAAATCGTTTGAAAAATGTTTGAAAAAAAATTTATATGTGTTACATGGTTTGGAAAATATTTTCTTGATTTCAAGGAAAGTGAGTCTAACTTGTGTTCTAACTCTAATAAAAAATCCATAAAAATGAAAAAACTAAAATCCTTTAAAAGTCAAAATTGACTACTAAACCCAAATAAGTAGCCGCGTTCAGTGAGGGTTTCCCTTAGCAGAGTAGGTGGTTTAGAGGACATCTCGTAAGGCTCCGTCCTCAAGCAACGGATTCCGACCTGTACTTACACCTATAATGGCTGAAGGCAGAAGCATCTACTCATTAGAGTTTAGGCAGTCTTATGTCTTTTAAAGTCTTCATAAAAATTTGGCAAAAAATGGATGAAGGAGTTGGATTAAATCCCCTTCACTTGTACTTCCACATAGGATCAGAAATGTTCGAGAACACTCGATTTCAGAGGTCTTGAGATTTTAGGTTAACCATCAGGGTCTCAGACTTAATTATCCATATTACCTAGTTTGCTAGATTTGCGTGCTATATTGCATGCTTAGTCTCCTACCCTAAGAATATGAACAGCACTTCACATACACAACTGCGATCATGATGAGACGAGTTGAAATTTCACTTGAGGGACTGGGATGAGGAATTCAAGTCTGGACTTGATCTAATGATGCTCGAGGATGGGATAAGACCATTGAAGGCTTCATGAAACCTGAGTGTCAACATTTTTAGCCACTTTGAGAATTTGGTTCTTGTACTAATCTCTTGACATCTACCTAAGTGTCAGGGTGTGAATAAAATAAAAAAATGTTGATTAGTGTGCGCCAACTCTTGGTAAAAGCAGTGAAGCTAGCCAACAATAATACAAATCAAAGAAATATCATTGTTGAAAGAAAAGCTCTCATTCCACAAAGTCAAATATCAATAGAGCTTACACCAAAGGGCGAGCACTGCCAACCATTTCAAAGTGTCCACTTGGACCACCACTATTAGGACCAGGAGTCGGGCTTGCACCAAAAAGGGCTCTGCATCGTAAATGCTACAAGTCTGGTGTAGAATGTACGATAGGTACTCAAAAAAAGCACACGCCGGTGTATTCCGAAGAAAACAAGTGCAGACGGCTCCAACTTCTCTTGACAGTCACACTGATCAACACCAAAAAAATTTACGTTGAGTAATAAGGCACTTGAGAGGATCCTTATTCCAATGAGAGGGAGAGAAGAAATGACACAATCCCAAACCCTCCATCAACTGGCATGTTATCTACACTTCTAAGTCTGATAACTAAAGAGACGGTGGATTGGACGCAATATTTGATTTATTCCCTAGTGTTGAGCCTCGCCCAACACGTGCAAGTGGGGGAAATTTACATGGAACCCCAGAACTTCTTCAAATTGCAGATGGGTCCAGAAAGCACGTGAAATCTACATGTGTCTGGGGTAATTTGCAACCCACCCCCCTGTGGGTTTTAATAATTGCAAATATACCCCCGCGCATGCGGTTAATTTACAGGGAAGGCCTCGCATAAAATTCTATTTACATTTTAGTCCCTCCCAAGGACCTGTTTGCCACATTTGCCCTATTTATTTCATGTTTTTCTTGCATTTATACCCCTGATTTACTTCTTGAATATCTTGAGCATCCGAGCTCCTTTTCAGTTGATTTTGGTCTCGTTTTGAAGTTAGTTTCAATCTCTTTCTAATGGCATGGTTATTATTCTGTTCTGACACTTGTTGATTTTATTGATTAAATCTAATTACGTAGTGTCATCTGTTTATTGATTTTCATGTCGTTAAGTAGCTTGTCAATGGAAATGGCTTTATGACCTCTTTCTGAAATTGACCACCATTTATTGCTCATTGATTCTGTATAAATTGGGCATAGAAGTGCATATCTTCATGTTTATTTATGCATCGTGTCTGTCTTCATGCATTGATTGACCTATGAATCTTTAATTCATCGCTTAAGTTTTAAGAATCTGAATTCATACTTAAGAGGCTCATGTCCCTGAGTTCGACCTTGGGCTTGCCCAAGTAAAATATAAAAATTTGACCGCTTCCTTGGTGTTAATTGATACATTATTTAAGCGGTCTTTGACAAATCCGATTTTACCTGACTGCAATGAACTTGTTAATTCTACATAGTTAAGACGACAAAATCGTAGTTCGTCAGAAGCATTACAGAGTGGCCCTTGGCGGCTTGCTATGGAAGAAGAGATGGTCGGTTTACGATCTCGTGGTACATGGAGTGTTGTCTCTGCTCTCTCAGGTGCGTCTATCGTTGGCAGTAAGTGGGTGTTTACTATTAGACACCATGCGGATGGATCCATGGACAGATACAAAGCTCGGTTGCTTGCTCGGGGATTGACCCAAACTTATGGGGTGTACTATCAAGACACATTTTCGCAAGTTGCGCGTCACTCTACACTACGTATTCTTGTTGTCGTTATTGTGGTAAATGGCTGGTCCCTTTTCCAATTAGATGTCAAGAATGCATTCTTATATGGCGATTTGCACGAAGAAGTATGTATGCAGCAGCCACCGGGGTTTACTGCTGAGGGGGAGTCTAGTATGGTGTGCAAACTTTATAAGGCCATATATGGCCTTAAGCAGAGTCCGAGGGCTTGGTTTCAGAAGCTCTCGGAGTTGATTGAACTACAGGGTTTTGTCAGATCGACTGCGGATGATTCTTTGTTTGTTAAGAGGACGGAGATGTTGGACATGCAAGCCCACGGCGAGCCATTATGCAATAAATGTTATTGCGAATATCATTCCCTAATCTGAAATGAAGAACACAGAATTTGCATAATAGGTTCCTTAGTACAATTAGGGTTATGTACCATGGCCATCTTGATAATCATACAGCTGTTGATTCAAATATTGAATCATAGAGGCTGGTGGTTGGATGAACATCTAAAGAGTTGGATTGAGGACTCATCAAGCACCATCAAATGATTGTTAAGAGATGATCTCCAGCCTGAGTAGGAGATGGCAATCCTTTCTAAGTTAGGCTGATATCTAACCGACCTCTTGATGCAGGTCCTCTGCATAGGAATAGAGATTCAGAGGTGTCAGATTAGTTAGGTCAAAGAGTTGACTTAACGAGATCGAGATAACCAAAGTCCTATATTGTATGTTGTCATGATATAGGAACGCATCCTCTGACCGGAGACAGATGTGTTACTATATGTCTGAGTATGTACATTTGGCATACCAATAGGTTGATGACCTAATCAAGGTCTATACACCGGCGCGCTAGTGTGCATATAAGGGCATATGAGTAATACGATATCTCAAAGGGATCATACAGGTTCAGCACTGAACCGGAAGATATGAGCTCGCTCATGAGATATTGGGAAGAATCAAATTCCGTGCACGGTCGTCTCGCTTTGGAAGCTTGACTGAATTTATAGGTTTGATATATACTTTTGGAAAGTATATGATCAACACATGGGTATGATATATGCTTTTGGAAAGTATATGATCGATACCGACTCCCAATAGTCAAATGAGAAACTTAATGATAAATCCCTGAAGTAGACAGTATAAAATTGATCTTATACTTCGAGATTATTCTAGGTCTTCCAGTATGCAGGATGTACAGGTACTGGGAATACCTGAGGATGATGTGATCATAAACGGTTGTATAACCATGACGCTTCCATTCTTAGGGAGTGATGAAACGGGTCTGGATTTTAGTGACTCCTCTCAGTAGAGAAGTAATCTAATCTTAGTCCAAATGTTAGACATTGATCTTAATGTGATTCAGATGCAATGAGAAGATTAAATTTGCGGTCTTGATTTAATCAAGCATCTATGGGAGGCTTGAGATCTGGATTTGAGATGTGATCTCAATATCCAAGTCACTATACGTGGAACAATACAATCGCCCTGTCCTTATCTCCAAGTATTCGCGGAGAAAGCACATTACTTGAAAGAGTTCAGGATAATTTCATTGTTGTTATAAATATCCGAGCATTGAGAAAATGGATAGATAAATGTGATTTAATTATCATGAATAATATGAATTTGATTCATATATATAGAGAGTTATCTAAGATAATTAAATGTGATTTGATTATCAAAGATATAAATAATGTGAATGTGATTCGTATTATTTGGGCACATGAGAATAGAGATCCAAGATGATTAAATGTGATTTAATTATCATGGATATTTAATAATGTGGATAGCACTATCCATATTAATCACATATATTATAAATGTGATTTATAATATATAAGAGAGAGCTATTTGTAATTTACAATTGTTAATTAAATGTTGATGTGAATTGGATTCACATTGGACATTAAATTGAAAATGTAATTTCCATTTTATTTTGGGTTGTGAATGTGATTCACAAATTTCCAATGGCAAGATTGCAATATTCACAAAATAATTATGAATTATTTTTGTAGAATATTTTACAACAATTGTTGTTGTAATTGGAGATATGAATAATCATGAAATCTTGGATTTCATTGAAGAAACTCACATTCCAAATTGGAGTGTGGACGGCTAGCCATTCCAACTTGTGGCTCCTTATGGAATGTGGAGATTCTCATCTCCATTATCTCCAATTTTGTGATTTAATTTAGGATTGAATAATATTTGATTTATCAAATATATTTATTCTAAATTAAATTAGTTGTTGTGATTTGTAACCAACAACAATCTTGACCATTAAAAGAAACACAATCAATGAGAGCCATTGGATTTGTATTGTCCATGGATTGAGATCCATGGATCCCAAAATATTATAAATATAAGGGCACCCCTTTTCTCTTCTCTACACACAAGAGAACATAAGTCTCTCTCTCTCTCTCTTTCTCTCTACACGTCAGCCCTCTCTCTTCCTCTCTCATGGTCGTCCACCACGGATGCCCTAAAGAAAGTCTCCATCGCCGCAGCGTCGTCGTTATGCTGCCCGATCGTTTGCTCGTGGATTTCCGTCTCCTTCGGTACGCCTCGCTCGTGAAGAAGACGTCGGATCTCGTGTGTCGAGATCAGGAGATCCGCCGCTTGGATCATCAACATGGATTGCGAGAAGCACGTGATTCATCCCCACGCTCGCAAACGTCTCCTCCGTCGGATCGGACTTGAGACAGGAGGTCTCTTTTGTTTAGAGACTCGATCGCAACCACGCTTCAAGAGGTAATCCTATTACTTGTTTGTGGTTTAGACGAAACAATCCGAGAAGTGTTCTTGGATCATGTGATTTTGTCACATGAAAAAAATTAATTTCCGCTGCACAGAACAACTAGTGCGACTAGTCGTTCCTCATCGTATTCGATACGACGCTCACGCTTCCGTGATGTGCTTGAGGTTCTAACCATATCCTTCAGGAGAAGGGTATTGTTGCAATTCCGATTTATGTGGATGATATTGTTGTCACAGGTAGTGATAACGAAGGAATTCAGGCAGCCAAGGATTTTCTTGGTCAACAGTTCGTGGCCAAGGATCTTGGTAAGCTGAGGTACTTTCTTGGTCTAGAATTTGCAAGAAACCAATGGGGAATGGTAATGACGCAAAGGAAATATGTCATTTATCTCTTATCTGAGACGGGTATGACAGGATGTAGACCTGCCACTACTCCAATGGATCCCAATGTACTGCTATATGATGATGATTCTGCAGAGGTAGATAAGAGACAGTACAGCGAGCTGGTAGGAAAGCTATTATACGTCACAATTACCAGGCCTGATATATCGTTTTTTGTCAGCAGGGTTAGCCAATTTATGAGGCAACCTAGGCAGTCTCACATGGATGCAGTCAACATGATCTTCAGGCATCTCAAGTCTTCTCCAGGTACATGACTTCTATTCAGGAGAGATACAATCCTTACAGTGTCAGGATGTGCAGATACAGACTATGCTGGGTGTCCCAAGGACAGGAAGTGAACTTCAGGTTTCATTGTGTTTGTAGGCAGCTCACTGGTTTCATGGAAGAGCAAGAAAAAGACTATTGTGGCCAGATCTAGCGCATAATCAAAGTATATGGCAATGGCCCAAGGAAGCATAGAAATGATGTGGGTCAAGTCCGTTCTAACTGACCTAACTATGGAGGTGCCTCTTCCTATGCATCTATAATGTAATAATCAAGCCGCACCATTTATAGCAAATAATCCAGCCTTTCATGAAAGAACAAAGCATATTGAGGTTGACTGCCACTACACCCGAGATTTGATTCAAAAATGGTTTATCTTCACCTCTCATGTTACTTCAGGAGATCAGATTGCTGACATGTTCGCCAAAGCCCTTGCTAAGGGGCCATTTCACCGTTGTTGTTCCAAGCTGAGCATGATAGATATTTATGCTCCAGCTTGAGGGGGAGTGTTGAGATATTTATATCTCTTTAGATGTTATTCTGTATTTTTTCCTATTTCTTTCGGCTATCTATGTAATTTGCCCGAGAGTTTTTCTCCTATATAAGATAGCTCTAGGGCTACGATGAATACTACTTTTTCTTTCTCCCTTTCCACAATATCTATGCTCCATCTTGAGGGAGAGTGTTGAGATATTTATACATTCCATGTATCTTTTCAGTTATTTTATTTCTTTATGTCTATCTTATGTAATTTACCCATAGGCTTCTCCCCTATATAAGAGAGCCTAGGGTTACAAGAATAAACAACTCTTCTTTTTCTCTCAACAGTAATCATTCTAACCAAGATGTCTGCCGAGCCTTCTTAAAGTGTAGCCACGCCTTTCCCCTGCCACCTCCAGCCCTCCTAAGCCTGTCGACGACTGAACCTCCAAAAATGTGACCTCAACGCCTCCCCAACCTTCTTGTCCCCCTCAATAGTCATCCCCTCCACATCAACCGAGTGGAAGTAGTTCCTTCTCCTTCGCTCACATGCCACCGCACTGAAAACACACATATTCACATCCCCTTCCTTGATCCACCGTTGTTGGGCCCTTTGTCGCATTGTTACCTCCTCCTTCCTATCCTCCTCCAAGATCTCCACCAGGTGCCCTTCTCCCTCCACCATCTCTTCCACCCGCAATGCCTGTTCATCCTACAACTTGTCCAGGCGAATTACCCCCTCCTGCGCACTCCACCTCTTCTCCCGATGTTGTTCACAGATTTCCCTGTCTCGCACCGTCAAGAAGCCAAGCAGCGCCTTTAGCTTCCCTACAAACCTTACTGTTGTCGGTCCTACAATATTGCAACTAGCCCAGAACTGGGATACCAATTCTCTAAAATCCTCCTCCATAATCCAAGCCGCCTCGAAACGGAAGTAGAATCTATGTCGGATGTCCTCCCAAGAGGGCCACAACAGCGATGTGTGATCCGAGTGAGCCCGAGGAAATGCCCACGACGTCGCCATCAGAAGCAGGGTCATTTTCTCAGTGGACAGCAAAAATCGATCTCGATCTCGAATTTCTTCAAGTGTAGCGGCATTTCGAAGCATTCATCACCATCATCCCCCATACATTCAATGCATCATGCATCGTCCCTGAGCCAGCATCTCTACCACCTCTCCCACCAGGGCGGTCCTCCTGGAATAAGGTATCATTGAAGTCGCTGCCAATGATCTACGGGATGTCCGAGTATCCTGTCTTTGCATCAAAGAACTCCGCCGGCAAAACGTCAACCCCAACGCCCCCTCAGGGGCCATAGATATTGGATATCAAAATACGGGTCCCGTTCACCAGGCGCGTCAATACAACGGAAAGCGAGTGTTGCCCCAAAATATCTTCTCCCTTCAACCCAAACACCTCATTGTTCCATCCCGTCATAAAGCCCCCCATCGTACATCTTGCCCCGAGCGCCCTGACCTCTTCAAGTCTTCTGCCCCCAGCTGTCCTCTACCTCCTAAAATTCCCCGTCGACCTTTGTTCCCTACACCAATGCCACATCAACACCATTATCTCTAATCAGTCTTCCCAACGCAGTCCTCTTTTCTGCCTGTCCCAGTCCCCTTATGTTCCAAGCATGGTTATTAAGGCGACAAGGCGTTACACCTGGGCGCCTAGGCGCGCCTAGGCATTTTCAAAGTGGCATCAAGAAATTTCAAAAATATCGCATTTGGATGCTAGATTATTAAAAATTATATAGCAATTCAAAAATACGACATGTATATCACATTTTCAAAATACGCTATGTATATCGCTTTTTGTAAATGCGTAGTGTATATCGCATTTTGAAAATGAGATATATGTGTGGTGTGCATGAGAAATAGTCGCCTAGGCGTCAAGGCGTGCCTAGGCGCACCTAGGCGGCTGCCTAGGCGCCCAGGCGACCCAAGGCGTACGCCATTTGCTATAAAAGCAAGGCGTTCGTTCTAGGCGCACGGCCTGGGGCGCCTGGGCGCCTAGGCGTGCGCCTTAACATCTATGGTTCCAAGACACAATCTTCATTTGGGAACTAGCAACGAACCCTTTGGCGGAATAACCCCAATGCACGTGAAAAGATCTCGCTCAATGCCCCTTATCATCTCTTCTTCCCAAAATGAGGATGCCTCCACTTCCTCCACTGAGTCGCGCACTTCGTGTGAAATACACCCCTCTCCTCTATCATCACCTGAGGGTCCCTCGTCGTCCTCCCGCGACTCAGGCCGATGAGGATCTCCAACTATTTCTCCGCATCTCCCCAAAATCCGATCCTGATCCAGGCCCCCTTCGAGTTATAAAACCCCTCTCGCCTCCCTAGGACATCATCACCTCCATGTTGTATACAACCGCCCTCCCCCACCTCCTTTCCGAGGCGGCCGCTCTTACATAGTTGATCCCAAATCTACCACCCAAACGGGGTACCTAGGAAACCTCATCCACCGACGTAGTCCCAACAGTGGTGAGGTCTTCATCCATGTTGAAAGCCATGGCATCTCCGAGCAGGACAACATGCGCAAACTCCCTTGCTTTGAAATCCCTCGAGCCAAGACGACCCCGATCATACCGGCCGTTGGATTCGACTTTGACACGGAGAGAGCTTCCATGTTCCATCCGACACGAAGCTGAGGCGCCAATAAGCCCATTCCGTCGCACCTCCGCATTCAACGAAGTCACACGATAATCTCCAATCACAAATGCAGAGACCACGGATTCCGCCACATGAGAGATGGAGCCCCGAGACCTCTCAATCGTCGAAATTGCCGACATTCTTCTCTGGTCCACGTTCAAATGCCCGCCTGAGGGGCCTGGATCCGATCCCACCAGACCTGAGAGTCGCGACCTCCCACGGGAAGAAAAATCGCCCCTCCAGCAATGTTCGGATCTGTCCCAAGCCTCCAATCCAAATCTTCTCTCCCTACATTGATCGGACCCAACCTTCTTACCTGCTACACCCCGCACCACCTCCGAGAAGAGAAGGGGTATATCGAGTTCACCACCCTGCATGTTCATGTGCCCCGAGGAGACGGTACTCGAGGTAGCCTGATGACTTGCATCGCATAGAACCCCCATATCCGAGAATAGAAATACCTTTTGAAATCCGCTAAAAGGTCTTCTATCCCCAGCCATGCAACACTCCGCCATCCGTACGGAGCTCGACTGGCCGCCCATACCTCCAGGCTCTGGCGTCCCCACACGATCAACAGCAACGTTAAACATCGTTCCCCTGATCCGCATCATCAATTTGCACGGGAACTCAGTAGCCAATCCAAGTCCCCGTACGACCAACCACGATGGGAGACCCCGCATAAGGCCAGAGGAAATGATCTCCGACACCTGCAGGACCAGAGCTACCGTCAGGCTCACCTCCGCAAAGTCGGCAGCCCCCGAACAGCGAAGGTCCCCTCCTCCATCACTGGAGTTTAACCCCCATCCCGCAGCAACGGAGTTCGCTAGTACATCCGACCACCCGCCGTTCGAGAGAAGCTCATCAGCAACCGAGCTTCCACCGTCGACAAGCCACGTGCACACAATCGTTCCATCTAGTTGCACCAAGTAGCCCGTGAAGTCCACCCCAAGTGCTGCCCCAACATCTGCCATGGCCTCCGCCAATGCCGGAGCCTTCCCACGACACACACACACCAGTAGCAAACTGTCCTCCCCCCGCCCGACCAACCGCATCAAAACCAGAGCGCTCCACCTTTATTGTCGTCGTCACCTCCCTGTGCTTTCTCCCACACCTAAAACCGCGATGGCCATCGCCACATTCAAAACACCTCACATGATCTCTGTAGTCCGTAGCGCGATGTCCCCATCCGCCACACCGAAGACAACGGCCTTGAAAGCTCGCTTCTGACGCTTGTCGAGCGCTACCCCGCTGCATGGCACCGAGAGAGTGCGCAACCCCCACACCCTGCTCCCCACATCGTCGACCGAGAACCCTCGTCCACCCTGCTCCCTCCATCTGATCGTCCACTCGATAATTAGTGCTTGTTGTCAATAACAAATGAACTTACCAGATAACTATCGCAAATTTATTTTCTTTTATTGGAGATTAGACGAGTGGCATCATGTTGAGGAGAAATGATATTATGTGAATGAGACGACATAGTATGAGACGAGTAGGGCCATTGTGGGGGAAGATGGTGACCTAGGACTTGGGGGAAAACATTGCATAGGAGGGGACGACGATTGAATTGACAGAGATGGAGAAGGAACATGGAGGAATATTAGCGGTTAAAAGTGAAATGATAGGGAAGGGAAACTGTGAGAGGACACAACTTTACAAGTTACAACCATATTTCATTTTATGGGGGATTTAGCAGTTGGCTTTCAAGAGAGAAGAGAAGGTGTCAACAAAGGGACTTGTATCAAAGATTGATATGGAAAAAATGTAGCATTGATTTTAGCCTTAAGCAAAGTTGAGAATGTATGCAAATAGATATTGTATATATGTATATATGCATGTATTTATGTATGTATGCATGTATGTAAAAATATATTGGTGTGCATGTGTGTATGTTAACGGATTAACGGATTGGATCGGATCGGATTTTGGTAAACGATCTGATTCGATCCATACTTTAACGGATTTGGAAAATTCCCATCCGATCAGATCTATTAGAATGATAAACCAAACCAATCCAATAACATCGGATTGGAATGGATTACGGATTTTATCCAAACCTTGTGCACCCTAAATCAAGAGGATATCAAAGCTCCGGTCATGGACCGCCGCTCCGATACCTTACGGAAAGAAATTAATTAGATGTTTATTCAGAGGCCATAGAGCTCCTTTATGTAGAGGAGAAACCCAAGAGGGCTAAATAGTAGAAGGGGAAATACATAGACAGAGATCATAGGCCTCTTTTCTATGTAAGTAATCTAATTCTAGTTTTCTACATGAAGAGTAAGTCAGTAAACTAAGGAAATGAAAATTGAGCAATCAATATCGGGAAATTCCTTAATACGCCAAAATTGAAATAATCGATGTACCAAATAGGCATAAATGAATATATCATAATCCAGCTGAGTAAAGATACAAGACTTGAACAGCAATGCTTACAATAGGAATCAGAACATCCGAGAGCCATGAAAACTACACCTGAATAAAGATAATATCACAGGAGTATGGATAGAAGACTCACTGGCATATATGTTCAGAACAACTTTCTGAATCACCAGTCAAAATCAATTGCCTAAGGTCATAAACATGCTTCCTTTGTACCTGGTTAAAAGACATAACTGATAACAATTTCTAGAAAATATCAAGAAGTACCTTATCAAAAAGACTCCTAAATTCCAACTTGAACCATATTGAAGAAGCAGGAGTTTTTCCAAAAAAAATGTAGTAGGTTGTTCATGAAAACGTAGTCAATCCATGTGGATAATACAGATGGAGAACCAGATGCAAGTTAGAATGAATTAATTGGAAATCTTTTTTTTGAAAGAAATTGGAAATCTTTTTTGCTTGAGAAAAGTGTGAATTTTTTAAAGAGGACAGGTGGCTTGCCTCCCAATAAACAGCACGCACCCATCATACTATTTCCACTGGTAGGAAAATAGGTTCCCGGACAAATTATAAGTGCGCAATGACTATAAAGCCCTCTGACTCAAAAGTCATAAAACGGAAGTTAATACAAATAAAATCTAATTTACTCAACTTTTTAAAATAAAGAAAAACGATGGTTTAACCAATTCGTAGAGTTACCTTAAATAGTTATTAAGGAATCATACTCAATTCTATATTTACTTGCATTTTAACATTGGTTAAACGCTTATTCAAAGTAGTGTGATATTAACCTAATCAACGAAGACCAGTAAATCATATACTGATTTACTTCAATTCAAAACAAGTCCACTCTTAATGGTATCGTTTTTTTTGAAGTAATACCGAATGGTGTGGTCTCAAGTAGGGGCACACGCACACCTGGTGCACTTCTATTTATATAAAATAAAATCTGGCTAAAGTGCAAAATCAACGAAGTAGATCGTAAAACTTTAGCATGCTCTTTGGGGCGAGCACCAGCGAGTGTATCCCCCTTTTTTTGGAGCCTCAAAAAAAAACTTTAGCATGCTCTGAGATGTTATTAAGATACAAAAGTTCATATTTATAGAATACTCCATTGACTGAAATCTTGAAAGCCATATCTCCCATAGAACAGTCAAAGGGTGCAAGCACCCATCTTTTTTAAAAAAAAGAGGGGGAAACAAGCACAGGTGCCCGCCCAGATTTAGATTTGAACCACGATCTTTTGAGTGGTTGGCACACTGATAGACTATTGAGGTGGGTTCATCACCCATCTCTTGAAACGCAGCAACCCGTAACCAGTGAATCTCAGCATGCTTCTATTGTTGATGTATCAACTCAAGAAACAGGGCGCATACTCAACTTCCTTTGATGTAGGGCACTCAACATATGAATTGATGATCATCCTTTGGCAAGGTCAAACACTGCAGATATAAATCCTCCTCAATGTTAAGGATCTTTGCTTGGTAGGATATCCATATTACCTTCAGCCAAGGTTTTAAAAATCGAACCGAACCGACCGGCTAAACCAAGAACCGGAAGAAAAATGGTCCAACCACCCGATTTTTACTTTGAAAATAAAAACCGATCAAAACCCGGTTGGACCTATTAAACCCAGCTGAACCAATTGAACCAAACCACCGGTTCAACTATCGATTTTTTTGACAAAAATAATTTCTAATAATTTTTTAGAATGCAAACTATTAAAAATTATTCATCATCCAGTCTCATTCTAACCGGTAGTATGGTGCTCCTTTATCTCTTCTCCTTCCACATGTGCCAATGACCCATTATCGCATCTCCTTTCCTGCCAAAGGAGCATCCCCTCTCCATTCCTGCCATACGCGCATTGTCTCTCTCTTCCTACATTGCGCATCAGGTTGTCTACTTCCAACAACAACAAACGAAGACGATGTTTTCATAGTCATACTATGACAAACAGTAAATTAAAAACACTTATCATGAATTAGAGTTTAAATAGTTTTTGTGGAGAAAAGAAATGAATAATTGTTTATTCCGTAGGGAGAGGGTCTCCTATATAGAGAGAAAAGCCTAGAGAGCACGAGAGGAAAAATACATAAGTACCCCTAAGGGTTTCGGAACATAAAGCACAAGTATAATAACTCTAACATTACCTCTCAAGTTGGAGCATATATGTCGATCATGCTCAACTTGGACACTAAGTAAATGAGGTGCTTCTTTGGAAGGGCCATTATGAAGATGTCTGCAAGCTGAAGTTCTGTGGAGATGTGTGGAGTGCTGATTCGTCCTCCATGTACTACATCACGGATGAAATTGCAATCAACTACAATGTGTTTTGTCCGTTCATGGAAAACTGGATTGGTGGCGATGTAACTTGTGGTCACGGTATAAGGGCACAGAAGTAATGACTGACATGCCAAGTTCTGCTAGGAAAGAGACAAGTCACGTGATCTCAAAGGTGGCTTGAGCCGTTGGCATGTATTCTGCTTCCACACTGGATTTTGAGACCATTGTCTACTTCTCGCTTCGCCAAGTGACAAGGTTGTCCCCAACAAACATGGTGTATCCTATAGTTGATCGATGGTCCTCATGAGAGCTAGCATAGTCAGAATCTGTATAGGCAGAGATAATATTGTGCACATTCACTCCATAGAAGATTCCACATCCGGGAGATTCCTTTAAATATCGAATGATCAAAAGGACATCCTGCTAGTGACTGTAAAGAGGCTTCTCCATAAGATATATCTGGTCTGGTAACAGTGAGATAGAGTAATTTTCCCACTAAGCTTCTATACCGTGTTACATCCTCAAAAGTTGGATTAGTAAAAGCTAAATGTTTTCTCACTTTCGCAGGGATGCCAGACAGGGGCGGAACTAGCATATAGCTTAGGGGGGTCATGGCCCCTTCTTAATTATTACATTTCTCTTATATAATGTTATTAAATTTTGATATGGCCCCTGCTTAAATATTAAATATATAGAAGATAATGTCGAATAGTGATAGTAAATGCTAAATGCCTCACTGGCAAAGTGTTGTTTCATCAACTAACAAACCTGGGTTCGAATCTCGTGATGGTATCTTTTGTCAAAAAAAAATGATTTTACTCACTTTATCTCTCTCCATCCTTTATTTTGTTTAGTTGGCCCCTCCTTGATAAAATTCCTGGTTCCGCCCCTGATGCCAGATGGCTTGCATCATAGTAGTCCTACCCGAGTCAGGATACCGAGGCAGTACTTTGTGAAAGATGGAGCCCCTTTGTAGTGCATATTACCTCAATGCTAAGAAAATAACGAAGTGCATATTACCTCCAGGCGGAAGCCTCCATCTCTGGGCTCCTGCGATGACGGTGGCATTGGGTTCTTCAGGGCATAAGAGGCGTTTCCAATTGAAGAAGGGGTTCTCCGATGGGAACCCTAAAAGGAGGTTTTATTATTTGCGCCCAACGAGCATGCAACCCTGTTTATAAAAAAGACAAAACAGAAGGGAAAAAAAGAAAAAAAAAAGAGGAGACAGAAGGAGGGTGCAACAATTTTGGGCCCCACTATTTGGGTCGTATTTCAAAAAAGAGGATTTATTTTGAAAAAAAAGGTGTGTACAAAAAATCGTATGCTTTAAAAAAAAGAAGGGAGACGGCTATAAAAAAAGAGAAAATAGGCGGGGAAAAAAAGAGAAGAAAGAAAAATCGGAAAATTTGGAACGGCTCATTAAAAAATCGAGAAAAAATGATAAAATCAGCTTATGTGATTTATTGGTTTTTATTCTTCCCTAAATTTTCTTGTCTTCTCCCAACTTTGTCGATGTCATTGTGTTCCGACAAGTATGGGAGAAAAGGGGGAGCATAGTAGGGTACAGGTCGGTTTCAGATTCTCCAGACAAGCCAGATTTTCAGACTCTACAGTTGTTCAGATATTCAGGCTCGGCGTTCAGATGTTTTCGAGTCTTCAGTTCAACGCGCACATGTATGTGTTCGTCGGTTTGAGGTCCCCATCATTCTAGTTTTGTCGGCTCAGAGTTTTCATGTGTTCCATAGGGACTCCAGAGTAGAGATCACATTCCTTATGACATGTGGACTAGGATTTTCATGTGGTTTCATAGGGACTCCAGAGTAGATAACCCATTCTCTGAGCCAGTATGGGAGAGACTCAGTTCTCCGACGAGAAGACTTTTCAGGCTCCATTCTCCAGCGACCATGGACTCCGACGAGGATGTCTCCACGGCTTTTTCAGTTCGGCCCTTTCAGAGATGGAGCAGTTGTCCACATGTTGTGGCGAGCCAGAGTTCTTCAGATGGAGACTCATTCAGTTTCAATGGCTCTGACAGGCGCAGTTCAAAGCACACCAGTTTCACTCACACTCTAGCCCAGTGTTCCTCCTAACCTGCACGGCATGAGAAGCAACGTCCTCGACAACAGTCGATAGTTGTGCGCGTTGAATTGATATTGTATGTAATGTCTTGTAGCATGAGTTGAGATTTCTTTATGTTTGTCCAAGCTGAGCATTGCATGTTCCAGCTTGAGGGGGAGTATTGAAGTATATTGTGTTATGAGTCACTCATGGCTAAGATGGGTAAATAGATCACTCCAGGATCCATTTACCGCATCCAATTGTTTAGTCCGACGTCTACAAGTTGTGGGATGTGGAGACTCAGTAAGGGCTATATAAGAAGCCCCATACCCTCTTCATCCAATGACAAAGTGCAATGCATAAATAAGCCCTTTGAGGCATTCTCCCATGATTTCATCCCGCTCCTTAGGGAGTAGGGTTCCACGTTAAATCCAGTGTTCTTCCAAGTTTATTTCTTTTTCTCTGATACGCTTCCACATTCTTTTTTTTCTAACACAAACCATGCCCTGGGGCAATGCTTCACGCCATAGATGGCCTTGCGTAGTCGACATATGGTCTCCCCTTCGACTACATAACCCGACGGCTACATCATGTCGACCTCCTCCTCAAGTTCACCATAAAGAAATGTATTCTTCACATCAAGTTGGTAAATAGGTCAAGTCATGTTAGCAGTAACAGAGAGAATGGTAATGTCTCAAAATAATCAACCCTAAAGTTTGTGTGAAACCTTTGGCAACTAGTCTGACTTTTAACCTTTCAACGGCACAAGATCCCATGCGTCTCGGGAGGTAAGTGCATCCATCTCGTCATCCATGGCCTGTCAGCACACATCATCCTGCATTGCACTGAAATGATCTCTGGGGATGGAAATAGCATTCAAAGCATCTGCAAATCTCTTGTCACAGCTAGACAACCCATTAGTAGAAGTAAAATGTGACATGGGTGATACGTGCACTACCTCTTTTGCTTGCGTAGAGCTATAGGAAGCTCCTCAGGCACATATGGGATAGTCGTTGTAGGAGCACTCAAAGAGGTCATATCATCCTGCATAAAAGGACATGCAAAAGTATAAACACTGTGCAGAAGATATACCACTGGCGAGTATAAACAATTGGGGGAGGAGGGAGGTCCAGAGGGATGTCACTCACAGTCTGTGTGAAATAACTTGTTTGCCAAAGAATGTGACATCAACAGATACATAGTATTGACGTCCATCGGGATCATAAAAGCGATAGCCTTTCTGGTGCAAGAGTACCCAACAAAGACGCATTTGATGGCTCGAGAAGATAATTTGTCGGGTGCATGGAAGTTATGAACAAAGGCAATACAACCAAAAATGCGCAGAGGTATGGGGAAGGAAAACTCGGTACGATAAAATAAGGAAAATGGAGTCCACCCTCAGAGAACAGACGAAGGAACACGGTTGATGAGATATATTGCAGTAAGGATAACATCCCCCAATAGTGTCTAGGAACACTCATTTGACTAAGAAGAAATCTAGCAACATTTAGGAAGTGTGGGAGTTTCCTCACAGTGATACCATTCTGTTGTGAGGTATAAGGACAGGAGATTTGGTGAACAGTTCCCTGAGACACAAAGAAAGAGATCAAGTCCTGTTAGGTTAACTCAAGAGCATTGTCATTTCGAATGATCTTAACACAGGTAGAAAAGAAGGTTTTAATATATTGAAAGAAATTTTTGACAATATGATTAATCTCCGAATGCTCTTTTATTAGATACAACCAAGAAGATCTACTATAATAACCAACAAAAACTATAAAATAGCGATGACCGCTTATTGTTCGAACCGGACAAGGTCCCTAAACATCACAATGAACAAGACAAAAAGAAGTACTACTGTGGGATTCCATACGAACATGAAATGAAGCTCGATGGTGTTTCCTGAATACACACGCCTCGCACTAAAAGAGCTTCAGAGTAGGGAATCCAGGGAACATCATCGATAGAGCCTTGGTAGAGTTATGCCCAAAGTGTAGATGCCGCAGGAGTGGGTCTTCGGAGATGGACGCAGCACCAACAAATTTGGAATCCGAGGGTATGTCAAGATAATACATACCATCCTTCTCATGACCCCCACCAAAAATCAGCCTCATCCAGATGTCCTGAAAATAGCAACAAAACTCATCAAATATCAAGTGACAATTAAACTCGATACAAAGCTTATGAACTGACAGCAAGCTAAAAGGAAAATCAGGAGTACAGTGGACACTAGAAAGTCAGAGCTTGGAAGAGAACTGCATAGTTCCGATAGTAGTAATCGGCTATTGAGTCCTATTAGCGACTCGAACTGACTTCACAGAGGTAGATGGTACAGAGGAGGTGAGCAAACTACCTTCTCCAATCAGATGAGTATAGGCACCCGAATCAAAAATCCAAGCCAGAGTTGGACTGACAGCAGAGTTGTCCATTGTACATGAATAAGTAGCCAAAGCAGTATTGGTATCACTAGAGACGATAGGCACTGGAGTCTGACGGATCTGCATCAGACGAGAGTAATCTGCATCATTAAGATGAACTGTCTTGCCACCGGAAGCTGCTGCAGGTGACGCCTCTTCCACATCGTAGGCATCCTCATAGGTATTATTAGCGTGATATAGGGGTATGCCAAACTTCTGCCAGCATCTTACAGACGGGTGATTCCACCGACCACAGTGAGTGCATGGGGCAGTAGAATCTCGCCCACAATCACGGCCAAAATCACATCCTCATCCACAGCAGCGGCATGAGTCACTACCATGTCCTCCTCGAAAGTCGTATCAGCCTCCTCTCACAGATGAGGCTATATGTGTAGAGTTCTCTGCTGAAGGCAAGGTGGGAGGTCGTGCAACAGATGTCTTCAATTGTTCAAGTCGACCAAAGATGGTCTTTATCATCGGTAGTGTATCGGATATAAGAAATTGCTCCTTCGTTGTCTGTTACCTAGAATGCAGGTCGTTAAGAAAACAATATACTTGCCAATTAGAACGCTCTTGTACCTATTTGGTACAACATGAGGGCTGAAATATTGCAAGCTCCTCATATAGGCTGGAGAGATGTCCATAGTACTCAATGAGGGGAAAATCACCTTGAGATGCCAACCAAATTTGCCTGTAAATGTCCGCAAGGCATGATTTCATCTTCTTTTGAGAGTATGTCTGCTCGAGATCCTCACGCATTTCCTTTGTCGTGCTTTTATAAAGAAGATTTGAGGCAATGTGAGCCTCAACATCGTTTATCACCCAGTTAACAACCAAGTAGTTGTCGGTCTGCCAGTAGGCAAACTCTTTGTCCATTTCATCTAAAGGATCTTGAGTCAAGATATAGAGTTTTCTTTGACCACCAATGAACACCACAAAAGATCGAGACCAGAGCACGTAATTTTCCGTGCCCTTAAGTTTGATAGCAGTGGCTTGCGCCATAATATTCATGGCCAAGGGTTTCGTCTAGGTAGAAGGAGGTGCCATTGTGATCTTAAAAAAGAGAGGAGATCATATTTATTGACTAAGGATATATACGAGGGCTAAAAAATGCCCAAAAACTCACATTTGGATGCAAAAGAGGTCTGAAAAACACGCTCTACAACAGTTCAGGAGAAAAAAGGAGCTTGCGACAACAGTGGTGGTATTAGGAGGCTCCAACAGTGGCGTGGAGGCCCAAGGGGGTTGAAGGTGGCGGCTGGAGGTTGTCGAGGGTTGCAACGGCTGTTGTGGCAGCCCTGGGATGGTTGCAGTTGCTGCTGCGGCACCCTAGGGGTTATTGGGGGCAGCCCTGGAGAGTGCAGCAGTAGACCCGGATCCCCTTAGGGGCTAGCGGCACCCTTGGAGGAGCCCACACGAGGCCCTAGGCGAGCGCAGGCACGGGGAGAGGCTTGAAGGTAGCGAAAAAATGGAGTTAGGTCAAAACCCCGATATAGGACCGTTGCTCGGATACCATGTGGAGAAAAAATGAATCGTTGTTTATTCCTTATGGCTAGGGTCTCTTATATAGAGAGAAAACCCTAGAGAACACAAAAAGAAAAATATATAAATACCGCTAAGAGTTTAGGAACATTAAACACAAGTATAATAACTCTAACCATTTTATTGTTAATTTTATACATCACATATATGTATTTATATGAATTTTACAAAATATGTTATTATGCCACTTTATGTTTTTCTCATAACATTTATACCCCTAACCTTTTAGCAATTTCACTTGAGCTCCTATATTCTTAAAAAATTCACAATACCATCCTTGTGGCGGTATAATATAGGAGCACAAGTGTACTAATAAAAGACCACTACTATGTGTTTTGTAAATAAATTTGGGACGCATGTAATTGTAGAAAAATAGAGGTATAAGTGTTATTGGAAAAACTTGGAAGGATACTGGTGTACAAACCCTCTAAGCATATGATGTAGCATTTTTCATATTTATTTGTATGATCTAGCGGTCTAACTTAGTTCGACTCGGTTGAACCATATGAACCAAACCAACAATACAACGGTTCGATTTTTTTTCGATTTTTATGAACTGCTGACATCATCACCAGTTTGACCGGCTAGGCCCATTGGTCCAACCATAAAACCCAAAAACCAATACATACTCGGTTTGATGTCCGGTTCGATTTTTAAAACCTTGACTTCAGCTCATTTTGTGTTCATGATAGGTATGCCTTCCCAATTGTAAGCATGTAGTAATCTTCCTTTACTTTAAAAATACTCCCCATGCCCATACCCAACAATAGCCATACAATCAAGTTGTGGTAGAACTCCTCGTTTAGAGACTATGAATAGAAACATGCTCCTAAAGCATATTGCAAGGATCTGGGGAGGCAATGAAGACGTGTAACAAATTGATCCGCAGCATCTATGGCATACATGCCAGCAATTCCTTAGTTATGCCCATATTTTTTGTTCTTCGGTCCGGAAAGGCATCTATATTGTCCAGTCACAACTACATGTGCTCTCCGCCAAGTCCTTGGAGACAGTTGCTTCTTTGCCTTTTGGACAGACGACTGGATAGATTAGGGGACTTTGGCCGCTCGTTTTCAACGCCTCTTCGCACTTGCAGCAAACCGCAATGCTTCTATGTCTGAGAGTTGGCTGAATGGGACATGGTTGTCAACCTTCCAGTCAGATTTCTCTCATCTACGCATGCATGATTTCATACTTCTCTTAAAAGAAATTAGCACCTCGTAGGGCCCACATTTAGCAGAGACCAGTGAATGTGGAGAGTTGGAGATTCCGTTGTGCAAAGAGCTTACAGAGTTGCCAACAACCAACCGAATCCTTCACCTGAAGAGTTGATCTATGACTGCAGATTTGTCTAGGATATTTTAATTCCTTGAGAATTTTCTTTGGTTGTTGAGGCATGGGAGAACCCTGACCAAAGAGGTGTGGTCCAAGCTTTTTCAGGGTACCGACTCACTTCGAGTCATGGGTCTTTGTAAACAGGTTTGATCCTTTTTAAGTAATCCATCTTGGGCGAACCCTTTCACGTGTTTCCCCCTCTTTTGAATAAAAAAATTATGGGCATGAAAAAACTGGTGTGGAGCCACATCTCCCTCTCGTCTTATTCTACTTCTCCCATTCCTCTTATTTTACCACAGGCATTCTTTTTCAGCTCCTCCCATCTGTAAAGAACATGTGCCCATATTGAAAAAATAAATCCAGTAGTTCTAGAGATGTCGATTCCTGGCTTCAAAAAAAAAGAGATGTTGATTCCTGCTCCCTGCTCGTTCAAGCATTAGTCCCACATTAGCATTAGATATCTCATAAAGATTGTTTTTAAGAGGTCAATTGCTTCTTCATCTTCCCTTTCAACAATCTTCCCTTTCAACAAACACGTTAGGACTTCCAGCCAATCTCAAAGGTCGAGAGACGTCCTCATCAATGAAAAGCAAGTCATAACACCCCCACTCGGAAAACTAAAAACAAAATCATATACAAAGCAAATAACCACCATCTGAGAGAAATCTTCTACAATCTCGTGATGAAAGCAACTTTTTAAAAGTACAGATACAATTTAAAGACTGAGTAAAAATGGGCAAGATGTAAGGCTAACCTCCAAAACTTCGTCAAATTCAACAAGGCTTTTTCTTATACCAAAGAAGTATTTCTCCACATTGATTTGCAATGACAAAAGCTGCAAAAACAAAGCTATAAGAAACCATATAAGCTTAACCGCAAGAAAGTGGACAAGAAGTTGTTCTTCACCACCTGTCTAACGATTGTACCACCTTCAATTGGCATGTCCTCATTATTCGTTATCCTCGATATAAGATTTACAGCCCACTCAGTATCAAAATTGAACTTTCGAAACATGTCATCTTGCAAGCTGACAAAGAATTAGAGGCATAGATAGCTTATTATAAGGATAGAATTGAAGGTAGATAATTGATAACTGCAACGTGTAACATTTTTAAAGTAGTAAGTTTGTCCTCAATTATGCGCAGATCCTGAGAGCATGAGATCTATTATGTGCAGATTTCTAAATTATGAAGATTTTGATATTCGAATCAAGTAAACAAGATATGATACAATTGAATCGCAATGATTTCAAGTAACAGTTAGAATATCTTGTTTTCTTCTTCATGAACAAGTGGATTAAAAATAATTTAAGGTGTGTTTCAATCACAGAAACATTTAAACTGAAGCCAACAAAAATATTTCAAAAAAGGGTATAACCATAATGAGTATATGTTATTGCCTTATTCGTGAACTGAAGAAGCGCCATGAAGTTATTTTACCTCACCATAAATCTTGTTGATCCAGGATCACCTTGCCTACCCGATCTACCACGCAGCTGAATAAATGGCAAATTTCAGAAGTTTTATCAGTAGAATAAACCATCGCAGAAGTTGTAAGGAACAAAAAGGAAAATGAAGATGTGTGCATTGATATATGTTGGGAGAAAACTAAACTTCATATAATAGATGAGACCCTAGGGCTCTATTATATAGGAGAAAAGCCCTGGGTTAATTACAGAGAAGTACAAAAGAAATATAAATGAGAAAAACATATCTGGAGATATAATTATCTCAACACTCCCCCTCAAGCAGGAGCATATATATCAATCATGCTTAGCTTGGTGCAACATCTCTGAAATGGACCTCTAGCAAGTGCCTTAGTGAAGACATCTGCAGTCTGATCTTCAGTAGACACATGTGATGTAGATATGAGACCTTTCTGAATCGTGTCTCTAGTGTAATGACAATCAACCTCTATGTCTTTGGTCCATTCATGGAATGCAGGATTGTTGGCAATAAATAGAGCCGCTTGATTGTCACACAAAAGTTGCATGGGAAGAGAGACATCAACAGTAAGATTAGTTAGCACAGATTTTACTCACATCATCTCTTCACTTCTTTGCACCATGGCTCTGTACTCAGACTCTGCACTAGATCTGGCCACCACTGTCTGCTTCTTACTTCTCCAAGAAACAAGAGAGCTGCCTACAAAAACTGCAAAGCCAGACGTAGGCTTCCTGTCTCTGGGGCATCCTGCATAGTCTGCATCTGCACAAGCTGTTACCTCAAGGGATGTACCCCTGTTAAATATGAGACTAGAGCCCGATGAAGTTTTCAAATATCTCAAGATCATATACACTGCATCCATATGCACCTTCCTAGGTTGCTCCATGAATTGGCTAACTTTGCTCATTGCAAAGGTTATATCGGGTATTGTAATAGTGACGTATAGGAGCTTCCCAACAAGCTCTCTATATCTCCTCCTATTTATCTCCTCAGTGTCCTCATCATATAACCTCATACTCGGATCCATAGGAGTAGTAACAGGCTTGCACCCTGTCATTCCTGTCTCAGAAAGAAGATCCATCACAAATTTCCGCTAGGTCATCACAAGGCCATGTTGGTTTCTGTCGAACTCTATCCCAAGGAAGTATCGAAGTGTGCCAAGGTCCTTAGCTACAAACTCCTGACTTAGGAACTCCTTGACAGCCAGAATGCCCTGCTCATCATCCCTTGTGACAATGATATCATCAACATAGACAAGAATAGCAACAATACCTCTCGGTATTCTCTGAACAAACAATGAGTGATCCGCTACAAACCGCACGAAACCATGTTGCTCTATCAATTCGGATAGCTTCCAGTACCAAGCTCTTGGACTCTGCCTGCTTCAGGGCATAAATTGCCTTATGAAGCATGCACACCTTCTGAGATTCCCCCTCAGTAGTAAACCCCCGTAGCTGCTGCATATAAACCTCCTCTTGTAGATCACCTTATAAAAATGTGTTCTTTACATCAAGCCGGTAAAGAGACTAGTCTCGTGAAACCCCAACTGATAAAAGGATGTGAAGTGTCGAGTGTCTGGCCACTGGTGAGAATGTATCCTAATAGTCCACCCCATAGGTTTGGGTGAACCCACGTGCCACAAGCCTGCCTTTGTAGCGATCCACACTTCCATCTGCCCGTTGCTTTACTGTAAATATCCACTTGCAGCCTACAACAGATGCTCCAGGAGGAGCAGAAACAATGCTCCAGGTGCCACATGACTGCAACGTTGTCATCTCTTCTTCCATTGCACTACGCCACCTACTGTCCTGTATAGCCTCCTGATATGTGTGTGGGATAGAAAAGGCAGAGAGTCTCACAACAAACTTCTTGTATTCATCTGAAAGATGGTTCAATGAAACATGCGCAGCAAGAGGATAAGTTGTACATTTACGGCGAGGCTTTCGCAGGGCTATAGGAATGTCCAGATCATCATCATCTCTGTTATTTTTTTATCAACTTATCCTGTGTACCATTCAAGATACCGGTGCCATTAGATGAAATAATGTGCTCATTACATACCTGAGGCGTGTTGGATGATGTGGAGGGCACATGAGCAGAGGGCGTGTAAAAGGCTTGCGCGTGTAAACCTGTGGAAGGAATTGAGTCGGAGGTAAGGGAGGCGGAGATGGTAGAGGTGGTAGAGATGGTTGTGGTGGCTGAGGTGGTGAAGCTGGAGACTCGTCATTAGGTGTAGGAGGACAAGATGGAGGTGGAGGAACAACCACATCCTCACCAGAAGAATCATGAGATAACCTGTCACATGTAGGAGAAAAGTACATAATAAACTCAAAGAATGCGACATCAACACTAACATAATATTTTCTTCCTACAGGATCAAAACATCGATACCCCTTTTGGGTACGAGAATAACCAACAAAAACACATTTGACAGCTCTAAGCGAGAGCTTGTCATGGTCAGGGGTAAAATTGTGTACAAAAGCCACAGATCCAAAAACCCTGGGAGTCAAAGAGAACATGTCCTTCTCAGGAAACGCAATCGAGAAAGGAACCCTTTCTCCAAGCATAGTGGATGGCATGCGGTTTACCAAGTAGCATGCAGTGAGAACCGCATCTCCCCAGAACGAGTAAGGAGCACGACTTTGAATCAGAAGGATCCTAGTGACATCAAGAAGGTGACGATGCTTGCGTTCAGCAACACCATTCAGCTGAGAAGTGTAGACACGCGAGGTTTGATGAACAATACCTAGAGATCTGAGAAATTCTGATAATTGCAATGTGGAAAACTCCAAGGCATTATCCGTACGAATAAATTTCACATTAGCAGATGTAGAAGTTTATGTTATGTTCTTGTAACTTTTATCTATTGTTGTTTTCTTTTGTCTAATGTATGTGATTTACCCATAGGCCTCTCCCTATATAAGAGAGTCTAGGGCTCAAGGAATAAACACAACTCTTATTTTTCCCAACACGATATCAGAGCGGCGGTCCTAGATCGGAGCTCTCGTACCGAACCCTAAACCTAGTCCCCCCTCCTTCAAGCCACGCGCGCCCCCCTCGTCGCGCTGCTCCTCCTTCACGCGTGCCGCCCTTCACGCGCCCCCCCTCGTCGCGTCGCTCCTCCTCCACTCGTGTCGCCCTTCACACGTCCCGCCTCCCTTCATCACGCGTCGTTCGGCCCTACGGTCCCGCCGCCCCTAGGGTTCGACCGTGTTCTGTCGTCCTTCTTCGTGAGCCATTGCCGTCGTCCCTAGGGTCCCACTTCCCCTAGGGTTCGGTCGTTGTCTTCCGAAGGGGCTCCTCTCCCGCGCTTCCAGGTTGATCGGTTTGGTTGCGTAAACGTCTACACATCATGTCAGTGTAGACCAAAGTTTATCTTGTCTACAACCCTTGCTTTCTCCAGTTACAATGTCTGAAAGCAAGATAGAGATTCCTACTACAGGCGCCTTCAGAGGTCCTGCGCCTATTGTGAAGATGGACAGATCCAACTACGAGTTATTGGTCATGCAGTTCATGAGCCTAATGAAATCAATGGGTAAGAAACATATTCTTACTGAGGACGAGCCAAAGGAGAAAACAGGGGTGTATGCCTCATGGGAGGCTGATGACGCATATGCTCTAGTCTGGTTGTCTGGTACACTGATTCCAGACATTGCTAACAATGTCTTACACCAACCCACTGCCAAAGCCATGTGGGATATTCTTGCTGCCACGTATTCTCAAGCCAAGAATGAGACAAAAGTCCGGCAGCTCCAGCATGACATCTTCACGATAAAGCAGAATGGTCAACCCCTACATGCCCACTAACACTGCATTGCGGGGAATGTTTGAGAGGCTTCATAGCTTCATGCTTCTTACAGCTACTCCAGAGCAGTTGAAGACATATAGGAATGCCACGATGGTGGGAATCTTTCTGGTCTCTCTTGACTCACATTATGAGGCTGCGTGATCTCAGATTCTGGTCGATGCTACTATCCCTCCAATGGAGGAGGCTTTTCGGAGACTGAGCCAAATCAATGTCTCGGTCCCTGTTGTTGTGTCAAATTATTCTGCTATGGCAGCCTCTCATGGAAGAGGTAATCCATCTCAGTTTCATGGACGAGGACCACGTGATAGGGGTGGTCGTGGTCGTGGATCACAGTGTACTTACTGTCATAGGACTGGTTATACAAAAGATGCATGCTACTCCAAGCATGGTTTCCCATCATCTGCCCGTGCAGCAGAACATATTCAGCATCATGGTGCTACACCCGCGTCGGATCCACGATAAGAAGACCTTGTGTCTCGACTGCATGATATCATGCCTCCAGCTAGTACTCCTCCACATGTTCTAGAGACCATCTTGGATGTTGCTGCGACTGCAAAAGCTACTTCCTCAAGTGGTGCTCACACTTCTACTTTCTACCAGGGTTCACGTACCTCAGAATAGAATGTAGATTCAGTTGGCACACATCATTTGTGTGGAAATAGACATCAGCTCACATCCTACAAGCAAGTTTCCCCAGGAAGGAAAGTGGTCATAGCAGATGGGACTCATTCTCCCATCACAGGACAGGGACAGATTGCCTTAACACCTTCTATGCAGTTGCAGAATGTGCTTCATGCTCTTAATTTCTCAATGAATCTATCGTCACTTAGTCACCTTACTAAGGATTTACATTGTCGAGTGATATTTAACCCATCATCTCTTGTGTTTCAAGACATTCTCACGGGTAACGTGATTGGACATGGTTGTGAGCAAGGCGGGCTGTATCGACTGGTACATACACCTGATGCTGGAACATCATCTCATTCCACTGGACATGTCTCTCCTTATCTACGGCATCTGCGCTTCGGTCATCTTCCGTTTCGGAAACTGCGTCAAGTCCTTCCTCAAATTTCACCCCACTCGTCGTTCAATTGTGAAGCTTGTTAGTTAGGGAAGCATCATCGGTTTGTCTTCCCTAGTCGTCAGAGTATGAGCAGTAGCTCTCCATTTGAGTTTTTTTATATTGATATTTGGGGTCCTAGTTATGTTCCCGATCATCAGGGATATCGGTTCTATTTAGTTGATGTGGATGATTTTAGTCGTCTGTCTTGGGTTTTTCTGTTAAAGAATAAATCTGAAGCGGGCAACACTATTATGAATTTTATTAAAGAAGTGCAGAATGTTTTTTCTGTTTCTGTCAATATTGTGCGAAATGATAATGCCCTTGAATTATGTACTCAAACACTATCTCAATTTCTTTCATCTCATGGCATTATTCATCAAACGTCGTGTGCCTACACTGTTGGGAAAATAAGAAAACTTGTTTATTTCATTAGCCCTAGGCTCTCTTAAATAGGAGAGTAGCCTATGGGTAAACTACATAAAGAGTCCAACGGGAAAGTAAAATAACAATAAAGATACATAAGTGAATAATATATATCTACACTCCCCCTCAAGATGGAGCATAGATACCAATCATGCTCAGCTTGGACGAGCACTTCTAGAACGGCCCTCGAAGTAATGCCTTGGTAAAAATGTCTGTCGTTTGATCCTCTGAGCTAACATGGGATGTAGCAATAATCCCTTCTGAATCATATCACGTACAAAGTGGCAGTCAACTTCAATGTGCTTGGTTCGTTCATGGAATGCTGGGTTATTTGCAATGAATAAGGTCGCCTGATTGTCACATTCCAAAGCCATAGGGAGTGGGACTTCTATATGTAAATCTGTAAGCACAGCCTTTACCCACATCATTTCTGTACTGACCTGGGCCATAGCCCTATATTCAGATTCAGCACTAGACCTTCCCACAACAGTTTGTTTCTTGCTCCTCCGTGAGACTAGAGAGTCCAACATACACAGCAAACCCAGAGGTGGACTTCCTGTCCTTGGGACACCCTGCGTAATCTGCATCTGCACAGACTGAGATAGTAATCACCTTGCCTTTCTTAAACAGCAAACCCGCACCTGGAGATGATTTGAGGTACCTGAGTATTATATGTATGGCATCCATGTGTACCTGACATGGTTGCTCCATGAACTGGCTCACTTGACTCACAGCAAAGAATATATCGGGCCTGGTAATAGTAACATAAAGAAGTTTGCCCACCAGTTATCTATATCTTCTCCTATCCACCTCATCTGTGTCACCATCATATAATTTCATACTAGGATCCATAGGTGTGGTAGCAGGTCGGCAACCAAGCATTCTTATTTCACTCAACAGGTCAGTGACATATTTCCTCCAAGACATTACCAACCCATAAGGATTTCTGGCAAACTCCAATCCCAGAAAATATCTAAGAACTCCAAGGTCTTTCGTAACAAATTCACGGCCCAGCATTTCTTTCGTCCCATTTATTCCCTGTTTATCATCACATGTAATCAGAATGTCGTCTACATATACCATAATTGCAATAATGCCTCTGGAACAGTCCTTTGTACAAACAAGGAATGATCAGCATTAGAACGTTTGCACCCTTGTCTCTCAAACAGGTATGGGAGCTTCTGAGAACCAAGCTCTGGGGCTTTGCTTAAGGCCATAGATAGTCTTATAAAGTCTGCACACCTTAGGACACTCCCCCTCAACAGCAAAACCAGGTGGCTGTTGCATGTAGACTTCCTCCTATAAGTCACCATATAAGAACGCATTCTTCACATCCAACTAGTATAGCGACCAATCACGAGTGACCGCAACAGAAAGCAGGATCCGTAGAGTGGAATGGCGGGCGACTGGCGAGAATGTATCAAGATAATCCACCCCATATGTTTGTGTAAAGCCACGAGCAACAAGATGAGCCTTGTATCTGTCAATACTGCCATCTGCATTCTGCTTGACTGTAAATACCCACTTGCAGCTTACTGAAGACACATCAGCGGGTGCAGGAACCAGACTCCAGGTACCTCTAGACTGAAGAGCTGCCATTTCTTCCTCCATGGCTAAACGTTGTTTACTATCCTTCAGCGCGTCTTGGTAATTCCGTGGAATAGCCACTGCTGACAATGCAAAAACGAAGTTCCCGAATCTCCAGTTAGTCGATCAAGTGACACAGAAGATGCTATAGGATATGATACGCAGCTCCGCTTTGGCTTTCGTAGGGCAATAGGAACATCTAAATCATATGTGTCTGCTGGACATGCGAGCCCACGGCGAGCCATTATGCAATAAATGTTTTTGCGAATATCATTCCCAAATCTGAAATGAAGAATACATATATTGCATAATAGGTCCCTTAGTACAATTAGGGTTATGTACTATGGCCATCTTGATGATCATACAGTTGTTGATTCAAATATTGAATCATAGAGGCTGTCGCTTGGATGAATATCTAAAGAGTTACATTGAGGACTCATCAAGCACCATCAAATGATTGTTAAGATATGATCTCCAGCCTGAGTAGGAGATGGCAATCCTTTCTAAGTTAGGCTCATATCTGACCGACCTCTTGATGCAGGTCCTCTGCATAGGAATAGAGATTCGGAGGTGTCAGATTAGTTAGGTCAAAGAGTTGACTTAATGAGATCGAGATAACCAAAGTCCTATATTGTATGTTGTCATGATATAGGCACGCATCCTCTGACCAGAGACAGATGTATTGTTATATGTCTAAGTATGTACATTTGGCAGACCAATAGGTTGATGACCTAATCAAGGTCTATACACCGGCGTGCTGGTGTGCATATAAGGGCATATGAGTAATACGATCTCTCAAAGGGATCATACAGGTTCAATTACTGAACCGGAAGACATGAGCTCACTCATGAGATATTGGGAAGATCAAATTCCGTGCACGGTCGTCTCGCTTTGGAAGCTTGACTGAATTTGTAGGTTTGATATATACTTTTAGAAAGTATATGATCAAGACCTAGGTATGATATATACTTTTGGAAAGTATATGATCGATACCGACTCCCAATGATCGAATGAGAAACTTAATGAAAAACCTCTAAAGTAGACAATGTAAAATTGATCTTATACTTCTGGTTTATTTTAAGTCTTCCAGTATGCAGGATGTACAGGTATTGGGAATACCTGAGGGTGATGTGATCATAAACGATTGTATAACCATGACGCTTTCATTCCTAGGGAGTGATGAAACGGGTCTGGATTTTAGTGACTCCTCTCAGTAGAGAAGTAATCTGATCTTAGTCCAAATATTGGACATTGATCTAAATGCGATTCAGATTCAATGAGAAGATTAGATTTGCGGTCTTTATTTAATCAAGCATCTATGGGAGGCCCGAGATCTGGATTTGAGATGTGATCTCAATATCCAAATCACTATACGTGGAACAATACAATCGTCATTTCCTTATCTACAAGTATTCGCGGAGAAAGCGCATTATCCTTGAGAGATTTCACGGATAATTCTATTATAGATATATGTATCCGAGCATTGAGAAAATGGATAATTAAATGTGATTTAATTATCATGAATAATATGAATTTGATTCATATTATAAGGAGATTTATCTTAGATAATTAAATGTGATTTAATTATCAAAGATGTGAATAATGTGAATGTGATTCATATTATTTGGGCACATGAGAATAGAGATCCAAGATGATTAAATATGATTTAATTATCAAGGATATGAATAATGTGGATAGTACTATCCATATTACTCATAATATATTATAAATGTGATTTATAATGTATTAGAGAGAGCTAATTATAATTTATATTTGTTAATTAATTATTGATGTGTATTGGATACACATTGTGTAATTAATTGAAAATGTAAATTATATTTTATTTTGGGTTGTGAATGTGATTCACAATTTTCCAATGGCAAGATTGCAATATTCTCAAAATTAATTATGAATTATTTTTGAAGAAAAAATCACAACAAAAGTTGTTGAATTAAATAATGGAGAATTTCATGGAGATATGCAATCTCATGAGATTTCATGAGATTGTCCCACTTGGAAATAAGTAGTCGTCCACAATATAAAAATGGGATTGAGATCTCCATGGAATTTGTCTCCTTATTTGATTGGTTTAATTCTAGGATTGATGTATATTTGATTTGTCAAATATATTTGATCTAAATTAAATCACAAGTTGTTGGCTTTTACCAACAACAATCTTGACCATTGGATTAGACATAAATCAATCTCATCCATTGATTTTATATGTCCCATGGATTGAGATCCATGGATCCCAAAACCCTATAAATAGAGAGGCATACCATGCTCTCTGGGCACACATGCTATTGGAGAACATCTCTCTCTCTCTCTTTCTCTCCACACGTCTACTCTCTCTCCCTCTCATATGGTCGTCCACCATGGATGCCCTAGAGGGAGTCTCCATCGCCGCAACGTCATCGTTATGCTGCCCGATCGTCTGCTCGTGGATCTCCGTCTCCTTCGGTGCGCCTCGCTCGTGAAGAAGACGTCGGATCTCGTGTGTCGAGATCATGAGATCCGCCGCTTGAATCATCAATATGGATTGCGAGAAGCACGCGATTCATCCCCGCGCTCGCAAGCGTCTCCTCCGTCAGATCGGACTTGAGACAGGAGGTCTTTTCGTTTAGAGACTCGATCGCAACCACGCTTCAAGAGGTAATCCTATTACTTGTTTGTGGTTTATATGAAACGATCCGAGAAGTGTTCTTGGATCATGTGGTTTCGTCGCATGAAAAAAATTTTAAATTCCGTTGCATCGAGCAACTAGTACGACTAGTCGCTTCTCGTCGTATTCGATACGACGCTCACGCTTCCGTGATGCGCTTGAGGATTTAACCATATCCTTCAAGTGGTATCAGAGCCTTAGGTCAAAGGTTTGGATACAATCCATAAAACCGAAGGCGACTTGGGTTCATTAGGGTTGCGAAAGATTTATCGCATTTCATTTTCGCATCTCTGTTTAGTGATTATTTTTGGCCATGTTTAAATTGTTTAAACACGAAAATAAAACTTAGATTTTGTTCCCCATTAAATAAGGAAACCATAGGATCTGAGTTTACGTAATTTGGATTCCGTTTGCTCGAGATATGGTTGTTTTAATGAACATGTATTCACTGTTGCGGGAACTGTGAATCTTAACATGATTAAAGAGTTAATTATTGTTTTGATCCGCCTCGAAATGCGTGAAATATCACTTAGGTTCTGTCCTAAATCAAATTAGCAATCTTTGAAAATTGATTTTGTCTAATTTGGATTTAAATTGATTGAGATATGTTACTTTTAATAAGTAGGGGTCACTGCTGAAATTACAGTCCTAATCAAGAACCATGTGATTGTCAATTAGTGAAATTAATTGTTAATTTAAAGAAATAATTATGGAAAATATTTGAGAAATATTGGATAATGATTATTTCCTTAATTGACTTGGCCTCAACCAATAATTTGATTAGATTTTATCTAGATCATAATTGGAAACACAATCATCAAACTCCTTGCTTGAATAGAATTGGGAATTTGTCTAGCAAATTTCCTTATAATCAAAAATGTTTTGATTATTACTATATGGTATAATTTCGGTTGAAGAACCGATGATCATCTCAAGTACAAAATAGTTGACTCGGTATTATTTTTTCTCGAGGCGGATATGGTGTCTAGTCGGGGATCGCTGGGGTAGCGGGTTGCATTGGATGCGGTCCGTCTCACTCCCGCCGGTACTGGCCATCACAGCGGGTAGGGAACGAATGATACCTGAGAGACTATAATGTATTTTTCTAATTATTAAAATTCGAATTAATACGTATTTTGAGATAATACCATATATTCAAGTAAAAATCAAGTTTGTTGGTTGAATTGGATTGATAAATAATTTAATATGATTAAGTTAATTATATCCAATTAAAAACACTCTATTATGAATAGATGTGCATTTCCCTTGGAGAATTAATTATGTGAATATGATTCATGATAATTAATTAGAATATGAATATGATATGGAGGATCACATAAGTGACATCCATGGTCTCCCGTCAAGGCGAAGGGTTCCGTCGCTAGATATTGTATGTGGGAGACGCCTGTCCGAAGTGACATCTCCTGCATACGATCCATTTGGATCGGGCTCGTCGCTTCTTGAAAGAGTAAGGACGTATGCGTAGTGACCCCAATATCGGGTCCTCATATTATTGGGGCGATATTGGATTGCGCATAGCGAGTTGTATTCATGTTGACGGTTGGTTCAATTAATGACGGGTCAACATCACCTTAGGGGTGGTGGGTCTGGGTGTTAAAGACCGAATTGGGAGATGCAAGTTGGACTTGCAAGGCGGAATGTATTCCCGCTTTTTTTTATCCGAGTTACAGGTTCTCATATTATTGGGATGTAACAAAGATAAGGAAGGAGATCCCAGATCTTGCTTGAGATATAATGGTAAGTATATCTCTTACATTGAAAGTGATTAAGGGAATGAACTTTCATTGTTGACATGGCAAGACAACTTTGATATAAAAATTCCTAAATCAAAGTAAATTATATATTTATACATGTTTATGCAAATTTCTTATTTCAGATAATCCTTCTTTAATCCCACTCAATGTTATACTCAATAATAACCAGTAGAATATCATGGATTGGACCTATGATCCAGATATTGTACTTGCAATTGGACACATAATGTATGTGGTTGCAATGTGTAAATTTCCTCATAATAATTAGAAATGATAATTAAATAGATCATAGGACTAAAACCCTAAGGTTTGTATGTCTCTATAAGTCTTGATCTCATCGAATGTACTTTTGAAGTGACATGACGATAATGATCGTAATTATCAAATAATCTTTATAAAAAAAATCTAAGAAGATGTTCTGGCATACATATGTACTCTCGACATATAATCATGAATGACATGGTTATCTGCATTATGCAGAATGGTGGCTCTATAGGAGATGATGTATTCAAATTGATTGAGTACCTACCTGAACCTAAGTTTTTAAGAGTTTAAATGGATGTAGATACGATGAATGTCATCATTCTACTATCTATACTCTAGTCATTCAAGAAGCTTCATAATATTCATATGAATTGAATGAAGTATGTATAAATGTTGAAATACACTTATATTGAAATTTTTGATTTCAACATAAGAGATCCTTTGTCTAGAGCAATGGTTGCCTATAAATAAAGGGAGCGCAGTGGAAGTATGGGTTGGACCCAAGTAAGAAGTATAGTCAAAGAGTTGACTATACTTCTGTGACTTCCATATGACATCCAAAGAGTTGGATGAATGCCAATACTGTAAAAAGTTGATGTGTTGATAGTATGACTATCAATCTATCTAGAATCCTTAGAGAAGGAATAAGATACTACATCAAAATAATCTACATATAATCATTGAAATTGACTTACTTATTTGATAAGATAAAGTCTAATAATTGCATCTCAATCTTCTAATGACACTTGCAATTGGTTGCAACTGTATTAGATATTAGAAATATGATCTTAAAGTTTAATGGTCATCCATGTTGGAAGTGATGCAATTATTGCAACAATTTCCATTGAATCAATAGACTTCTTATTTTCAGTGGGAGCCCTTAGTCTTAGAGAATGTCTCTGTGAACTGGATATTAGAATACACTCATAGTTTATTTCTAAATGTTGGAAATAAGCATGAATTATGGAATAAACATGTCATAGAGAGTTATGATGGATATATTTCAGATAGTAATCTAACATCTAGTGGACTCCGCTAACTTAGAAAATTAATGAATGGTTCATTAAGATTTCTAATACTGAAAATGAAACCTTTATAGATCAATAGGAGGATAAAGATCATTTGACAATGATCTGGCATCATGTTTTGGACATATGTATATTGATGAGATCAATGGACAAGCAAGAGATGAAACTTTAGAATGTCTAAAATTTCAAAACTTGCATACTTATGAATATTGTATTCAAAGTAAAAATGTCCAATACACCCTTCCTTGGAATGGTGTAAGATGTTAAGGTATTCAAGATCTCATACATATTGATGTATGTGAATCATCTATATCAGAATAAACATTATGGATATGTGATATCTATTAATGATTATTTATGATATAAGATTTCTTCTCTTCACTTAGAAAACTTTGAAATGTTCAAAGATTTCACAATTTTGGTTTCGAACCAAAGTTTGAAGGAAGATGAAATGAATTTGATCTAACCAAGGTAGCTTGTACCTATTAGATGAATTCAAGGAATACCTTATGGAGATGTGAATATCATTCCTATCTCAATCCTCCTAATGAACCTTAATTCAATAGAGTTGTAGGGAGATACAATTGATCATGTGTGACATGATTTGATCAATGATTAATCTTAGCATAATTATCTCTTAGTTTCCAGGTATATATATGTGGTAGAGACTACATTATATATCCTTAACAAAATTCCATGTGATTAAGCTGGAATCTGGCACTGGAGAGTGCTACTTCATTAGGAAAATAAAGAATGGTATTGGATACCTACTTTATGACCTTGAGATTCTTAAAGAATCTCATCTCTGAGAATGTGATTCATAGAGGATGACTCTCTTGAGAATCAAGATGAAAATGAAGTAAAGGAACTCATTTAATCTTGAGAAGATAATGAGGCTCCTGAAATCGGAAACTAAATAAACAATTAAAGATGAAACATTAATACCTCTTCAAATAAGTTTGAGGATGGATTCCATGTGTCAGTTGAATCTGACAATGATCTGACTTCATGTGATGATGCTTCTGAAGATCATATCATGGAAGGATGGATGTTAACAATAAAGTCTAAAGTAGACTTCATATACAAATATTGTATGTAGACCCTCGAGGATCCAACTATGTGGGTAAGACCCATTATGGTGTAAATGGATCTTCAAGAGAAAGAGGGAACCTGATGAAAAGGTAGAGACCTTCAAAGCATGGTTCGTAGCCATAAGTTGCACACCGAAGAGAAGACATCGCTTACGATGAGATTTTCTCTCCAGTGACCTTGCTTTAACCCATCAGAATATTGTTAACCATAGCTACAAAACTTTACTATGACATTTTCATTATGTGAGTCAAGATTGCAATTCTCTATGAATACCTCTTTGAGGATATTCACATGAAGTAGCCCCAAGGCTTCATGGTTGAGGAAAGCAAGGTGTGCTAGCTAAAGAACCCCATCCTTGGACTCCAATAAGTTTCTTGTAGTTGGAACTTCAGATTTGATGAAATCATAAATATTATGATTTCAGATAGAATCTTGATGAACCATGTGAAGCTTAGTGGGAGTGCCATTGTGTTCATCGTGCTAAATGTGGATTATATCATAATCATTTGGAATGACATAAGGATAATAATAAGTGTTTTATAGACTGGCTATTCCATACATTGAGATATGATCTCAAGAATGCCTCTTAGATCTTAGTTCTGAAGATGTTCAGAAGCAAAGAGAAGAGGGTATCGGGACCGTCACATTAGTAGTACACCTTGGACATATTCTATTTTCTAGAAAATTCCAAGAAAGGCTTCTTTCCCTTAAGATATCATATTGACCTATCTAAAGGGATAGCACCTCAAAGAGTTGAGGAAGTGAATGCTAGAACTGCTTGCACTTGTGCATCAGTTACGAGAAGCTGAGTGTATGCTAGATGTGTACAAGAGCCAGATGTCTACCATGTAGTGAGAGTAGTAAAGTGTTGCTGATCCTACTATGGAGATAAAACACTTGATTGCGGTAATAATAATATCTTCAAAGATGATGAAACTTAGAAATAATGATCTCAAAGTCTTATCTTCAAATGTTTAAGACCTTGTAGATAGTGATCTATAAGGGTCTTAACTGTAGATACCTTAGGAGATAGAGATCTCTAGGAATAAAGGTATTCTGATAAGGATTATGGGCATATTGGTTATAATAATTATTGAGCTATAATGTCAAGGACACTATAACTGACAATATTGAGTATTGGTTGCATAAGATGCAACATTCGCATTGGATGCGAGCATTGTAACTAGGTGATATGCAAGTGCCGTAAAAGGACTTGACGTAATCTCTTGGGAACAGAGTGACTGATCAGCTTACCTAGCTATTTTCTAAATAACCTATGATTGTCACATGAGTGTGGGTTTAAATGATTAGCCCATTAATAGCTCTTTGGGCTAGTGGGAGATTGTTGGACATGCGAGCCCACAGCGAGCCATTATGCAATAAATGTTATTGTGAATATCATTCCCAAATCTGAAATGTAGAATACATATTTTGCATAACAAGTCCCTTAATACAATTAGGGTTATATACCATGGCCATCTTGATGATCATACAGTTGTTGATTCAAATATTGAATCATAGAGGCTGGTGCTTGGATGAACATCTAAAGGGTTAGATTGAGGACTCATCAAGCACCATCAAATGATTGTTAAAATATGATCTCCAGCCTGAGTAGGAGATGGCAATCCTTTCTCAGTTAGGCTGATATCTGACCGACCTCTTGATGCAGGTCCTCTGAATAAGAATAGAGATTCGGAGGTGTCAGATTAGTTAGGTCATAGAGTTGACTTAACGAGATCGAGATAACCAAAGTCCTATATTGTATGTTGTCATGATATAGGCACGCATCCTCTGACCAGAGACAGATGTATTGTTATATGTCTAAGTATGTACATTTGGCAGACCAATAGGTTGATGACCTAATCAAGGTATATACACCGGCGTGCTGGTGTGCATATAAGGGCATATGAGTAATACGATCTCTCAAAGGGATCATACAGGTTCAATTACTGAACCGGAAGACATGAGCTCACTCATGAGATATTGGGAAGATCAAATTCCGTGCACGGTCGTCTCGCTTTGGAAGCTTGACTGAATTTGTAGGTTTGATATATACTTTTAGAAAGTATATGATCAAGACCTAGGTATGATATATGCTTTTGGATAGTATATGATCGATACCGACTCCCAATGATAGAATGAGAAACTTAATGAAAAACCTCTGAAGTAGAAAATGTAAAATTGATCTTATACTTCTGGTTTATTCTAAGTCTTCCAGTATGCAGGATGTACAGGTATTGGGAATACCTGAGGGTGATGTGATCATAAACGATTGTATAACCATGACGCTTCCATTCCTAGGGAGTGATGAAACGGGTCTGGATTTTAGTGACTCCTCTCAGTAGAGAAGTAATCTGATCTTAGTCCAAATATTGGGCATTGATCTGAATGCGATTCAGATTCAATGAGAAGATTAGATTTGCGGTCTTTATTTAATCAAGCATCTATGGGAGGCCCGAGATCTGGATTTGAGATGTGATCTCAATATCCAAGTCACTATACGTGGAACAATACAATCGTCATGTCCTTATCTACAAGTATTCACGGAGAAATCGCATTATCCTTAAAAGATTTTACGGATAATTCTATTATAGATATATGTATCCGAGCATTGAGAAAATGGATAATTAAATGTGATTTAATTATCATGAATAATATGAATTTGATTCATATTATAAGGAGATTTATCATAGATAATTAAATGTGATTTAATTATCAAAGATGTGAATAATGTGAATGTGATTCATATTATTTGGGCATATGAGAATAGAGATCCAAGATGATTAAATATGATTTAATTATCATGGATATGAATAATGTGGATAGCACTATCCATATTACTCATAATATATTATAAATGTGATTTATAATGTATTAGAGAGAGCTAATTATAATTTATATTTGTTAATTAATTATTGATGTGTATTGGATACACATTGTGTAATTAATTGAAAATATATATTATATTTTGTTTTGGGTTGTGAATGTGATTCACAATTTTCCAATGGCAAGATTGCAATATTCTCAAAATTAATTATGAATTATTTTTGAAGAAGAAATCACAACAAAAGTTGTTGAATTAAATAATGGAGAATTTCATGGAGATATGCAATCTCATGAGATTTCATGAGATTGCCCCACTAAGAAATAAGTGGTCGTCCACTATATTCCAATGGGATTGAGATCTCCATGGAATTTGTCTCCTTATTTGATTGGTTTAATTTTAGGATGATGTATATTTGATTTGTCAAATATATTTGATCTAAATTAAATCACAAATTGTTGGCTTTTACCAATAACAATCTTTACCATTGGATTAGACATAAATCAATCTCATCCATTGATTTTATATTTCCCATGGATTGAGATCCATGGATCCCAAAACCCTATAAATAGAGAGGCATACCATGCTCTCTTGGCACGCATGCTATTGGAACACATCTCTCTCTCTCTTTTTCTCTCCACACGTCTACTCTCTCTCCCTCTCATATGGCCGTCCACCATGGATGCCCTAGAGGGAGTCTCCATCGCCGCAACGTCGTCGTTATGCTGCCCGATCGTCTGCTCGTGGATCTCTGTCTCCTTCGGTGCGCCTCGCTCGTGAAGAAGACGTCGGATCTCGTGTGTCGAGATCAGGAGATCTGCCGCTTGGATCATCAACATGAATTGCGAGAAAAAGCACGCAATTCATCCCCGCGCTCGCAAGCGTCTCCTCCGTCGGATCGGACTTGAGACAGGAGGTCTCTTCGTTTAGAGACTCGATCGCAACCACGCTTCAAGAGGTAATCCTATTACTTGTTTGTGGTTTAGACGAAACGATCCAAGAAGTGTTCTTGGATCATGTGGTTTCGTCGCATGAAAAAAATTTTAAATTCCGCTACATAGAGCAACTAGTGTGACTAGTCGCTCCTCGTCGTATTCGATACGATGCTCACGCTTCCGTGATGCGCTTGAGGATTCAACCATATCCTTCAGTGTCCTCGTCTGGCCTCTGTAACACATCCTGCTCAGGAAAATCATCAGATCCATCAATAGTAATATCTTCAGAACATACCTCAGGCGAGCTAGATGATGAGTGATGACCATGAGCTGAAGCAGGCCTACGGGTATAGTGAAATGGTAATGGTGAAACAGGTATAATGACAGGAGGTTTAGAAGATGGTAACGGTTCTGGTGATGATGGTGGCGGCGGTGGTGGTGGTGGTGGCATTTATATAGCATCCGTATTATCAGAGGGTATCAACTGATCAGCTGAACCTGAGAAATACGTAACAGATTCAAAAAATGTAACATCAGCACTGACAAGGTACCGCCAGCGCAATATATCGTAACACTTGTACCCCTTCTGAGTTCTGGAGTACCCGATGAAGACTCACTTGACAGCCCTAGGAGAGAGCTTGTCAGTCCTGGGAGACAACTGGTGGACAAAGGCGACCGAACTAAACACACGAGGAGTAATGGAGAACAATTCTTTATCAGGGAAAATAAGAGAGAAAGAGATCTTCTCACCTAGAAAAGATGACGGCATACGATTGATAAGGTAACATGTTGTAAGAACCGCATCACCCCAGAAAGAGTGAGGAGCATGACTCTGTATGAGAAGCGACCTGGTTACATCAAGCAAATGGCGATGTTTCCTTTCTGCAACCCTATTCTGTTGGGAGGTATAGGCACAAGATGTCTGGTGGATGATCCCTTGGGATGAGAAATAACTGGATAGGGTATGAGTACAAAATTCCAGGGCATTATCACTTCTCACAATTTTAACAGATGCAAAAAAACATTACGAACTTCATTAAGGAAATTGATAATAATATTCCCTGCTTCATATTTATTCTTTAACAAAAATACCCATGACACATGAGAGAAATTATCCACAATAACTATATAAAACATGTGTCCCTGATGATCAGGAACACGACTAGGACCCCAGATATCGACATGAAACAACTCAAACTTGGAGGTACTACTCCGACACTGACGACCAGGAAAGGTAGACCGAAGATGCTTTCCCAACTGACAAGCCTCACATTGAATAGACGTGTGAGGCGAAACCTGAGGTAACACATGGCGCAATTTCTGAAGCGGTAGGTGTCCAAAGCGCATGTGTCATAGTAATGGAGAGATGGGTCCAGCAGGTAGGGATGAGGCTCCAGCAAAAGTAGTCCGACTGAGGCGATAGAGACCGCCTTGCTCATAGTCACGCCCAATCACATTGCCCGTAAGGATGTCCTGAAAAACAAGAGAAGATGGATCAAAAATCGCCCGACACTGTAAATCCTTTGTAATTTGACTAATGGACAACAAATTCATCAAAAAATCATGTGCATGTAACACATTCTTGAGATGCATAGATGGCATCAGTCTAATATCCCCCTGACCAGTAATCGGGGAATGTGTTCCATTAGCAATAACCATTGTACGACCTGGAGAGATCTGTCTGTACTATGTAAGTAGACTTTGATCACCACATAGATGATGTGTGGCGCCAGAGTCCATAATCCATGCTAAAGTATCTGATCCACTACTGCTAGTAAATGCATATATGCTACCTGATGCACTGGTGGACGCAAAGGCAGATGCGGCAACATCATAGTGGCTCTCAAGAGTAGGTGCTGAAGCAACTAGGCCAGATGGAGGAATGATGCCCCTTAGACGGGCTACAAGATCATCAAAGCGTTGATCCATAGAATAAGCATATGGGGGCTCGATCTGTTCAGCAACTCGTGCAGAAGTAGGAAACCCATGCTTAGAGTAGCATGTGTCTTCAGTATGTCCAGTGCGATGGTAAAAGGTACACGTTGGCCGAACACGACCTCCTCTGCCACGAGGTCCACAGCCGCGAGCCTGATGATGGTGGCCTCCACGACCTCAATTGGTTGCCATAGCTGAGGCGGTCTGATTCGTAGTCGAAGAAGGAACAGTGATCCGACTCAATCTGTGAAAAGCTTCCTCCATAGGAGGAATAGTGGAATCCGCCAAGATATGGGAACGTGCTGCCTCATACTCAGGATCAAGGGCAGCGAGAAAAACTCCTATCATAGTAGCATTCCGGTAGGTCTTTTGTTGCTCTGGAGTGGATGTCAGGGGCATGAAGCTATAAAGCTTCTCAAACATTCCTCGTAGAGATGTGTACAGTGAGTGCAGAGGTCGTCCATTCTGCTTAATAGTAAATATGTCATGCTGGAGTTGCAGTATCTTCGTCTCATTCTTTGCCTGGGAATATGTAGCGGCCAAAATATCCCACATTGCTTAGGCAGTGGGCTAGTGAAGAATATCATTGGCAATTTCAATTGCCAGAGTTCTAGATAGCCAAACTTTGGCATATGCATCATCTGCCTCACATGAGGCATTGGCCCCGGTCTTCTCAACAGGCTCTTCTTCAGTAAGAATATGTTTCTTATCGGTTGACTTCATCATACTCATGAACTGCATTGCCCACAGTTCATAGTTAGAACCATCCATCTTCACGATCGGCGCTGGACCTCTGAAGGCGCCTATGGAAGGAATGTCTGCCTTGCTTTCTACATATTGATATTGGAGGACTGGGGTGGTAAACTGAAGATATGATCGTCTACACGGACATGAACGGGATTGGTTGGATGTGTAGACTCAAACAACCGACCCCATTAACTGGAAGTGCGCGCGAACCAAGTTCTCACGCTAGACCTAGTGTTGCACGTGCACTAGGGTTGAAGTCTTTACACGCACAGTTGTGCGTAGGAAGATCTCACGCAGGGAAGAAGATGCGCACTGGAACGCGCGAGGTCACGTGCAGAGTCCCTGCGAGCAAGCACGCAGATCGAGCGCAGAACACGCGCAGGAGGAGCACGCGCTTGCGTGCAGCGCTTACGTGCAGCGCGTACAGCGATCACATGCTTGTGTGCAGAGCGTATAGCGCGGGGCCGCTCAGTAGCGCACGATCGCGCGCTACGCGAGATCGCTCAGCAGCACGCAAGGTGATGAAGGTCGTGAGCGATCAGCGCACGCTCACGCGTACGGCGTGCGAGGCGAGGAAGACCAAGATCGGAGGTGCTAGGTCGGAGGCGCGGGAGAGGCTCAAAGGTGGGGGGCTAGGGTAAGGTTTTGGTTCAAGAACTCCAGTCTAGGACCGTCGCTCTGATACCATGTTGGGAAAATAAGAAAACTTGTTTATTCCATCAGCCTTAGGCTATCTTAAATAAGAGAGTAGCCTATGGGTAAACTACATAAAGAGTCCAACGGGAAAGTAAAATAACAATAAAGATACATAAGTGAATAATATATATCTACATACACGTCCCAACAAAATGGTGTTGCGGAAAGAAAACACCGCCACCTTCTTGATGTTGCTCGTACGCTTCTTATCCAGAGTTGTGCCCCACACTCGTTCTGGGGCGATGCGGTTCTCACTGCTTATTACCTCATTAACCACATGCCCTTGTCTGTGTTGGGGGAGAAGATACATTTCTCCTTTGTCTTTCCTGAAAAGGAGTTGTTCTCCCTGACTCCTCGTGTCTTTGGGTCCGTTGCATTCGTTCACCAATTGTCTCTGGGTATTGACAAGCTCTCTCCTGGGGCTGTCAAATGTGTTTTTGTCAAGTATTCCAGGACTGAAAAGGGGTATCGTTGCTACGATCCGTTACATCGAAGATATTATGTCAATGCAGATGTCACGTTTTTTGAGTCAGTCGTGTTTTTCTCTCCCACAGGTGACAGGTTGACGCCATCAAACATAACTGAAGAGATCTATATTCCTAATCCACACTTGTACGCACCATAACAAGCTCCTACACCTCCACTACAATCCCCACCACCGCCACCACATCCACCATCTTCCATGTCTTTGGTTCCTTCTCTACCACTCCATAACAGTCGACGGCAAACTCCTGCTCATGATCATGGTCAATCATCAAGTATGCCCCGGGTTTGTTATGATAACATTAAATCTAATGATGGGACTGATGGTATTTCTCAGCAGGAGCAGGTAGGGGATGACACTGGTAGTGATACAACCGATGCAGGACTTGATTTGCCTATTGCGCTGAGAAAGCAGAAGAGGTCATGTGCGTCAAATCCAATTGCCTCTCATGTTATCTTTGATCGTCTGACGGGAGATTTCAGGAGGTTTGTAGTTGCTTTATCAGCTGTGAACATTCCACGGACTCACCAGGAGGCATTAGCTGATAGTAGATGGCGTTTCGCTATGGAGGAAGAGACGGCCGCCCTTCAGTCGAGAGGTACTTGGAGCCTTGTTCCAGCTCCTACTGGGGCATCTATTGTGAGTTGCAAGTGGGTTTTTACGGTGAAGCAAAATGCAGATGGCAGTATTGATAGGTACAAGGCTCGATTGTTTGCTCGGGGTTTTACTCAGACGTATGGGGTAGATTACCTTGACACGTTTTCTCTTGTTGCTCGTCATTCTACCCTACGGATTCTTTTATCTGTTGTTTGTGATTCGTGATTGGCCCTTGTTTCAACCGGATGTCAAAAATGCTTTTTATACGGTGATCTTCAGGAGGAAGTGTACATGCAACAGCCACCTGGGTTTACTACTGAGGGGGAGTGTGTACAGGTATGCAAGCTTCATAAGGCAATCTATGGCCTAAAGTAGAGCCCGGGAGCTTGGTTCCATAAGCTCTCAGATTTGTTTGAGAAGCAAGGGTTCAAAAGGTCGAATGCAGACCACTCTCTCTTTGTACAGAGGACATCCAGAGGTACGACTGTTATTATGGTGTATGTTGATGATATACTTATTACAGGAGATGATATGCAGGGACTAAAAAGAGCAAAACAATTCTTGAGCCATGAATTCGTTACCAAGGATCTATGAGTACTTAGATATTTTTGGGGATTGGAGTTTGCTAGAAATGAACAAGGACTTGTGATGACTCAGAGGAAATGTCACGGACCTGCTAAGTGACACAGGTATGCTTAGATGTCGACCTGCTTCTACACCCATGGATCCAAGCATGAAGATACATGATGACGATACTGAGGAAGTTGACAAGAGAAGATACAGGGAACTGATAGGGAGGCTTCTTTATGTTACTATTACCAGACCAGATATTTCATTTGCAGTAAATAAAATGAGCTAGTTCATGGAGCAACCTCATCAGGTACACATGGAAGCTATACATATGACACTAAGGTATCTTAAGCCATCTCCAGGTGCAGGATTGATGTTTAGGAAGGAGGGCACTATTACTATCTCAGCATGTGCAGATGTAGACTATGCAGGGTGTCCACAAGATAGGAAGTCTACATCAGGCTTTGCTATATGTGTTGGGGAGTCACATGGAAGAGTAAGAAGCAAACAGTAGTTACAAGATCCAGTGCTGAATCGGAGTATAGAGTTATTGCCCAAGCATGTGCAGAAGTGGTGTGGGTTCGTGCAGTTCTGACACATCTACATATAGATGTTTCTCTTCGCATGTCACTAAAATGTGGCAATCATGCTGCATTATTGATCGCAAATAACCATGCATTTCACGAGAGGACAAAGCACATCGAGGTTGATTGCCATTATATCCGTGATATGATCCAAAAAGGCTTTATCTCTACAACCCATGTCAGCTCAAGAGACCAAACGGCAGACATTCTTACCAAAGCTTTACTTCAGGGTCCCTTCCAGAAGTGCTTATCCAAGATGAGCATGATAGATATCTATGCTCCATCTTGAGGTGGAGTGTAGAAGTTTATGTTATGTTCTACCGTATGTAATTTGCCCATAGGCCTCTGTCTATATAAGAGAGTCTAGGGCTCAAGGAATAAACACAACTCTTATTTTTCCCAACAGCAGAGAAGATATTTTTGACCTCAACAAGAAATTTTTTAATGATAAGGTATGCTTCAGACTTTTGTTTTAGCAAGAAAACACAAGAAAGTCTAGAATAATCATCCACAGCAACCATATAAAAGCGATGTCCCTGATGATCAGGAACACGACTAGGATCCCAAATGTCAAAATGAAACAACTCAAAAGATTGACTACTGCAACGACCCTGACGACTCCGAAAGGAAGACCAACGATGCTTTCCAAGCTGACAAGCTTCGCAGTCCAAGTTAGTGCGAGTAGATATCAGTGGTAGAACATGACACAGTTTCTGAATAGGTAGATGTCCAAAATGTAGATGCCACAAGAAAGGGGAAACGGAGCCTGAAGGAAAAGTAGTAACCTCAGCAGTTGGTGGTAGCCAAGCTTGTACAAACCTCGCTGCTCACGACCAGTTCCAATCACCCTGCCTGTTAGCATGTCCTGAAACACATGAGAGGAGGGATCAAATATGGTACGCCAGTGTAAATCTTTTGTAATTTGACTAATTGACAAAAGATTCATCTGAAAGTCAGGAGCATGTAAAACGTTCTGCAGATGCATAGACGATATCAGAACAATCTCCCCTTGACTAATAATAGGAAGACAAACACCATTAGCAATCACTACGGATCTACCAGACAGTAAGAACTGAACTGTGCTCGATCTCCACACATATGGTGTGATGCGCCCGAATCCATAATCCAGTTAGTTAAATATGTACTGCTACAACTGTTTAGGGCATAAGTAATACCTGAGGAGCTAGATGTAGCTCTGGCAGTAGCTGCAGCATCTGAAAAACTTGCAGCAGGAACAATGGGAGTGACCATCATTATTGGTAGAAAATAGTTATCTGTTTATTCCATAGAACCCTAGGCTCTCTTATACAGAGAGGACCCATGGGTAAATTACATAAGAGGATATCAGGAAAATAAAAATAGAATAAACGATACACTGACTACATAATTATCTCTACACTCCCCCTCAAAATGGAGCATAGCTATCAATCATGCTCAGCTTGGAAGAACATTTCTGAAACGGTCCTCTGAGCAATGGCTTGGTGAAGAATGTCGGCAGTCTGCTCCCCTGAACTAACATGTGAAGTAGAAATCATACCCTTCTGGATCATATCTCTAGTGTAGTAGCAGTCTACCTCAATATGTTTTGTCCTTTTATGAAAGGCTGGATTATTGGCAATGAATAAAGAAGCTTGATTATCACATTGTAGCTACATGGGTAGAGGTACATGCATATGCAAGTCTTCTAGTCCAGCTCGAACCCACATCATTTCCGTGCTCGCTTGTAGCATGGCCCTATATTCAGACTCAGCACTAGATCCAGCCACAACAGTTAGTTTCTTGCTTTTCCAAGAAACCAGAGAGCTGCCCACAAAAACTGCAAAGCCTGACGTAGACTTTCGATCCTTAGGGAAACCTGCATAGTATGCATCCGCACATGCCGAAATAGATAAATCTGTGTCCTTCTTAAACAGCAATCTTGAGCCTGGAGAAGACTTTAGATACCTTAGTATCACATATATGGCATCCATATGTATCTGTCTTGGTTGTTCCATGAACCGGCTCGCTCGACTTACTGCAAAGGCAATATCAAGTCGAGTTATAATGATGTAAAGAAGCTTACCCACCATTTCTCTATAGCTTCTCCTGTCAACCTCCTCAGTATCGTTGTCATATAATCTCATACTTGGATCCATAGGAGTACTTGAGGGTCTACATCCAACCATGCCCGTTTCAATAAGAAAATCTGTAATATATTTCCTTTGGGTCATCACAAGACCCTGTGCATTCCCAGTAAACTCCAACTCCAAAAAGTATCCTATGGTACCAAGATCCTTCGTAACAAACTGACGACCCAAAAATGCTTTTGCCTTCTCTATCCCCTAAGCATCATCTCCTGTAACCAAAATATCATCAACATATACCATGATGACAACCGTGCCTCTAGAATTCTTCTGAATGAACAACGAGTGATCCGCATTTGATCTTTTGAATCCTCGTCGTTCAATTAGATGGGAAAGCTTTTGAAACCGCGCCCTTGGATTATGTTTAAGGCCATATATCACCTTGTGAAGTCTACACACCATATGATTCTCCCCCTTAGCAGCAAATCTCGGGGGTTGCTGCATGTAGACTTCTTCCTGCAGATCACCATACAAGAATGCATTCTTAACATCAAGTTGACATATGGGCCAATCACGTACCACAGCAACAGACAGAAGAATGCGAAGAGTGGAGTGACGAGCCACTGGAGAGAATGTATCCATATAATCCACACCATATGTCTGAGTGAAGCCTCTCGCCACTAGCCATGCCTTGTACCGGTCAAGGCTACCATATGTGTGGTATTTTACTGTGAATATACATTTGCAGCTAATAGATGCGCCTGAGGGTGCGGGAACCAAGCTTCATGTACCCCGTGACTGTAAAGTAGCCATTTCTTCTTCCATAGCCAACCGCCAGCAGTCACTCTTCATAGCATCCTGATAATTCTGTGGTATCTCCACGGAAGACAAAGCCACAGCAAATCTCTGAAAATCCCTTATGAGACGGTGAAAGGAAACCTGAGAAGCAAGGGGATATGACATGCAAGTACGTTTCTGCTTTCGAATAGCAATAGGGACATCAAGATCATCATTCATTGTACTCGTCGGTCACATTCCTCCTGCAAAGTAGAATCCTGCACATGCACTCTATCCGACCCATCGTTAGTAATAGCATCTGAACATACCTAAGGCATGCTGGATGATTGTCGTGCAGCACGAGCAGGACCTGACCGTCGTGTATAGTATTTAGGTAATGACAGGATAGGTGGTCGTGGTGGTGGTGGTGATGGTGTTGGGGTGACAACCGGGACAGGAATGGATGGAGGTGGACTCAGAATAGGAGGAAGAGGAATATAGGCGTCGTCATTAGACTTGGATGAGACCAACCTGTCACCTGCAGGCGAGAAGTACATAACTGACTCAAAAATTGTAACATCAGCACTGACGAAATATTTTCTGTTTACAAGATCATAACAACGGTAGCCCTTCTGAGTCAGAGAGTAACCTACAAAGACACACTTGACAGCTCCAGGTGAAAGTTTGTCAAGTCCACGAGACAACAGCACCTGTTAACATATATATTAGTGGTCTTTGTGTCTCTCTGTTATTTTTATTTTCAGTTGTATGCTTTATGTAATTTACCCATAGGCTACTCTCCTATATAAGAGAGCCTAGGGCTTATGGAATAAACAACTCGTTCATTTTTCCCAACATGGTATCAGAGCGACGGTCCTAGACCAGAGTTCTCGAAACCCTAACCCTACCCCACCCGCCGGCCTCTCTCTCTCATCGGTGTCGGGGCACATCTCCGCCGCGCGAGTGCACCTCCGCACCAGCGCTCCTGCGCCTCCGCCGCGCGAGTACGCATCCGCACCAGCGAGCGCCCCTGCGCCTCCGCCGCACCAGCGCCCCTGCGCCTTCGCCGCGCGAGTGCACCAGCACCTGCGCGCTAGCCATCTGCGTGCTCGCACGCTAGACGTCGCGCTTGCGCACTAGCCCTCTGCGCGCTCATCCCTGCGCGCCTCTGCACCAGCATCTGCGCGCGACTGCGCTAGCTCCCGCGCTGTGCGACTGAGCGCGACTCCTTTACGCACCCCTGTGCGCCTGCGTGATCCAGCGGGCATCTTAGAGCCCTAGGCGTGCGTTCTTGAATCAACCCTAGAGCGCACACCTTCAACCAAATGGGTTTAGTTGCTTGAGGTCTACACATGCAACTAAACCTGTCTATGTCATAGTAGACGAATCTTGTCTTCGGTCAATCGCTCCAGTCTTCAGTTTCCAGTATGTCAGAAAGCAAGGCGGATATCCCGTCCATCGACGCCTTTCGTGGTCCGGCGCCTATTGTAAAGATAGATGGCACGAACTATGAACTGTGGGCGATGCAGTTCATGAGTATGATGAAGTCAACGGGTAAGAAGCACATTCTTACCGAAGCAGAGCCTGCTGAGAAGACTGGAGCCAATGCCTCTTGGGAGGCCGATGACGCATACGCCAAAGTTTGGCTATCTGGAACGTTGGCGATCGGGATTGCCAATGATATTCTACATCAGCCCACGGCCAAAGACATGTGGGACATTCTGGCGGCCACATACTCTCAGGCGAAGAACGAGACAAAGATTCTGCAACTCCAGCATGATATATTCACTATAAAGCAGAATGGTCGCCCTCTACATTCACTCTACACATCCCTGAGAGGGATGTTCGATAAGCTCTACAGCTTCATGCCTCTGACAGCCACGCCAGAACAACAGACGACGTATCGGAATGCGACTATGGTGGGCGTGTTCCTTGCTGCATTTGATCCAGGTATGAGGCGGCACGATCCCAGATCTTGGCCGATTCTACTATTCCTCCCATGGAGGAAGCCGTTCACAGACTGAGCCGGATCACCGTCCCTTCCACGACCACGAATCAGAATGCTTCAGCCATGGCCGCCAACAGGGGTCGCGGATTTCATCATCAGACCCGCGGACGTGGACCTCATGGCAGAGGAGGCCGCACTCGACCAACATGTACCTATTGCCATCGCGTCGGACACAATGAAGACACATGCTACTCGAAGCATGGATTTCCTGCATCTGCACGAGCCGCTGAGCAAATAGAGCCTCCATCTGCTGCCACTTTGGATCAGCGGTTCGATGATCTAGTTGCCCGTCTAAGAGGCATTATCCCCCCATCTGGCCCAGCACCTGCTACTGAGAGTCAATCTGATGCTGATGCATCTGCCTCTGCGTCTACCAGTGCTTCAGGTAGCATACTTGCATTTACCAGTAGTAGATCAGATACATTACCTTGGATTATGCACTCGGACGCTACACATCATCTATGTGGCGATCAGAGTTTACTTACAGGATATTCTCATATTCCTTCAGGCCGAACAGTGGTCATTACCAATGGTACACATTCTCCCATCACTGGTCAGGGGGAGATTAGACTGACATCTTCTATGCAGCTCAAGAATGTGTTACATGCACCTGATTTTTTAATGAATTTGTTATGAATCAGTCAGATTACAAAGGATTTACAATGTCGGGCAATTTTTGATCCATCTTCTCTTATTTTTCAGGACATCCGTACGGGCAACGTGATTGGTCGTGGCTATAAGCAAGGAGGCCTCTATCGCCTAAATTAGACTCCATTTGCTGGAACCTCATCCCTTCCTACTGGACCAGTATCTCTGCTGTGGCATCTGCGCTTTGGGCATCTACCGCTTCAGAAGTTACGTCGTGTGTTACCCCAGGGTCTTCCTCACACATCTATCCAATGTGAGGCTTGTCAGTTGGGAAAGCATCACCGGTCTACCTTTCCCAGTCGTCCAGGTCGAAGTAGTACCTCCAAGTTTGAGTTATTTCATATTGATGTCTGGGGTCCGAGTCGTGTACCTGATCATCAGGGACACAGATTTTATACAGTTATTGTGGATGACTTCTCTCGTGTGTCATGGGTATTTTTATGAAAAATAAATCTGAAGCGGGCAATTTTATTATCCATTTTCTTAATGAAATTCAAAATATTTTCTCCACATCTGTGAAATTTGTGAGAAGTGATAATGCCCTAGAACTGTGCACTCATGTCCTAGCCAACTATTACTCCTCAAAAGGGATTATCCATCAACCATCCTGTGCTTATACCTCTCAATAAAATGGGATCGTTGAAAGGAAACATCGCCACCTACTAGATGTCACAAGATCACTTCTTATACAGAGTCATGTTCCTTATTCTTACTGGGGTGACGCGGTTCTCACAGCATGTTACCTAATTAACCGTATGCCGTCCTCTGTCTTGGATGAACAGATTCCTTTTTCCCTTATCTACCCTGGTAGGGATCTGTTTTCCCTTACTCCTCGTGTGTTTGGTTCAGTTGCATTTGTCCACCAGTTGTCTCCTGGTACTGACAAGCTCTCTCCTAGGGCTGTCAAGTGTGTGTTTGTTGGGTACTCCAGAACTCAAAAGGGGTACAAGTGTTTTGATCCTTTGCGTAGGTGGTATATGGTCAGTGCAGATGTTACATTTTTTGAATACGTAATGTATTTTTCATCCTCAGGTGATCAGCAGCTACCTCCACTGACTACCTAAGCCATATATATGACACCACCACCTCCAGCATCATCATCACCACCACCACCACCAGCTCCACGTATTATCCCCATTTCACCACTACCATTCCATTATACCCGCAGGCCTCCTCCAGCTCATGGTCATGACTCATCTCCTAGCTCGCCTATGGTATGTACTGAAGATACTTCTCTTGATGGAGCTAATGATATTTCTGAGCAGGATATGTTGCAGGGGCCAGATGAGGACGCAGCTGATTTAGATGTTCCTATTGCTATACGCAAATCGAAGAGGAGCTGTGCTACATATCCTTTATCAGCTTCTGTGTCATTTGAGCGACTATCTGGGGACTTCAAGAACTTTGTGGTGGCCTTGTCAGCTGTAGATATCCCACGGAATTATCAAGATGCTCTGCAGGATAGTAGATGGCGTCTAGCAATGGAGGAAGAAATGGCAGCACTTCAATCTAGGGGAACTTGGAGTCTAGTTCCTATACCTGCAGATGTGACCCCGGTGAGCTGCAAGTGGGTATTTACGGTGAAGCAAAATGCAGATGGCAGTATTGACAGATACAAGGCCCGCCTTGTTGCACGTGGCTTTACACAGACATGCGGGGTAGATTACCTTGATACATTCTCGCCAGTAGCCCGTCATTCTACTCTACGGATCTTGCTATCAGCCGCAGTCACTCGAGATTGGCCGCTATATCAGTTGTATGTGAAGAACGCGTTCTTATATGGAGACCTACATGAGGAAGTCTATATGCAACAGCCACCAGGTTTTGCTGTTGAGGGGGAGTGTTCCAAAGTGTGCAGACTCCATAAGGCTATTTATGGCCTTAAGCAGAGCCCCAGAGCATGGTTTCAGAAGCTCTCAGACCTCTTTGAAAAACAGGAATACAAACGCTCTAATGCTGATCATTCCTTGTTTGTACAGAAGACTTCAAGAGGTATTATTGCAATTATGGTTAATGTAGATGACATCTTGATTACAGGAGATGATGAGCAAGGCATAAAGCAGGCGAAAGAGAAGCTGGGGAGCGAATTTGTCACTAAGGATCTTGGAGTCCTTAGATATTTTCTGGGGCTGAAATTCGCTAGAAATCCGTATGGGTTAGTAATGTCGCAGAGGAAATATGTTACGGACCTGTTGAGTGAAACATGTATGCTTGGGTGTTGGCCTGCTACGACACCAATGGACCCCAGCATGAAGCTATATGATGATGACACAGAGGAGGTGGACAGGAGAAGATACAGAAAACTGGTAGGTAAACTGTTGTATGTCACGATCACTAGGCCTGATATATCCTTTGCAGTGAGTCGTGTGAGCCAGTTCATGGAGCAACCACGTCAGGTTCATATGGATGCCATACATATGATACTTAGATACCTCAAATCATCTCCAGGTGCAGGTTTGCTATTTAAGAAGGGCAAGGGGATTTCTATCTCAACATGTGCGGATGCAGACTATGCAGGTTGTCCCAAGGACAGGAAGTCCACATCAGGATTTGCAGTCTACGTTGGAGATTCTCTAATCTCATGGAGGAGCAAGAAACAGACGGTGGTAGCCAGATATAGTGTTGAATCTGAATATAGGGCTATGGCCCAGGCTAGCACAGAGATGATATGGGTAAAGGCTGTGCTTACATATCTATGTATGGATGTACCACTTCCTATGAACTTAGAATGTGACAATCAGGCAGCCTTGTTCATTGCAAACAATCCAGCATTCCATGAACGGACCAAGCATACTGAGGTAGACTGTCACTTCATACGTGACATGATTCAGAAGGGGTTCATTGCTACATCTCATGTTACCTCAGAAAATCAAACTGCTGATATATTCACCAAGGCACTACTACGAGACCCATTCCAGAAGTGTGCGTCCAAGCTGAGCATGATTGATATCTATGCTCCATCTCGAGGGGGAGTGTTAACATATATATTAGTGGCCTTTGTGTCTCTCTATTATTTTTATTTTCAGTTGTATGCTTTATGTAATTTACCCATAGGCTACTCTCCTATATAAGAGAGCCTGGGGCTTATGGAATAAACAACTCGTTCATTTTTCCCAACAGCACCAAAGACACAGGGGGTAAGAGAAAATAATTCCTTGTCTGGAAAAATAACAGAAAGAGGAATTTTCCCACCAAGTACTGAGGACGGCATACGATTCACAATGTAACATGCTGTAAAAACGGCATCCCCCCAAAAAGAAATAGGTGCACAACTTTGTATAAGCAGTGTTCGAGTAATATCAAGAAGATGATGTTTCCTTTCTGCAACACCATTCTATTGAGATGTGTAAGGACATGTGGTTTGATGAATAATGCCTTTTGACGAAAAGAAATGGAAGAAAGAGCGAGCGCAAAACTCCAATGCATTGTCCGTACGAATATATTTGACATGAGAGGAAAAAACATTCTGCACTTCAGTTATAAGATTTCTAATAATATCCCCTGCTTCAGATTTGTTCTTTAATAGAAATACCCACGGCACACGAGAAAAGTCATCAACTACTACAAGATAAAACCTGTGTCCCTGATGATCAGGAACACGACTCGGACCCCAAATATCAACATGAAATAATTCAAACGGAGAGTTATTGCTCCGACACTGACGACTAGGGAAGCTAGCTCGATGGTGCTTTCCCAATTGACAGCCTTCACACCGAAAAGAAGAACTTGAAGAAATCTGAGGCAAGAGATGACGCATCTTCTGAAGCAGGAGGTGACCAAAGCGTAGATGCCAAGTATACGGAGAGATTGATCCGGCTGAGTAGGAGGAGACGCCAGCATAGGAACTATGGACCAGACGATAGAGGCCATCATGCTCAGAGCCACAGCCGATCACCCTGCCCGTTAGTATGTCCTGAAATATAAGAGAAGATGGGTCAAATATAGCACGACAGTGCAAATCCTTTGTAATCTGACTAATAGACAGTAGATTCATGGAGAAATAAGGGGCATGTAGAACATTCTGTAAATGCATGGAAGGTGTCAATGTAATCTCCCCCTGTCCAACGATGGGGGAATGAGTCTCATCAGCTATGACAACTGACCGTCCTGGTGGAATGTCTTTGTATGACTCAAGCCTATCTCTGTCACGGCAAAGATGATGTGATGCGCCGGAGTCCATAATCCAATCTGAGATATTATGACATGATGTAAAAGCAGAAGCACTACCTGAGGTGCTGGCAGAGGCAGAAGTGCTGGCAGATGTTGAAGCAACAATATCTGAAGAACCTCCTGGAGAATCTGTAGTTGTTGGAGGCATAATATCGCGCAATCTAGCCACGAACTTGCCAAACTGTTGATCTGAAGTGGATGCTGGCGGGGATGCAACATGCCCAGCTACTCATGTCATTGCTGGAAACCCATGCTTAGAATAGCATGTATCCTCAAAGTGACCCGTGCGATGACAAAAGATACATGGTTGGCGAAAACGACCACCTCGACTACGAGGTCCACATCCATGGAAAGAAGACTGACCACCTCTCCCTTGCGACACAGCCATCGCTGAAGGTCGTGGAGTACAAGTACTAGAAGAGACAGAAATGCAGCTAAGCCTTCGGTAAACTTCCTCCATAGGAGGAATGGTAGCATCGGCAACTATCTACGATTGGGCAGCATCATATTCAGGATCAAGAGCCGCGAGCAGTACCCCTACCATGGTAGCATTGCGAAAAGTCTTCTGCTGTTCAGGGGTGGCCGTGAGAGGTATAGTATTGTAGAGTCTCTCAAACACCCCCCGTAGGGATGTATACAAGGAATGCAGTGGCATTCTGCTTCATGGTGAATATGTCATGTTAGAGCAGTAACATCTTCGTCTCATTTCGAACCTGCGAATAAGTGGCCGCCAAGATGTCCCACGTCACCTTAGCGATGGGTTGATGGAGAACATCATTTGCAATCTCCATCGATAACATGCCTGAGAGCCATACCTTGGCATATGAATCATCAGCCTCCCAGGAGGCATAGATCACAGTCTTCGTTGTCGGTTCTTCCTCGGTAAGAATGTGCTTCTTACCGTTCGACTTCATGAGGCTCATGAACTGCATCGCCCAGAGCTCATAATTCGTCCCATCCATCTTGATTATTGGCACGGGACCTTTAAATGCGCCTATGGAGGGCATATCGGCTTTGTTTTCTAACGTATCGTTGGAGACGAAGAACTGGGATCCGTAGACCAAATGAGAAGTGTCTACATAAATTGTATAGGATTTGAGTGCATATGTAGACGTTACATACTCAAATCCATGGAGAGAGAGAGAGAGGCCGACAGAGGAGTGGATGCCGGCATTGGAGAGGGTCGGGCGGGAGAGGGGCCCGAAGGTGAAGGAGGGGCATGGCGGTGGAGGTGGGGCCCGGTGGTGGAGGAGGGGGGGAACCGATGGCGCGGCAGGAGGAGGGATGGGAGGGGGTCGGCGGCAGTGAGGGGAAGGGGACGGAAGGCGGCGGCGCCGCCGAGAAGGAGAGAGGGGGGGTCGGCGATGGGAAGGGCTAGGGTTTTAGGGTTAGGGTTTTGGCACTGATATCATGTTGGTGGAAAAGAGTTATCTGTTTATTCCATAGAACCCTAAGTTCTCTTATATAGAAAGGACCCATGGGTAAACTACATAAGAGGATATCAGGAAAGTAAAAATAAAATAAACGATACATCGACTACATAATTATCTCTATAATCATCTCGTGAAGTCTAGAAAGAATATCATCCAGGCGTGTGCCCTGTGTAGGTGCATAAGTAGGCTCATTCTGCGGCAGGTGGTCCTTCCAGGACCCTTTCCACTCCAAAGTGCATGCGCGTAGCAAATCCTCAAGCATCTGAATGGTGTGCTCATTCTGCCCGTCGGTTAGTGGATGGTACGTAAAACTCATCTTCAGCTCTGTCTGTAGTACTGACACGAATTGATGCTAATAGTGCGATGTAAACCTCGAGTCTTTGTCAAACACCACCTCGCGTGGTATACCATGAAGCCTGATAATGTTTTACACATATAGCTTGGCCATCCTGGATGGAGTGTAGGTCATACTGACAGGTATGAAATGGGTTGACTTGGTCAATTTGTCAACAACCCAAATAGAATTGTGGCCACCTAGTGTCTTCGACAATCTTGTGACAAAATCCATATAAATAATCCCCCACTTCCACTCGGGAATGGAAAGAGACTGTAATAATCCATGTGGTCTCCTATGCTCAGCCTTGATCATTTGACAGGGCATGCATCTGCTAACATGTTGTGCCACATCGTGCTTCATCCCGTCCCACTAGAAATGCCGGCGCAGATCACGATACATCTTTGTGTTGCCAGGACGAATAGATAATCGTGAACGGTGTGCCTCATCAAGAATATCGCTATATAACTGCTTATCATTGGGTACAACGACCCGGCCAGCTTTCCATAAAATAGAATTTGTCACAATAAAATCATCAATCTCGTCCTTGACGACACGCATGTATCTATCTCGGATCCAAGGATCTAACTTCTGGCCTTCGACTATCCGATCTCAAAGACTACTAAATCGTGGAGGCACGGCATTAGAAATGGATACACTCTCCTGAGGATGCCAATCAGCCAAGGCTGCGAGCATATCTCATGTATGTAGCCAGTTTGGTGTACCCTCAGCATGAGCTCTCCTGCAAAGCGCATCTACCACCATGTTTCCCTTACCGGGATGGTAAGAGATCGTGCAGTCGTAATCCTTTAGTAGCTCAAGCCACCGGAGATCTGCATGTTTCTGCCATTTGCTCTAAGATCTTCCGTACGGCATCTTCGTTCTTATTCAGATAGCTACCTCCACAAGTTGCACTCACTAACCCCTGCATCTCAGGGTTCATTCCACGGAACAAGGTCTGGACAAAGATCGCCTTTGTAATGCCATGGCAAGGGCATTTCTGTGTCAAGTCATTGAATCTATCTAAGGCTTCAGGAAATGGCTCGAGGGGGCCCAAGGAGAAACTAAGGATCTTTGTCCTCATCTGGTTAGTCCTACTGAGTGGGTAGAGCTTCTTCAAAAATAGATCTTTGAATTGCAACCAGGTCGTGCATCTAACCCCGAGATTCTTCAATTAATGGGCACCCTTATCTCCTAAGGCAAACGGGTAGCCTTCAGCCTGATGTAATCTTGTCCAACCCTAGGATGGTTAAGGTTGTTACACACCAACTCGAAGTCTCGCAAGAACGCATATAGTTCTTCTCTTGCATTCCCATTAAACCTCGGTAACAACCCAAGGAAATGGAGCTTTAGCTCAAATGCCTCTGGTGGAACCTCAGGTACGAGCCAACTGTGTATCTCATTCTCTGTTGGATCATAAGCGTCCACCATAGGACTGTCTATGCCACCCACCTCAATCACATGTCCCATCCTAGTCATAAGATTTGCATTATGTTACTCATCTCTAGCTAAACGGGCGAGGACGTGCTGCAAGGTCGAACTCAAGGAGGCCACTATCTCCTTAGGTCAATTATTAGACGATCTAGAAGCAAGGTTTTTAGAGAGATGTTTCTTATATTTTTTGGAAGTGAATAACAATGCAAAATGTGATTGAATTAGATTTTTACGAAATCAAGAAACTTAGCCAAATTATTTTAATGTGAAATGAATCCAATTTAGCCAAATTATATTTTTTTTCTAGAAACCTAATCCAATAATGAATGCAAAATATACTTTTTTTAACTTTTGGGGTTAAAATGCGGCAAAGAAAAATACAAACTTTTTAGGGGTTTTTATGCATTTTTTCATGCAAACTAAATAAAAAATTACGAAATTTTTACTAAAAGTTAAACATAATGAAATGAAGTCACGATAATTTTTTGGAAATTTTTCGTAAATTTTGAAATTTTTCGTGAATAGATGATTTTTTATGAATTTTTCAATGAAAATAGAGCGACGGTGAGTACTTAATTCCTAATAAATCCACAAAATCAATTTATCCAAAGAGCGAATTATCTCAAAAAGACGTTCATATAAACAATCCAGAATAGTTAAAATTTTGCAAAAAAAATAATGTTCGTAGATTTAATTAAAAATCATTATTTAAATCACTCAAGAATTTATTCTATGCACAAGGCACACCTCCACTTGATGAAATTTGGATAGTAATTAGAACACATCTAGACGCATCATTTTTTATGTTTGCACAATTTTTGGAGCAAATGTTGATTAATTATGAATTTCAGAACATGAGTTGGGTAAAATAAGCAAGTTTTCCTCAAAATAATTTTAATTAACTAATGAATAGTCACAAATTTCCAAATAAATAGCCAAGAGATACATAATTAATTAAACTACAACTTGCTATTTTTGCATTAATGAAATGATGCCAAAATAATGTCCACATTAGAGCTCAAAAACAGGGGTCTAATTGCAAATTCAGAAATAAAAATAATAAATAATAGTACACGAAGCGGTTCTTTAATTACATAGATCCGCGAGGGTCCTTTGCAACTTTCCCAGGAGGGCACGTGCATTCCGTGTGATGGGGTCACCAGGGACTAGTATGCAAGTACTCAAAATGGGGAGGGCCTCCGTCCAATTTTTACAAGGGCGCACGACCCCACGCACTGCTGATGTCACCCGAGGGGAACTTCTGCAATTACACTGGAAGTCGTGGTTGTTCTGCAAAATGCCCCCGCCCTCACGTGCGGGAGCACGTGACGAGGCGGTGAAGAGAGGACGGAGGAGCGGGGTCATGAGGCTCGCTCTTGTAGAGGTGAAGCCACGGGCGGATGGTCGCGCGGGTTGGATGCTCGAGGAGAGCAGCAACGGCTGTGCTTCTGCTGGAGAGGAAGGTGTGCTAAGGGGGAAGTTGGCGAATCCCAGACCTCAGGCGACACATGCCCGAGGACCGAGGAGGAGGCACGGAGCTCGAGGCGGCTGGCCGTCAGTGGCGAAGCGGCTCGGGGTACAGAGGCCGACTATGGTCTACGCTGCTGGAATCGATGCGGCCAGTGCTGACGATGCGGAAGGCGGAGAAGCTCAAGAGGATGGCAGATAGTGCCTGCTATGTGCTTGGGCTCGACTCCTCCGTTGTGGTATGTCACGGGTCCGTGATAGTGGGCGGAGGATTGTGCTGCGTAGGATCTCTCCCCTTCTCCTTCGTTGAGGATGTGGCACAGCAGCCACAGATCATGGTTGTGCATACACTTGAAGTTCCAGAGGAGCACTGCCAACGAGAGGATGTTGTGTTGCTACTGCTCGACGGCTCTGATGCTCGAAGGAGGTCTTGTGGTTAACGCTTGGTGGTGGCGCAAGAGAACCTACAAAGAACGACAGAAAGGAGCTTCGAGCTCGAGGCTCGACCAAGCAGAGATGGAGACGATAATGCTCCAGATACGCGTGAAGGGCGGATGATGGTGAATATGGAAGTCGACGAGTAATACGGGTTGAGATGGGTTGATTTGGACGCAGATAAAGAAAAGAAAGAAGCAAAGAAAGAAGAAAAGTGAGGGAAACGAATGCTCTACCATGAGATTCATCGAAGTTGATGGAGAGGTGAGGGCCACCTCCGGTTATCACCTCGAGCGCACGGCGTAGCGCGCGAGGCTTTACAACAGTTATGGGAACTGATGTAGCAAGGGAGGAAGCTAACCCTTGGATCTCGCCGAGAACTCGGGTCGTCTTCGTACGACCAGAGGACCTTCTTCAGTCACTAGAAGACGGAGGGTGTTGGGCCGGAGTTCTCTCCTGAAGCGGCCAATGAGTTGCAAAGGGTGGCAGAGCGGCCCTTTTCAAGGTGGTTGCGAAAGGTGGTTGGGAGATCATGAGGGGAGAGTGCAATGTGGGCGAATGGTATGGAGGCGCGAGTGAGAGGTAGTGGTCGATAGTTGCATTCGAGCGGGAGGACATGCAACGTGGGAAAAGGAGAGAAAAGAAGAGAGAAGAGTGGAGGCGGTTGCGCAACCGCCGCGCAAGGCACGGCTGCGCGATGTGCGCTCGGGGGAAGCAGGAGGAAGGAGAGGGGTGGCACGTGCAGGGTTAACGCTTGGTGTTGGCACAAGGGAACCTACAAAGAACGACAGAAAGGATCTTCGAGCTCGAGGCTCGACCGAGCAGAGATAGAGAGGATAATGCTCCGGATACGCGTGAAGGGCGGAGGATGGTGAATATGGAAGTCGACGAGTAATACGGGTTGAGATGGGTTGATTTGGACGCAGATAGAGAAAAGAAAGAAGCAGAGAAAGAAGAAAAGTGAGGGAAATGAATGCTTTACCATGAGATTCGTCGAAGTTGATGGAGGGGTGAGGGCCACCTCCGGTTATCACCTCGAGCGCATGGCGCAGCACGCGAGGCTTTACAGCAGCTATGGGAACTGGTGTAGCAAGGGAGGAAGCTAACCCTTGGATCTCACCGAGGACTCGGGTCGTCTTCGTACGACCTGAGGGCCTTCTTCTGTCACCATAAGGCAGAGGGTGTTGGGCCGGAGTTCTTTCCTGAAGCGGCCAATGAGTTGCAAAGGGTGGCGGAGCGGCCCTTTTCAAGGTGGTTGCGAAAGGTGGTTGGGAGATCATGAGGGGAGAGTGCAATGTGGGCGAAGGGTACGGAGGCGTGAGGGAGAGGTAGTGGCCGATAGTTACATTGGAGCGGGAGGACATGTAACATGGGAAGAGGAGAGAAAAGAAGAGAGGAGAGTGGAGGCGGTTGCGCAACCGCCGCGCAAGGCACGGCTGCACGATGTGCGCTCGGGGGAAGCGGGAGGAAGGAGAGGGGAGGCACATGCAGGGTGTGGCCATGTGGTAGGAAAGAGAAGAAAAAATAAAATAAAAAGAAAAAAAATTAACCATTAAATAAAATAAATAATAATTATAATAAATTAATAAATAAATAAATAAAATAAGTAAATACATAATTGAATAAATAATAATTAAAATATTGAATAAATAAAATAAAGATAAATAAATTAAATAAATAAAAAATTAAATATACAAAAATAATATAAAATGTGGTGACACGTAGCAGCTCCAAGAGCAGCTACGTGTCACACCTAGAAAAATCAAAAAATAAATGTAAATAAAAATAAAAAAGAAATAACAAAAGAGGTCAAACAAAAAGTGGTCAACAAGAAAGTTTCTCGTCTCGACGAGAATCACAAGATTACAACTTTCGTGAAAGACCCAAAACCAAAATAAATCATCTGTACAAAAAGTATTTTTGGATGGTATCTTATAGATATAAAATACCACTTTTTTGTCTTTTACATATTTTTTTGGCATTTTAAATTAGATAAAAATAAAAAAATCAGAGAAAGTATAAAACAAATATTTATCCCTTAGCCTATTTTTTTGGATTTTTAATAATTAAGAAAATACAAAGATTAAATAAAGTGGTAGTTTGATCAATATGTACAATATACAAAAGGTGCCCAAAACCCAAGTTTTACATACAAACTCCAATTCTTTTGAATTTGGTCTTGTTTAAAAGATAATTGAACGTATATTAATTCAAAAGTGAGTAGGAGTCCATACGATACTGTATGAGAGAAATTCACATTTTAAGGTTCTTAGTCTCAAACTCGGGTTTGGGTTTTATCGGTCAATTTTACAAGTTTTTTTTGATATTTTTCATTTGTTAGTGTTAGTAATATATACACTATAGAGTTGATTTTATTCAATTCTGAGTAAGTGAAAAATTGATAAAAATAAGGGAAATATGGTGAATATACATGTGATATTTACAAAAGAATTTGGCTTCTTATTTAATGCAAATATGAGTGATAAAATGCGAATATTATCTACAAGTGCATGAAAGATAATAATGCAGAATAAATGAGGAAGTGCGACTAGTTACTCAGAACGAAGCTCTATTTTCAACTTAGAGTGATGAATCACAGATTCATCACATGTACCTTGTACCTGCAGCTGTGACGGCTATGACTGCGGTCGAGGCTCACTAGAAGCATGTGGACACTGATATCGGTAATGACCAGACTCATTGCACAAGTAGCATTTCACAGATGGGGTAGGCGTGGTAGTCGTGTTTGTGCTCCGAGTCGGTCCAGCTGGGGGTCTGTCTGCTCGCTGCGACCTAGATGGTCGAGCTGAACCGGTGCCATGTCCGACAAGTGCTCCTCCAAAAATAGTCGCTAGAGATGAGCGACCACCTGAAAATACCGAACATGTAGATCGAAACAGCCTTGCTGACCGTTGTTGCTGGAAATGTCGTCAAATTGGTCCAAAAGATCGGTGTGGCGTAGGTGCCGCTACAGACGAGCTCCCAAAGTGTCTCTCTCGGATGTCTTCAAATTTCTCCGATGCATTAATATCCTCGAAGATGGAAGTGATACGTAATCTGGCCCTACATACCTCTGATGAACTTTTCCATACTCTCATCTGGAAATGCAGCGGTTATTGGCGTGTGGCGAGACAACTTAGTGTATCGGATAAAATACTCTCTAGTTGTCATTCTCCTCTGTCTGAGCTCTGCAAACAATCGACACAGGGACTCCTTCCACTTCTCATAAAAGAAGTGGAATCTGAATCTCGTTTCGAAATCTTCCTATGTGGGTTCGCATCCCAACTCTGAAACCATCGCCTCCCACCATCTCTGGGCGAATATATCTTAGTGAGTACTCCATGAAAGATAACCACGAGTCTCGTGGTGCGTGTGTATCATCCGAAGTATCTTCATGACTCTCTTCAGCCATTACTCAGTCTCATCTAACGTCCCGATGCCCTGAACATGGGTACATTGGCTCGCTGATAGGATGTGAAAACCGACTGATGCCTATGGATAGCGAAGTGTATCCTCATCTGCAAAGAGTGCAGGTTCCTGCTCCCTATCGTAATCTCGATCCTCGGCGTCGGCATCTCATGTAGATCATCAAAGTGAGGATGTTGTACCTCAACCAACTGAGGTTGGTCCTGCCGTGTTCCATCTTGAGATGGATGGTAAGTGAAATCTGACAGCTCTTCGAACCTCATCTCCATATCAGTCTGTCTGTCGGCAATCTCCGTTTGTTGAGCCAAAATCTGGTCCTGTTGACCTCTCATAACAGTCTGTTGCTGCTGGAGGTCGGTGAGTGCGGTCATAATACGCTCCAATCGATCAGTCATCTCCTGGTCAGCTCTGGACGTCGTGGTTCTGCACGAGAACCAATATCATTAATCATAGTAGTTGACATTTGTTGATATTTCCATCTGTGCTTTTTTCTTCATGGGATACAATATGAAAATTAAATGCAATTGGTGACCTCTGTGGTTATTGAAATTGAATGTCATATTTCCCTCTCAGATTCGCAACAAAAAGAATCCAATACCACACAGCACTGACCATTAATGTTTTCTCCCAAAGAAATTGCAAAAAGGTTGACCTGCTAAAAACCGGCCATGAAAAAACAAATGTTATGAAAGCAATTTGTATCCACTGTAATGCAGATCATCGAGACAATAAATTATTTATACCTCAAGCAAATATCTTATATAACCGAAATAACTAAAAGCAAGTTTACCTGATTATCGATTCGACGTGACTCATGCAAAGATGTCCCAATCACATGAAGTCCCCCTAGCCTCTTCACTTCAATTCCTTCATTCCAACTATGTGCTTCACAGTCTTCTAAAATTGATAGATACGCAAGTGCTATAGCTGGACCAAGAGGAGATATTTCCGAGTCTTCAACTAAAAGTCTTTCAAGTTCTTCTGTCTTGACATTTTCACTCATTTCAATGGATTCAGAAATTATAGATTTTGCCTTTTGATATGTCAATGCATTTCCTTCTCCTTTGCTAACAAACTTTGCTGCAACATGTTAAAAGGCAAAAAATAAGCTGAATTATTAAATTCTTCGAGCAACATGAAGCTAGATTTATTCAACAAACAATGTTTTTTGACATCAAGTATGAACTAGTAACCAACCCATAAGTGCAGCCTTTGCAATCAAACCCAAGGAAGATGGTCCAATTTTAATTTTTGACAGACCCTGCGGAAATAAAAAGATACATCAAGAAATGGTCAAAAAAATATGGTTAGCAATGCAACTAACTACCTTTTGAGATAGAGCTATTCCATCCATTTCAACATCGGGGGACTGTTTTGTCAGGAAGGTAAGCAAACTATCTTCAATGACTTCCTTTGCAAGCATCTGAAATGAATATCAAAAACAAATTGAATGTCTCGGATTTGTACAATCTAAAACAGAAACAATCATAAGATGGAAGATAATAGGGATGTGACCACACTTTTGGATTTCCTCCCAAAATGATATCTGTGCCTCTACCAGCCATGTTGGTTGATATAGTTATTGCATACTTTCTACCAGCTTGTGCAATTATTTCAGCTTCTCTTGCAGCATACTGAAGAGAATCCATATGATTAAGAAAATGAAATTGAGCCAAAGAAAGAATTAATCGCTAACTATCAAGGATCTGGCGAACCTTTGGCCGGGCATTGAGAACATTGTGAGGAATATTCCAATCATTTAAAAGATCAGATAAATACTCCGAATTTTCAACACTGTACACAAGTATTGAGTTGATTAATGATGCAAAGACACGAGAGCTAGTAAAATAAAATACTGTGCAATAAAAATTAGAATAGCATCATGGAAAAACGGACAATTGGAAATCTTTGTATAGCCATTTTATTATTTATAACATCATAAATATTGCCCCAGTACTTTAGTCTTATTTTGCACAAGTGCCATGTAGTATGAGTGCCTGAAACTAGAAGCAGAGTTGAAGATCGAAGTGATAATTATCCCCAAATTATTAAACTATGGATGCAGAGTTGAAACTCGAAGTGAGACGTTCCATCCACAAACACCTCATATCGGGAGCTTGTGCATTGGGAAGCCTTCTCTTTAAAACAAAAACAAAAAAATAGACTGATCAAATTTATTTCTCCAAAACTACAGAACAAAACAATTCAACATAGATATAGATAACCTTGTTGTTCCAACTAAAACAGGACGTCCTAACTGAAACATAGATTTAACTTCTTCACGAACATGCTCCCATTTACCACGTGCAGTCTACGACAATTTTCATGTCAGAAAAAGACCAAAGCAAAGAAGTATAATATCTTCATATTAACAGAGGATGAAGCCTCACAGCAAAAGCTTGAATGGGTAGATCAATCCTAATATTTGGAAGATTTGTGGGAATTTCAATTACAGGCATCTGAAACATCTTTAGAAATTCTTTATCCTGCATTGGAGAGCTTACTTTGTTTGTTAGGGTTAGGGAAGATGAAACTAACAAAAACAGCAAATAAAAGACGAAAAGCCACACCTCGGTTTTAGCAGTACCGGTCATCCCAGAAAGCTTAGGATAAAGCTTAAAAAGTGACTGATATGTTATTTGGGCTACGACGACGGAATCAGCCTAATCACACAGATGTTGACAGCATTGTCTTGGAAAGATGGGTTTTTTCCTAATCAAAATTTAACTGAATTATGACAAAAGATACCTGAATTTTGAGCCCCTCTTTAGCCTCTACTGCCTGATGTATACCGTCAGACCATCTTCGCTTTTCTTCAACCCTACCTGTAAGCTGGAACAACTCGTTACCGTAAGAAAAATGACTCAATGTGCATTCCACGAAATATGCATGCTAATTGCAGTGTAATGGAGAGACATTTCATATGTTAAGATAATTGTATTGATTGTTTCTCTAGTTTTAGTACAACATAGTTTATGTATTCTTTTGACCATCAACTCTCCCATATATAATAAGTGTAGGTATCACCAACTAAAACAAGTCCTTCAGTTTTCCCAACATGGTATCAAAGCAGAGACCAAAAGATGTAACACCGAGGAGAGGGATGCTTGGGCCTTGAGATGGGGACAAAGACTTTGTCACGGCGGAGGGAGGTTGGGTGAAGGTCTACAGGAGGAACCCCCGTTGTGGTGCAAGGGGAGTGAGTTCGGGGGTGTATGGACGAAATGCGCTCGAGAGACGTGAACGGGGCTTCTCCAACCCATTCGGAAGAGAGTGCTACCGGTGTGGATCCATGTTGCACGGGGCTCGGCAGTGTCGTGAACCTATTCATTGCTTTTGTTGTCGCCGGCTCTCTCACAGGTACGGCTCATGCCCCCAGCTAAAGCGGGTAGACAGCCCACTCATGTTGGTTGAGGAGGGGGCGGTTTGGAAGCGATCTTCGGAGGCTCGTCGGACGTGGGGCTGATCTCTTCGGCGCAGTTTGGAGGGGACATTCTGCAGTTGTCCTCTGGGAAGGTTATGGCTAGGGGTCTGAGGGAGATGGAGGCGAAGGAGTTGTTGCGGTGGTTGAAAGAGGGGTGAACTCAACTCTGCTGGTGCAGGCCGACGGCTTCAGATGGGATCCGACAACCGAAGCGGCTGGATCGGGTTATCGTGAGGGGAGTCCCGAATGTTCTGCACGATCCGCGGAGCATCTGAAGGTTGCTAAGGAGCGTGATGGAGGTCGAGAAGGTAGAGGCTTCTAGTTGTAGTCCGAGGGAGCCGCCGGACCTTATCCTTAAGGTACGGAATTTCTCTACAGCGGGTCTGGGACAGAAGAAGCTATTCTCAGCCGGGAGGGCGATCCTTGTCGACATCGTCTCGGTGGATCATGTTAGCCCGGTTCGGCAGAGGGATCCGATGTTGGATGTACATCGCTAGAGGCAGTCTCGCACGATCATGCCGGCGGAGGAGACTGGCAGTCCTCCGGGGAGGCAGCGAGGGGTGCAGAAGATGGATCGACGCCTTCGGCGGAGGTGACTCTTCGTCTCCCGCGCACGATCCGCTTCGAGAATGTTGGCGTTAGTTAGATCTTGGATAACCGCAACGTGGGGGCGGTTCAGCTCCCACCACTTATCACAGTAACCGAGAGGGCGGGTCCCCAGACCCGAACTGAAGAGGCACTAAAGGCTTTACCGGTTTCGGTTCAGCTGGATCTGGATCAAGGAAAGGTGGTAGCGGTCTCGGTTTCGACCCTGCAAGCCCAGGCAGAACCGGGCACAACCACGATCCGACCCAGTGACCCGCATGCTAGACCCGAATTGTTGCACAATCAGAGGAATGAAGACGGAGAGTCTTTCAACTCGTGCTCTGCCTGGAGAACGATGACGCAGCAAGGATGCGCCCATGCGGAATGGATTTTTGGAACAGATTCAGGGGGCAGGGCGGGAGTGCAGCCGTGGGATTCTGCAGAGGGGGAGGCACGATTGAGTTTTGGTGCTCAAGGGGGGACCAGGGGATGCGGGGGTGAAGGGGAAGCAGGGGGAACGGAAGGGGTGGTTAGGAGGAAAAAGGTCGTTCGGAGGCAGGTATGGAAGCACTTGTGGTGGATGAGATGTCGCTAGGGGCGTGGAGAGGAAGCATGCTGGGAGAAGGGCGGGCAGGCTCAGCAACTCACACCGGAGGAAGGGCTGCATAGATTTGGAGCGACCTATGTGAGAAAGTCAGCCGGAAAGGAGCGGAGGAGGCAACGGAGAGCATCTTTGCTTGAGTCGACAGAATGAGGCGGGGCATTACAGGGGTCGTTGATTGCATTGCAACTATTCTCAAACCGCTTCCAGACACTGGAACGATCGGCGGCTGAAAGCATCGGCCTCATCCCACCTAAGAAGTCGGAGTGCGCTTTATGTCAATGAAGATTCTTGAAGCGTGCTTTATGTCAATGAAGATTCTTTCTTGGAACGTAAGGGGATTGGGTTGGGCGGAGAAGCGGTTGAGAGTGAAAAATCTTATTGTGGAGTCTTATTCGGATATTTTTCTTCCTCCAAGAGACAAAGCTCTCCTGCGGGGTGGCGGAGGTGGGGAGGACGCTTGACGGTGGTGACAGATTTGCAATGACTGAGCTGGAGGCTCATGGGGTGTCGGGCGGCCTCATCTCTGGTTGGAACAAAGACGCCTTCGATTTATGGGGGAGAAGAAATCGTTATTATGTCTGTCCATTATGCTGAGACGGTGGTCAGATGGCCTCGACTTGATGGTTACAAATGTCTATGATCTGCATGGCATTGAGAGGGGTACATTGGCATCGGAGCTGGAATCGTTGGGGAATGACAGTGCGTCAGGGGTTTGGATTGTGGGAGGGGACCTCAATGTTATGCCGCTCCCGAAAGATCGCCCGCGGGGGGGCAGTGGGGGGGGCTCGGAGGAGCTCCGACGGGTTCTGCACTCCATGGGCATGTTTATTACCGATGCAGCTGGATGCGCATATACGTGGCGCAATGTGAGATCGCGTACTAGATTGGACAGGTTCCTCCTTTCTACGGAAGGAGGGGAGAGGTTTCCGCTAGCGAGGGCGTGGACTCTTCCGAGGTCGCAATCGGACCACAAGCCGATTCTGTGGTCATCTGGAGAGGAGGGGAGGTCCAGATTCTTCTTCCGCTTTGAGCGGAGCTGGCTTTTGGAAGAGGGATTCAGGCAGACGGTCGAGGCTGAGTGGAGAGGTTACACACCAAAAGGTACGGTGGTGGCGAGATTTGCGGCTAAGTTGAGGTACTTGAAGGCTTTCCTTGCGGCTTTCGGAAGAGAAACCAGGACAAGGCGGAAGGACAAAAGGACAGAGGTACAGGCGGAGGTCACTAGGATGGACGGGGTGGATGATGACAGAGGGTTGGATCAGGTGGAGTTCAGGAAGAGGCAGGACCTACTAGAGGAGTTGATGCTGGAGGACAGAAAGGAAGAGGTGGAGTGGCGACAACGATCCAGGCAGAAGTGGCTCAAAAAGGGGGATGCCAACATAAGATTTTTCCATTCCATGGCCTCGGGCAGACGGAGAAAGAACTACATTCAAGACTTAGAGGTAAACGGTGCTCGTGTGTCCGGGAAGGTAACGATTGGAGGCGCGCTTCGGGATCACTTTATTCAAGCGACGCAGAAGAAGAATGGAGGGGGATGGGGTTAGTTGGGGAGAGGTGTGTCATCCTTATCGTCAGAGCAGGCGGAAGGTTTGTTGACTATATTCTCGGAGGAGGAGGCGAAGAGGGCGGTTTGGGACATGAATTCGGACGGTGCCCCTGGCCCGGGTGGGTTCTTGGTGTTATTCTATCGTGGGTTCTGGGAGCTTTTAAAGGGGGAAATTATGGAGGTGCTGAGCGAATTTAGGGAAGGAAACAATGGTTTCGAGAAGATCAATAAGGCGTTGTTGTTCCTTCTCCCAAAAAAGGAAACTCCGATCAGGGTCGACGATTTTAGGCCCATCACGCTCTCCAATGCGTTGTATCTCATTGTGGCTAAGTTGTTGGCGAACAAGATGAGGGGGTTCTGGACTCTGTGGTACTGCAGGGACGGTCAGCATTCGTCCTAGGGAGGCAGATGGCGGACGATCTGGTCATGGCCTCGGAGATTTGCCTGGACTGGAAGCGGACGAAGACGAGAGGGGCAATATGGAAGATAGATTATGCTAAAGCCTATGACTGTGTGGACTGGAAGTTCCTTTGGGTATCTCTGAGAAGGAGAGGTTTCCCAAAGACTTGGGTGAGCTGGATGCAGAGATGTGTTACCACCTCTTCCTACTCCATCCTAGTGAATGGCAAGCCAGAAGGTGTTTTTTCCAACCACAGAGGGGTGTGTGGTAGGGTTGCCCATTGGCACCTATGTTGTCAGTGCTGGTAGCTGATGCGCTGAGCGTGCTTTTCAGACAGGCGGTGGAGGTAGGATGGAGTGAGGGGTACAGGAGGGGGGCATCTCAATCCCCCTTTTGCAGTACGCTGACGACACGATCTTGTTGTTGGGAGGTACGGAGGTCCAGAATGCGAATGTGGTGCACCTGTTTGAGATCTTTAGCTCGCTCCCTGGACTGGAGATTAACAAGCATAAGTCGACGGTTATTACTTTCGGAATGAATGAAGCGGATCGTATTGGACTTGCAGAGCTGACTGAGTGTCATGTAGGGGACCTACCTATCACATATTTGGGTCTGTCGTTGGTGGCTGGGAAACTAAGGAAGGCAGACTGGGACAAGCTGATACAAAAGATGGAACAAAGATTGGCAGTGTGGAAGGCAATCACTCTCTCCAGGGGAGGAAAGTTGGTACTTTTAAAGCATGTGCTCTCAGCTATACCGATCTTCTTCTACTCCACGCGGCTGATGCCGGTTGGAGTCCGAAGGAGATTAGAGACTTTGATGAGGAGATTCTTCTGTCCGATGGGAAGCAGCAGGGGGTTGGGATACATATTGTCAAGTGGGCAGACGTTGCTAAAAGGCGCAAGGATGGTGGACTTGGTGTGCGTGACGTGGAGTGTATGAACAAGGCTTTCATTGCTAAATAGGTGACTCGCATATAGGGTCCTTCAAACGAGCTGGTGGTCAGGATGGTGAGGGCGGTATATGGCGTGAGAGGGGAGCTCGAGACCAGGAGTTGTCGCTTTGAGCCGCCCCTCTGGGCTAGTATTCGTCAGGTTTTACCGCAGTTGGCACATAAGTTCCGACCTAAGGTGGGAGACGGTCACCTTTTCAGGTTTTGGCGGGACGATTGGACGGGCGAAAGTGCGCTGGAGGGAAGATATCCGCGCCTTTTCTCTTTGGCTACGGCGAAAGAGGGTATATTGTTCCAGATGGTCGTGGATGGGACTTAGGGACCGTAATTTCTGACTGAATTATCGGATCAATGTACGGATGAGTATCTCGGTTTGCAGGAAGAATTACCGAAACCAGGAATGTTCTCGCCGGACGTCGACCACTTTGTATGGACAGATACACAGTTCTCCGTCAAAAAAGCATACGATGAGCTGAGGAGAGAGATGAAGGAACGTGATTCTTACCTCTGCACGGATGTCAAAATCATTTGGGCTTCCAAGGTTCCAAATAGGGTCAAAATTTTCTTGTGGTTCTTGAGAAAGGGACGTCTATGTGATAAGGCAAAGAGGGTCGGTTGCTTAGCGTCGACGACACGGCGTGCGACAGATGTGATGACACGGAAGAGGACTTGGAGCATTTGCTTTTTAGGTGCCCGGAATCCGAACGAGTTTGGTCGGAGGTTGGCATTCACTGGGTCGGGAGTGATGGGGCAACGGCATTCTAGAGATCCATACGGGCGGTCGGAGGAAGCTCAACGGATGACTGCACGAAAATCTTTGCCGTTCTGTGGGCAATCTGTACGGCAAGAAATGACTTAATTTTCAACAATCAGAGGTTTTTTTCGAAAATGTTGGCTCTCACTGTAATGCGCTCTACGCTTTCTGGAGCTCACAGTAATGCACTCTTGAACTTGTTTAACGATATACCCGGCAAATAAACTGTTTTTCAGATAAAAAAAAGCAAAGACCATAAACCATTGGTCGGTTACCCAAGCAAATAAGTTGGTGTTACACCTTCCATCAAATAGCCTCGTGTCACAGGTTGAGTATCTCGGGTTGCAGGAAGAATTACCGAAACCAGGAATGTTCTCGTCGGACGTCGACCACTTTGTATGGACAGATACACAGTTCTCCGTCAAAAAAGCATACGATGAGCTGAGGAGAGAGATGAAGGAACGTGATTCTTACCTCTGCACGGATGTCAAAATCATTTGAGCTTCCAAGGTTCCAAATAGGGTCAAAATTTTCTTGTGGTTCTTGAGAAAGGGACGTCTATGTGATAAGGCAAAGAGGGTCGGTTGCTTAGCGTCGACGACACGGCGTGCGACAGATGTGATGACACGGAAGAGGACTTGGAGCATTTGCTTTTTAGGTGCCCGGAATCCGAACGAGTTTGGTCGGAGGTTGGCATTCACTGGGTCGGGAGTGATGGGGCAACGGCATTCTAGAGATCCATACGGGCGGTCGGAGGAAGCTCAACGGATGACTGCACGAAAATCTTTGCCGTTCTGTGGGCAATCTGTACGGCAAGAAATGACTTAATTTTCAACAATCAGAGGTTTTTTTCGAAAATGTTGGCTCTCACTGTAATGCGCTCTACGCTTTCTGGAGCTCATAGTAATGCACTCTTGAACTTGTTTAACGATATACCCGGCAAATAAACTGTTTTTCAGATAAAAAAAAGCAAAGACCATAAACCATTGGTCGGTTACCCAAGCAAATAAGTTGGTGTTACACCTTCCATCAAATAGCCTCGTGTCACAGGTTACCCCCTTGGTTGTCAACCTCCCTCCCCCACTATCATCGATCCCAAACCTTCATAGGGCATTGTCACCAACCTCCCTCGTGCCACATCATGCAAGGGCATAGAGTGGATAAGCATGCAAGAGATGCTCAAGGACTGTGCAGCAATGTCAATGTGTCATGCGTACAGCCCAAGTGCATTATCAAGTGCTGGAAAAAATATTCTGATGGATTGGGTTCTTATTGTCATCTAACACGCATGTTCTAGTGTTACACCATAACCACCACTACGGAGATTGTAGAAAACGTAATGTGGAAGCAAATAATAAAAAATAAACAAATGTGAACAATGAACACATGAATTTTTGCATGGAACCCTACTCCCTAAGGAACAGAACGAAACCACGAGAGAAGGCCTCGCAGGGCTAATATTATGTTCAACTCTCTCTCAATGAGTATAAAGGGTGTAGGACTTCTTATATAGCTCTACATATATGTCCAAGTCCCATCACTACACGATGTAGGACTAACATGAGTGCATGTGGTAATAGAATCCTGGAGAGATCTAATTACCCACCTTTATATATTCTCTAACACTCCCCCTCAAATCGGAGCTTGCAATACTCAACATGGACAAACAGAAAAAAAAGCACTCACGTACTCAACACAAGACACTACATGCAATATCAACTCAATGCATACTTTGATGCTGCATGTTGAGGACATTGCTTCTCATGTCATGTTGGTGAAGAGGAACTTGAGGGCTCGAGTGCAAACGATGATCCAAGGAGAAATCCGGTCGATTGGCCAGTATGCTCGGTGTTTGCGTCTGTTACAGTCAATGGTATTGGAACGAGTCTCCTTCGAGGAGAACGCTGGCCCGTAACATGTGAAAGAGAGCTCCATCTCTCTAAAGGGCCAACAAATAACGTCGTGAGAATATCCATATATAGATCTCAGAAGCAAGTCACTTTCATAAGAACATCGAAAGGATCTCGTATTGGAAATCACAATCACTGAAGAAAGCAGTGGAAATATCTATACTGGAGTTCGTGATTTCCGGAGAAAGTTGTGGGAATATCCGTACTAGAGTTTACGGTCGCTGGAAAAAAGTTATGGGAATATACACACTAGAGTTCACGGTCAATGGAGCAAGCCATGGGAAGTACTAGTGCAATGAGTCTCTCTGAGAACTCGGAGAAAATATTGGGTTACGCGTGGAGTCTGAAAAAATATGGATGGTAGATTGTGAATCTGATTTGTAGAACACTGAGAAGATGGGTGACTCTAAAGTAGAGTGTGTCGAATAATGGTATAGTCTGCATTTGAATGGTAAAGTCCTAATCCGAGCCTCCCTCTTTCTCACATACTTGTCGGAAAAATAATGTGCAACAAAGTTGGGAGAAGAAATGAAGAGGGGAAATCAAAATAACAATGTCTCTTTTTCTTCTTTTTTCATAAGTCGACCTTTTTTTCTCTATTTTCCTCATTTATTCAGCCTCTTTTTGGTAGGCCAATCTCTTTTTCCTCTTTTTGCCCTCATTTTTCCATGTGTGTGGGTTTTTTTCTATTTTTAATCAACCACTTCAAACTGATCTCGTTTCGGGGTGTACATAATTTTCCGAAGTAGAAAATATGATGGACCCAAATGAATAAAGATGGAGAAAAAATCCCCAGTCCCATAAAGAGCATCGAGCTCCCCGTTCTTTCTTATCTTAGGGTTCCCTTCCTTTTTGACAATAGGGAAACCAACTTTCAAGACATTTGAAGAGTTTCTCAATTGTAGCCACGAAAAGGGGCTTCTTTTGTGGGAGATGAGCGTGGAGCCCCTCGTCGATGCAGAGGACTGGAGTTGCAGAGTGACGTCGCCAAGAGGTGGCCTGGAGAGGTAGGCGACACCCTAGAGGGTCCGGACAAGGAGCATGAGGACAGCAGCGCCGTCTAAAGGTTGTTAGGTAACGACTTTGGATATGGTGCTAGGGCAACAGCACAAGTATGTAGGCTGGTATTCGGGCGCAGGTGCGCTGGGATTGACTTCGCGCATGCTAATCATCATGCGTGGGGATCCAAGCAACAGGAGGTTGCGATACCAAAGATCTACATGAGGCACGGTATATGCAAACTTCGTATTGGAGAAGAGGGCCTAAATGTCGCCCAGAATTAGGGTTCCATGAACCCCTGCTTTTTTCTCGAACTTGAACAAACAAAGAACATAAAAATAATCGAAATCCAACTTCAAGAACAAATACACAATCAAACCCGTTCAGATACCATGTAGAAAACAAAATGTGGAAGCAAATAATCAGAGATAAACAAATATGACTATGAAGAACAATGAGATTTTTAAGTGGAACCCTACTCCCTAAGGGGATGAATCGATGGGAACGCCTCAAGGAGTTGATATTCTATTCAACTCTCTCAATAGGGTGTAGGGCTTCTTATATAGCCCCATCAATATAACCAAATCCCACTGTTACACAATGTAGGACTAACATGAGTGCACGTAGCAATTGGATCATTGAAAGATCCAATTACCCACCTACATGTATTCTCTAACAAAGATGAATAACTTTTTTTGCACAAATCATTAAGCTCGATGGGACTAACTATGATCTTCGAGCATAAAGCATCTGTCGTCCATACACGTGAATTTGAGCATGAACATAAAGAGGACATATAGGTGTTTGGGAAATGTAATAATATGCTTGTAAACCCATCTATTGTGACTACCCTTGTATGAGGATTGACAATGAGGTGTTGCACCATTTGTAGCCAAAGAAATGCAGTACTCTCTGCAGATTATATATTCGTTTGTCTAGAATATGTCAAAGATCCTAAGGTGTCTATTAACAGAGTATTATTCCACGATGAGGGGAGATGTGAAAATGATATTAGCCTCGATTGTCCTTATATAATAAAGTCCAACTATCCTAATCCTGATTGGAGAAGTTAGGGTCCACCTCTTTCCTCAGCATTCTTATTGTTATATTTTTCCTCAAGGGAATGAAAACGCAAATTCATACCCCTTCACATAAAGGAACTATTGTTCTCAAGTTCCCTCTAACTTTAACTTTTAAGTAAAGACCTTTTGGTGAAGGAACATCTTTAAATTTTCCTAAGATATTTTCATAATTTTCTTGGGAATAAATAACCAATTAGAAGAAAGCCATCAACCCTTCTTATATTCATTGCTAAAGTTTCCTACCCGAGTCGATGGCGATGATGATATGAGGCTCGTGGATTCGGATTCCAAAGAAGGTGATCTACTCGACAGTGATCTGGCCTCTAGTCATAGTCGCGGTGTGCTGCTTTGCCAAAAATGGGCAGTGACGGTAGGTCGATGGTTTGAGTGACGGCCTTGGTGGAAGCCCTTAACGTTAGGGCAGCAACGGGGCCACCTCAAGGAGCGAAGATGGCAGCAATATCGCGAGCTCATGAAGGTCTGGAGGCGGTGGGGTTAAGTGGAGGTGGCGGCACTGGGAGTAGGGGTTGAGGGACTTAGGTAGTGATGGCGACGAGGGTGTTGGGCGGTGGAGGTGCTATTGCAAGAGGGGTGATGGCGACAGCGGCTATAGCAATGTTGGAATGTTGGCGTCTGGGAAGGTGGTGGTTCTATTTGTGTATGATGTAGCGCAGATGGGAGAAGTGGCGCTCAAGGGAAAGAGGGTGTAGTAGTGTCAAGGCATGTGAGGAGAGGTGGAAGTAATGCTGGAGGAGGATGTTGTGGCAGGGGTGCAGCCACATGTAGAGGATTGGCTCCCGTTGAAGGGGGTTGTTGTGGCTTGAAAACTCTCTAGACAGCATCCGGGGAGGGTTCTTCTACCCTTTTTCTTCTTCGTAACCTTTAGATTTGTCTACTATTGGTTTTGTGATAGAGAAACGATAATGGAGAGCAACTTTTTTTCTTCATTTTTTGTTATCGATGGCGTCGTGTATGGAGGTTGTGGCATGCTCCAGTTCAGTGGAGGTATACATCTTCTGACAACGAATCTAACCATAGTTGTACTGCAAAGCACGAGATGAAACAAATCTTTACCTTCTGCTTATATGAGTCAACTACAAGTCGTAATGCACACATCTTTAGCTAATGTAATAATCCAATATAAAACAACATCATTGAATTGTAGGGACGATCCAATCACCATATTCTAATACTACTTGATGCAAATATAGAAATCCCTATCGTTGAAAATAAATAGAGGAAGAGGTAGAAACACGCTTGGTGCGAGAGATTTTAGTGGACAAATGCAAAGATACTGTGGAGGCAGAAAAAGAAAATCTTATAGCCCATTTATATAGAGGGTGGAATTAAAAATAGAATGAATATATATTATGGCAGGGGCACACCCTTCACCACAAGAAAACCCCACCACCCTCGGTCCCTCACAACTCATGATATATCATAACCAACACTCAAACACCATGTTCAGTCAGAGAGTACCTCATTGATAATTAATGCTTTTCCATCCCGAACGATATACTGGACATCTCGGCGATAGAATTCTTTTGCCTTCAGCGCATTCATCAAAAACCTGCACTCTTAATTTAAACAGTTTAAAAACTATCATAATTAAAAGTATATATTTTCGAATGGGACAAAATTATCCAATCAAATACATTCAAATGCTAGAATGAAAATATTGTGGGTTATTTAAATGGCAGAAGCAGTTATTCGCAAAGGTCAATGGTCCCAAGGTCATAAAAGTGATGCAAAATCCTAAACATCATAAATAACGTTAGCCAAAAAAGGACAAGAATATAAAATTCACTTGAACAAAGGCACCTGACTCTTCAGGAAAATAAATCAATAGTAACGTGGAGGGCCTCCCTGATACTGTCAGATTTCGATCTAGCTCCTATGTTTCTTCACAATGTTAAAAAAATAGGGAAAATATTATATCATAATTTTAGCATTCCCATCATTGACTGCATGATCTACAATAAAGGTGGCAGCATTATAACTTCTCAACAGGTTGAGTGCCATATCTCTTTTTAAAAGGAAAAAGGGTGCTGCGCCGAGAAGACGCCCACCCGGAAAACATTATATTCACAAGTTACGCGTAGAATTTACAAGGACAGGGAATCACACAGTATTATGGCAGACTCTATAACATTATCTAAATAGAATAGTCCACAATCACCACATTTCTGGCCAATCACAAAGCACATAGAATGGCAGCTGCCTAGATCCTAACAAAATCCGCCCCAGCATGAGGTTGATACATGGAATCCAAAAAAGCTGAGGCAATATCTGTTGCATCCATGTCCATTTTCGTCCTCGCCCGCACAGCCCCAGAGAAACTTCATAAAAAGAACAAGTGCATCAAAGGAACTCTATTGTCTACTCCTCGAAACAATATGTCCCTCCGAGCCTCCGACATCACAAGGTCATGCCTCAATAACTAGCGGAACACCTTGACCCTGTAGCAGGATCCTCCACATCCAGATCTGCTTGAACTCCGTGGAGACAATACATGGACCAACTCGTCAAAGGAGATAGTTGCGTATAACGTCGTGTATGCCTTCCCACCTGAACAGTTGCCATCCACCCATGTCCAGTGAAGGGGCCTATTATAAGGTCCCTTCACTGTGAAGATGAACTCTAACAACACCATAAACTCAACTCCCTCTGGTCCAACAAATCTGTGAGAAATCGGGGGCACTATTCCCCTCCATCCCAGACCTCTTTCACCAGCAGCCCACTATATGTCGCCAAATTGAAGAGGCAAGAAATCGATCGCATAGCACGCCACGGCTGATCCAGTCATCAAACCCAAAACAGAACCATCTCCCATTTCCCAAGGACAGGTCTGAAAAGATGAGAAACAACAAGCAGAATCAAATATATTTACTTCTAGTATTTTGAAGGAGCACGCTCCATATCATGACACTGATAGGTCCTTTGAAACATAAAATATAATGTGCAACATTTGACTTAGAAAGTTCGAACCACCACCTCATATAAAATACACACATTTTGCAACATCTGTTTTCTTCATAGAGAGTACAACAACAACAAAGCCTTTTCATATAATTAAGTAGGGTCGGCTACATGGATTCTTCACCTCCATTCAGATCTATCTTGGGTCAATCCCGGGCTTATCTCCAAAAAACTAAGATTCTTTCGTATGGTCTCTTTCCAACACTTCTTGGGCCCTCCTCGCCCTCTCTTAGCCGGCTCAGCATCCCAACACTCGCATCTCCTAATTGGTGCATTCGTTGATCTTTTTTGCAAATCACCAAACCATCTTAAGTGGTTTTCTCGCATCTTACCCTCGATCGGAGCTACACCAACTTTCTTTCTGATTGCATCAATCCGAATCCGATCTTTACGTGTGTGTTTTCTTCATAGGGAGTGTTTTGCAAAAATGAAACCTTTAGATATAAAAATGGAAAAGAGTGCAAATATAAGTCTATTGTATAAATATTACATAAAAAGGTCAGTAAAGGAAAAAGGCAACAACAACAAAAAAACTTTACACTATAAAAATAAATCAGGTGTTCCAAATCCGTAATAATTTAACATTAGTTTTAAAAAAATAGTAATAGAATAATAGAAAGAACTTGAAGCACAAAATCGTGCAAAATAGAAATAAATAAAATAATAAAAGAAAATGATGTATCGATGCAAACGTTAAAAAAAAGTAGAGGGGGGAGTAACACAACGGTCTCATGAACGACATTTCCTTTTCCAAATCGCATGTCATTACTTCTTAAAACTCTCGTCAAATTTTGACATCTCATACCTTCCTTTGAAGTCCAGTATGGCGTGCATGTTTTATCTAGAAAACATCACCTAATTCTACCATCTCATATGGTACTCGTGCTTCGTTCTCTGCATTTTGGGACTGGCTTCGCGTAGTCCGCGAGTTTCGACGAGCAGTGCCATGAATGTTTGTGCGTAGTCCGCAAGCTCTGGATCAGTATCGAATAGAGTTCATGTCGAGGTAGTTTCTTTTCTGATCGTACCGGTGTTGATTGAAATTCTTAAGATTTATTTATCAAATAGGATTAGTATATACGGAATAGAATTTAACAAATCCTAGCACCCGATTCAACTTATGATGCTCTTGGTGATGCCTTAAATCGTAACTTTGGATAGCATGTGAATTTAATTATTCTTGTTAGAAACTTTTAGTACTTTTAATTCCCTTTGGATAACATGTGAATTTAAACTTTTAGCACTTTTAATTCCCTTTGACCAATCAATGCTATAAGTATTATTTAAAGAATCAAATTAGAATACAACTATCATCATACGTCTATTTTCTTATCAATAAAAATTGACATCACTGTCAGTGCATATGAATGGAATATCTTAGACTTTTAATCGTGTTTTAGTATTATGACCTCATCGCTATATTTGAGGGGTTCATTCCTCGTTGGGAATTCCATAGAATTTTGAGTTGGCAGATATTCAACCTGAGTATATATTAAATAATCATTGTGTTAAAGAGGATTTGAAAGCACATTGTATGAAATGGGTTTTAAACTAAATTGTCAGAAACTGTTCAGAAAGCACTTTCTGAAACCTAAGAATGTAATTGTTTAAGGTAATAAACTTTCTAGCTTGTGGGTTGTGTATAATCGTGGTTTGTGGAAAGGAAAATAGAATTGATAATCTCATTAAGACCTTGGGGATCTCTTTTATAGAAGATAAGTTTTATGGAAAAATTACATAAAGTAGACAGAGAAATAAGCAATATGAATAAAGGACAAATAAGAACAAATATCTCAACACTCCTCAAGCAGGAGCATATATGTCTATCATGCTCAGCTTGGAACAGCAACGATGGAATAGGCCTCTAGAAAGTGCTTTGATAAACATATTTGCAGACTGATCTCCATGAGAAGTGGAGATAAATCCCTTCTAAATCATATCTCGAATATAGTGACAGTCTACCTCAATGTGCTTGGTTCTTTCATGGAAGGCTGGATTATTTGCTATGAACAGAATATAGCTTGGTTGTCGCATTGGAGGTGTATGGGAAGTGGTACCTCAATAGTAAGGACAGTCAAAACAGATCTGATCTACATCACCTCTGTGCTACCTTGTGCCGTAGCTCTATATTCTGATTCAGCATTAGATCTAGCAACAACCATATGTTTCTTACTCTTCCATGAGACAAGTGAACTCCCTACAAAGACAGTGAAGCCTGATTAGAATTCTTGTCTTTGGGGGCATCATGCGTAATCTGCAACTGCTGAATAAGATTCCTGTACCTGGAGAAGTCTTCAGATATCTCAAAATCATGCACACAACATCTATATTTACATGCATGAGCTGCTCCATAAACTGACTAACTCTGCTCACAGCGAACTGCAAAGGATATATCAGGCCAGGTAATGGTGGCATATAAAAGCTTCCCCACAAGCTCTCTATATGGTCTCTTATCAACCTCCCCAGAGTCACCATCATAAAGTTTAACATTAGGATCCATTGCAGTAGTAGCAAACCTACATCGTGTCATGCCCGTCTCAGCTAGGAGATCAGTAACATACTTCTTTTACGCCATCACCATGCTACACTGGTTTCTTGCAAATTTGAGGTCAAGAAAATAACGAAGATTGCCAAGGTCGTTGGTCACAAACTGTTGTCCAAGGAAATCCTTAACTGCATGAATACCCTGCTTATCATCCCCTAAACAATTATGTCATCCACATAAATCAAAATAGCAACATTACCTCTCTAAAATCTCTAAACGAAAAGAGAGTGATCTACAGTCGAAATGACAAAACCCTATTACGCAATCAACTCGGAGAGCTTCTGCAATTGTGGAGATGAAAGAATGAATTGCATTAAAAAGAGGCCCTAGGGTTCTCTTATATAGGATAGTGTAGAGATATTTCCAGACTTTGTGTACTCTTCTGTTATGTTTAATTTCTTTTTTCCATCTTATGTAATTTACCCATAGGCATTCTCTATATAAGAGCCTAGGGTTCTTTGGAATAAAGAATTATCTCATTTCTTCCAATATGGTATCAAAGCCATCACCCAAACCCTACCCGCCCCCCTCCTTCTCTTCACCTCCCGCCGCCAGCCCCCCCTCCCAGCCTCGCCACCTCCCGCCGCCAGCCCTGCCACCTCCCTCCCCTCTCCATCGCCGACGCCGTCCCACCTCACCACCCTCCTCTCTCCGCCCCTCCTCCTTCCCTCCACCTTCTTGTCGCCGACCCCCCTCCCTCCCACCACCTTCTCGCTGCCGCCACCCTATGAATTTGAGTGCATAAGTCTACATATGTACTCAAATCCTCGGATGTTTATGTAGACATTTGATTTTTAGTCTACAAACCTTAGTTCTTCTTCTTTGGCAACCATGTCAGAAAATAAGGTCGACATGCCCTTCATAGGCGTGTTTAAAGGTCCAGTGCCCATTGTCAAGATGGATGGGACAAACTATGAGCTCTGGGCTATGCAGTTCATGAGTCTCATGAAGTCAAATGGTAAGAAGCGCATTCTAACCGAAGATGAGCCGGCAGAGAAAACTGGGTTTATGCCTCATGGGAGGCTGATGATTCGCATGCCAAAGTTTAACTTTCAAGCACACAGTCGATGGAGATTGCAAAGGATGTCCTCCATCAGCTCACTGCTAAGGCGATGTGGGACATCCTTGCCGCGACATACTCGCAAATGCAAAATGAGACCAAGATTCTTCAACTCCAGCATGACAAATTTACGGTGAAGCAGAATGGTCGCCCTCTGCATTCGTTGTATACATCCTTGCGAGAGATATTTGAGAAGCTCTACAGTATCATTCCCCTTACAGTGACTCCCGAGCAGCAGAAGACGTTTCGGAATGCTACCATGGTGGGGGTCTTACTAGCGGCACTTGACCCTGAATATGATGCTGCTCGCTCGCAGATTCTTGCATGCTACTATTCCTCCAGTGGAGGAAGTGTACCGCAGGCTCAGAAGAATTACAGTCCCGTCCTCTGATACTACTCAGCCTCCTTCGGCGATGGTAGCTTCCAGAGGTAGAGGAGCCTCTTCTTCTTTTCGTGGTCGTGGACCTCGTGGTCGAGGTGGCCGCATTCATCAGCCCTGCACATTCTGTCATCGCCCAGGACATAAAGAGGAGACATGCTATTCTAAGAAAGGGTTTCCGGCATCGGCGCGTGGTCGAGCATATTGCATCTTCACAGACATCTACTTCAGACCAGCGATTTGAGGATCTTGTTGCCAGGCTGTGAGATATCATGCCTCCTGCCTCTACTGACTCTCCGGGAGGCTCCTCGCATGTAGCTGCTTCCGCCTCTGCTAGTACATCAGCCACCGCTAGCACCTCAGGTAGTGCTTATGCCCTTACTGTCATGGATCTGATGTTTCAGAATGGATTATGGACTCCGACGCGACACATCATCTTTGTCGAGACAAAGATAAGCTTACATCCTACAGGGAGGTTCCACCGGGACAATCTGTAGTGAAAGCAGATGGGACACATTCCCCTATTATTGGACAAGGGGAGAACAGTTTGACACCTTCTATGCGTCTCCAGAATGTCTTGCATGCTCCAGATTTTTTGATGAATTTATTATCTATCAGTCAGATTACGAAGGATTTACACTGTCGAGCTATTTTTGACTCATTGTCTCTTGTTTTTCAGGACATTCTCACGGGCAGGGTGATTGGTTGTGGCTGTGAGCTGGACGGTCTCTATCGTTTGGTCCGAACTCCCTATGTTGGTGTCTCGTCTCAGTCCAGTGGTCCAGTCTCTCCATTCACATGGCATCTACGATTGGGTCATCTCCTTATTCAGAAGATGTGCCATATCATGCCCGAGATTTCACCGCATTCTTCCTTCCAGTATGAAGCGTGTCAGTTGGGAAACCATCACAGATCTACTTTCCCTAGTCGTCGGTCTCGGAGCAGTAGCTCCCTTTTTGAATTATTTCATGTTGACATTTGGGGTACGAGTCGTGTCCCTAATCACCAGGGACACAGGTTTTATCTAGTTGTGGTTGATGATTTTTCTCGTTTGTCTTAGGTGTTTTTTTAAGAATAAATCTGAAGCATGGGATGTGATCAAAAACCTTATAAATGAAGTGTAGAATATCGTTTCGTCTACTGTGAAAATTGTATGTACGGATAATGCTTTGGAATTTTGTACTCGTGCTTTTTCTCACTTTTTCTTGTCTAGAGGCATTATCCATCAAACAACATGTGCTTACACATCCCAACAAAATGGCGTTGCAGAAAGAAAGCATCGTCATCTCCTTGATATCACTCGGACTCTACTTATTTAGAGTTGTGCACCCATTTTCTATTGGGGTGATGCTGTGCTTATGGCGTGTTATCTGGTGAATCGTATGCCATCCCCTGTCTTAGGTGAGAAAGTTCCTCAGAATCGCTATATTAGAGATATGATTCAAAAGGGCTTGATTTCTACTTCCCATGTCAGTTCAGGAGAGCAGACTGCATACATCTTTACCAAACCATTGCTCAGAGGGACATTCCAGAAGTGTTCTTCCAAGCTGAGCATGATTGACATCTATGCTCCATCTTGAGGAAGAGTGTAGAGATATTTCCACTCTTCTGTTATGTTTAATTTCTTTTTTCTGTCTTATGTAATTTACCCATAGGTCTTCTCTATATAAGAGAGCCTAGGGTTCTTTGGAATAAATAATTATCTCATTTCTTCCAACAGATAGAAATCGATTGGGCAAATTACACGAAGAATATAAGAAGAAAAGAAATTGCATAAATAATAAAAGATAAATAATATCTCAACACTCTCCCTCAAGCTGGAGCTTACATATCAATCAGGCTCAGCTTGAAGCAGCATCTCTGGTAAGGCCCTCTGTCTAAGGCCTTAGTAAGTACATCTATTGCCTGGTCTCTAGAGCTGGTGTGAGTTGTGGCGATGAGACCCTTCTGTATCATGTCACAAGTGTAGTGACAGTCCACCTCTGCGTGCTTGGTCCTCTCATGGAAAGCAGGATAGTTTGCAATGAAAAGAGCAGCCTGGTTGTCGCATTGAAGGTGCATGGGAAAAGGCACCTCGATAGTTAGGTCAGTAAGAACAGATCCAACCTACATTATCTCTGTGCTAGCATATGCCATGGCCATGTATTCTGACTCGGCACTAGTTCTGGCAACCACAGTCTACTTCTAGCTCTTCTATGACACCAGGGAATTCCCTATGAATATTGCGAAGCCTGAAGTAGACTTCCTATCCTTGGGACACCTAGTGTAATCTGCATCTGCACATGTAACTGAAAGCGATGTACACCTGCTGAATAGAAGTCGTGTGCTAGGTGATGCCTTCAAATACCTCAGAATCAAATGGACAGCATCCAAATGTGCATGTATGGGTTGCTCAATAAACTGACTCACTTTGTTCACGACAAATGATATGGTTGGCCTGGTAATGGTCGCATATATGAGCTTACAAACAAGCTCCATGTACCTCCTCTTGTCGACCTCCTTAGCATCATGGTCGTAGAGCTTCATGCTCGGGTCCATAGGAGTAGTTGCAGGTCTGCAATCTGCCATGCCGATCTCAGAAAGAAGATCAGTAATGTACTTCCTCTAGGTCATCACAAGACCTCGTTGGTTTCTGCCAAACTCCAATCCAAGGAAGTCCTTGGCAACCTGAATGCCCTTCTTGCCATCCCCTCTAACAATAATATCATCAACATAGACAATAATGACGATTGTACCCCTCTGAGTCCTGCGCACAAACAAAGAGTGATTGGTAGTCAATTACACAAAACCATGTTGCTCTACCAAGTCCGAGAGCTTCTGGAACCATGATCTTGGACTCTGCTAAAGGCCATAGATAGCCTTATGTACACTACAAACCTTCTAACACTCCCCTTCAGCAGCAAACCCAGGTGGTTGCTGCATATAGACCTCCTCTTGGGAAGGCATTCTTCACATCAAGCCGGTAAGGGGCCAATCTCACGTCACATCAATAGATAGAAGGATACGCAGAGTAGAATGTCTGGCAACTGGAGAAGAGGAATCCTGACAGTCCACCCCATAAGTTTGAGTGAACCCACATGCCTCAAATCTTGCTTTATAGTGATCTACTGGCCACTTGTACTGTGCTTCACAGTAAACACCCACTTGTACCCAACAACAGATGCACCAACTGAGCTGAAACAAGACTACAAGTGTCACGCACCAGTAGCGCGGCTATCTCATCCACCATTGCTAAACGCCGCTGACTGTCCTGAATAGACTCCTGATATGTCGGTGGTATTTCCACGACTGATAGTGCCAAGGTAAACCTCCTGAAATCCTCTGACATTCTGCTCAAAAAAACCTAGTCTGCAAGAGGATATGTAGCACATGTACATCTTTGCTTTCGCAGAGCAACCGGCACATCAAGATCATCTACCAAGTCATAAACCTGTAAATTCCCCTCTTAAGAGGGCACCTGCTCATCCTGTATGGAATCCTACTGCACAGACAACTCAGCAATACCATCAGTAGAAACAGTGTGTTCATTACATACCTGAGGCGTGTTGGATGATGGGGAAAACCTGTGAACAGGGGGAACAGGGTGAGACATGCGAGCAAACACACATGGCAAAAACTCAATCAAGGTCGGTGATGGTCCAGGGGCAGCCACAGAAGCAGGTGGAGGAGTAAGAGTAGGTGTAGGTGGTGGTGGCGGTGGTGGTGGTGGTAGTGGCGGTAGAGCAGGAGTAAGTGCAGGTGGTGGTATGACAGTAAGAGGTAGAAGCATGTAGATCTTTGCGTCAGAGTCTGATGAGGCTAGTTTGTCACCTGCAGAAGAAAAATACATGAAAGACTCAAAGGAACGACTGGAAGTGAGGATAGGGTAGATTTTCAGTTGGGAAGGAGTATCGCTTCCTTACTTTGGATGTAGTGTGTGGTATGAATGGTAGCATGGCTATATTCTTACTCATTTAGCGCTCTTCCATTCTTCCTCTTGTAAAGGTATTCTTATAGCAGATAAAGAGGGGCAGTAACTATCTAGGCACTCAGAGCAAGTTGGTTACACTCAGATGACTCTTAGTGTCCATTATCCATGTTGCACGCTTTCTATGGAGGATGCGATAATCTTTTCTTTTCATGCCCTCTCTCTGCGAGCTTCAGGACCATTTGAGCATGCCATGGTCACGGTAGTCGACTCCTAACATTTGTGGTATTATATGATCTCAACGTACAAATTCGGCGCATAACGAGTGTTTGCGACATTTCATTGCTCTTTGGGTGATTTGCATCTCTATAAATGGTATTATGTTTCACCAGGAGGGATGTTATGTATATATGCTTATAAATGATAAGGCCTTATGTGTGGTTCAGTCGTTGTAACCACTCCTTTTTATTATTTTAATTTTATTAGGGTGTAACTCACCTCGAGATCACACCACATTGCCTTCCAAAAAACACAATGGGGATGAAGTCCTCGATCATGGCAACAACAGCCTTCTTGGGCAAAAGAAAGATGAACGAATGGTTCAAGCGCGCAAAACCATAGTTCCCATTAAGAACTTTGAAACCACAGCCATCACATCCTTTGTGACCGAATCCCAGAACCTCCTGAAAAATAACATTGGAAAACCATCTGGATCAGGTATCTTCATTCAGCTCAAACATCACTATCCGAACTTCCAACACATCGAACTCCTTGATCAACTCATCAGCCTCCCCATCAAAGATATGGGTTACCCCCACCCAAAGGCGTCGAGCTCCACCACAGTATCGCCTCCCCGGAGCACATCCCCCTCAACTTCAATAGAGTGAATGAGATTTTGAAAGCACCCTCACAAAAAAACCCACATTTCCATCACCTTCCTTCAGCCACTTTTGCCTAAACCTTTGCCTACACTCTGCATATCGCTTCTGGTCCTTCTCCTTAATAATCTTCTGTACAATTCCCCTGATAGGCAATGCTCGTCATCTAACTCAAGTTCATCCTCTAGCAAATACACACGCATCATTTCCCCATGTGCCAAATTTCATCGTTGCTCCCTCACACGCATGGTTTCCTTCCTGAAGCATATTAGAAACTTCTACATCGCCTCTAGCTTTAAGAAGATGTGTCTAGTGGTCGAACCCTATACCACCAAGTTAAATCGAAACCCAGCACCATATCACTAAATCTCATCTCTAAGAGCCATGGCTGCTTGAATTTGAAATAAGGAGCTTGAGTCCTCTCTCTGATAGTGACCAGGCAAGGAGAGTGAACCGATCTCGATCGAGGAATGGAAAGGACCTTGGCCAACTGGAACATCACCAAATCTTATACCGAAATGGGAACTAGTCAATCCTTGACTTGGTCGAGGAATTTCTCCACATATATTGATATTTGACGTGTCTAGGACCTCCAAAGCTAGGTCCCCCGCGACCTCAGCAATGACTAGATCCCGATCCTGAGTACCTCCCCCACCAGGTCTATCTCTGAATAAAATGTGACGTCCTCCCATAATCCAAGTAATTGCAGGAAACCTAGAACGTGCCTCCCTTAACTCTAACCATAGGTCCAAGTACAAGGATGCTCTGAAAACGCCATACACAGGTGTCACCAAGAGACTGGTGCTATCCTTTTTGCACGCCATAATAACCGAAACAGAGCACGTTTTATTCATCTCGTCGATAAGGTTGAATAGCTCTCTACTCCATGTAACCACAATCCCCTATAGCAGCAAACACTACTCTGAAATTAAAAAGTCTATGGCCCGACGCTGATCTCAACTTCAATGGATCTAGTTGCAAATCGGTGTCTTCTACAAGCAAAGAATATATGCATTCCATAATTCGAATAAGGCCTCGTCGGCCTTTTCTCGTGTTGGCCCATCCCAAACCTCATTCACTCCATTATACTATCTTTACGAGATAACCAAGGATAACTCATTGCCTGGATACCCATACGACTCACCATCGCCTTCCTAGAAAAAACTATCCATTGCATGACTCCATTTTGCCAGTTAAACCACCTCCTCAATGACCCTACCAACCAGTTCGTCATCAACATCAAATGATGCACAACATGTTCCACCTCACAAATATTTGCAACTTTTAATTACGTCCCACGATATTACGCCCCATGGGACCCTTCTTCAACATCTCCCAACTACGAGCATTAAACCTCCTCTTCTGTGAAAAATCAGCACTACCTTTTGCAATCCTTCTATCTTTTTCAGGAAGCGACTAGCCATTTTTCCACCGACCAAACACAAACCTCCTAGGATTTATTAGCCCCCAGTCGGTCTAGAACTCACCACAAACACCTTTGTTAGAAAATGTGAATGCGGGAACTAATGTCAGAGAAATAGAAATAAACATTGAAAGAAAAGCGGGATTTTACGTGGAACCCTACTCCCTAAAGAACGGAATGAAAACACGGGAGAACGCCTTAAAGGGTTTATTCGTTCGTTGAACTTTCTCATCAGATACAGGAGGTCTGAGGCTTCTTATAGAGCTTCCACAGACCCTCCAAGTCCCACCAATGATAGATGTGGGACTAAATATTGGATTTGGTAAATGGATCCTGGAGTGATTCGTTTATCCATCTACAACATAAGTGATGCATAACACACATACCCCCACGCTCCCCCTCAAGCTAGAGCATGCAATGCTCAGCTTGGACAAACAAAAAGAAATCTCAAACTCACACTATAATTTACTATACACTATGGATAATATCAACTCAACGCATACATACTATCGGTTGTTGTCGAGGGCGTTGCTTCTCATGTCGTGCAGTTGAGGAGGAACAAACGGGCTTGAGTGTGAGTCAAACTGAATCTTCTCGTCGCAGAGCATGTGCTCTATACTACGTCTGTTCGAGCCACTACAACTGAAATGAGTCTTCTCGTCGGAGTACTCTGGCCAGCCACATCATGTGGACAACTGCTCCATCTCTGAAAGGGTCGAACTGAAAAGGTCGTGGAGACATTCTCGTCCACAGTCGCTGGAGAATGGGGTCTGAAAAGTCTCCTCGTTAGAGATCTGGGTCTCTCCCATACTGGCTCATAGAATGGGATCTCTACTCTGGAGTACATATGAAACCACATGAAAACACTAGCCCACATGGCATAGGGAATGGGTTCTCTTCTCTGGAGTCTCTATGAACCACATGAAAAAAACTTTGAGACCAAAAAACAAAGATGGGGATCACACAAATAATGATCACATACATGTGCGTCAGAAAAGGAGTCTCTCTCTTGAGAACTCGAAGAAATCGGGTCACTCAAATATGGAGAGCCTCGAACTTCGACTCTGAACTAATCCGCGGAGTCTAAAACTGAACTGTAGAGTTTGAAAACTAGCTTGGAGTCTGAACTGGAGAATCTGGAATCATACATGGAGAACTTTATACAATACTTCCCCTTCTTCATACTTGTCAGAAAAAAATGGCTTCGATCAAATTAGGAGAAGACAAGAAAATAGGGAAAACAAGAAACAACATAAGCTGATAACATTTTTTATCGACTTTTCTTTTCAATTTTTTTAAATCGATTTTTTTCAAATAAGCTGTTCATTTTTTTCAGCTTTTTTCCCATCTATTTTCTCTCTTCTTTTATAGTTGGCTCATCTTTCTTTTTTTCGCGTACAAAATTTTTTTGTACGCACTTTTTTCAAAACATTTTTTTGTAAATGAGACCAATCTCATTTTCTCCTCACCTTTTTTCTTCAAGATACACGGCCTCTCACTTTAAAAAAAACAACTCACTTGGGCCCTCGAAGCAGCAGCCCACGTATAACATCTGAATCCTATTAAAGCCGAACCCGACCCGATTAAGGTCCGTATAATTCAATAAAGTTATTAATCAACGTTAAATAACCTAAATTGATCTATTGATCATGAATCAAAAGTCGTTTGGTCGTAATCGACCGAAAGTCGATCGCACCGCAATGCGTGCCATGGAAAAGTCGCATCACGAAATCGGAAACCGTGAAACAAACCGAGACTGCCATAAAATCCGATTCAACGAAATAAGACCAACGAAATCGATCGTTCGCCAATCGGATGTCATTTGATATTTTTAAATCATAAAATTTGACCGTAAACCAATATCGTATCTCGAAAATTTCGGGGATTCATTCTTGATCCAAAATATATGGATATTATACTCATATTGATCATCGTTTAGAAACGATCGAAACAAGCTATTTCGCATCAAAATCTGACATTCAAGGCGCGAATACGAATATTTTAAACATCTCAAATAAATGAATAAAAAAATAAAATTTAAAAATTTCTAACCTATTGTAACCTACTGTTGTCCGTTTAATTCCAGCATAAATAAAAAGAAGAGGAAAAGATTTAGGACATCACCAGACTGATATCAGGCTGTTGATGCCATGGTTGATTTCATAATAAAATAAATAAATAGGAAGGTTCCACGAAGGAATCTCCCTTCTCTACCTCTCCTCAATGCTTCCCTTTTTCTATCCCACTTCCAATGTAAGGGCCACTTCTCTTCTTTCTCTCTAATCCCTCAACGAGTAGAGCTCCAACTCTCTCTCCTATATTCAAAATTTCTTGCAACAGCAGCTACTGCTGCTGTCCAAGCAACTGTTCAAGCCCATGCTCCTGACCAACGGTTGTTGGAAAGCCTCTTGATTGACCTCTAAATTAGAAATGATTAAGGTACAATCCCTTCCCTTTCCACTTGCTGCCACACATGTTGATCTACCCAATTTGATACCTTTTTCTTGAGTAATATATGGTGGAGATTGGAGGGGGGACTGATAGATTTTTTTCTGGTGACAAGTGATTTTTGTTATCTACATATTTATTCATTTTTCTGAAAATCTGCAAACATATAACGATCCTTTTCTAGCTAATGGAGATTTAAATATATTTTTTTTCTTTTTACTGTCAGCCAGTGTTTGGGTTTTAACCTAATAAGTTTAAACTCATTAGTCAACAGTAATGGTCCAGTTGTGTCTATATACATATGACACATGCTTTGTTCTCCTAATTATCTAAATAAAGAGGTGATGGCTTATAATTTTAAAAAATAAAACTTTTGAATCAATTATATGAGTGACATCTTCGTCAATTCCTCCTCCCATTTGAAAAGTTGAGCCTAAGTATTAAATAGCTATTTTCCTTGAAATGAAATTTATTCCAAAAATTATATGGTATAACCGTAACTTCCTTAATATTGAACTTAAATTCTATAAACTTCATCTTGGTTCTATTTAGTTGGAAATGGCTACACTCGATGGCTTTCATCCAAATCTAAATTTTCTGGCTGTCAATTTAGCTGTTGTTTGTTCGCTGTTTTAAATCTATATATATATATATATATATATATATATATATATATATATATATTTCCCTATTTTCTTCTAGTAAAAGATTAATAGAATGTAAAATCTGCATAAGCAACTATCATTATCCATTGAAACTCGAGTCTCTTTTGAGCCATGACAAGGATCGATTTGGGACATGAAAGTGAGCAGTTTAGTTTCTTAATGACTTGCCTTAATTCATACTGCAATATTTTCCACAAACTAATGTACCAGGCTAGAGTTAAAGATTTGTTCTCTGTTTTAAATCTGAATTTATATGTATATATGTGAATTTATATAAAAACAAATCTGAATTAATATATATGAATATTTGCTCTTAACCTAACTGTTAGAAAAGATGATCCTCCATAAAGTATAGAATACACATCATAATTTCCACAAATTGATCTATCGGACTTGATTTAAAGATCAGTTCTTTGTTCTGTTACAAACCTAAAGGGGAAATATTCAAACTTTTCTTTATTGTTCATCTATTAAACTTTGATATGAAAGAAATTAAACCAATTTAATTCTCAGATCATCAATAAATTTTAGAATACATGATTATAAAGTTGAAACTCTAGGGAGAGTGATATAATGCGTTTAAAACCATCAAATTCTCATGACCTTGTAGAAAAGTTTGAAATATAAAATATTAAAAAAAATCAATAACATTTTCTTAGAAAGCCATCAAATGATTATTTAGATCGGTATGCCAAATAATCATTATCAAGTGATTCATTATTAATCTACCAATCTTATATCATTAATATGGCAAAAGTCATAGATTTGTACAGTCTATTACAAAGTGATATTAATAAAATCGCTGACCAAGAGATTTGGATCTAACCACGGAAAGAATTGAAAAAGAGATTAATAGTCAAGCAAGTGAAGATAATCGTGAATCAAGGTTAACCTATAAATTAGAGTGCCGGTCATGGTGACCCTTATACCTGACCGTGCGAGGGAGCGATGACCCTCAGCTGGGCGGGAGATAGGAAGACCAGTTAGGGCAACGGTTGCCAAGTGCGCAGGTCTAGGATCCCGGTCCTTTTTTACGCGAGCTTGCAGTGGTTTTACACTCGATGGGATCCCGACTTTTGATCGGCCCGTCGACCCTCTATTTTAAGGTACCTAGGCTGGGGATCCCTCGGTTTTAGTTTTCTCACGAGCTCCTTTGCCCGTACCAGTCGGGCCCGTCTAGAATGACTTTTCCAGAGAGTCTCTCACACCCGTCTCAGTGGCATAGTTTTGGAGTAGACCTATCCCTCTAATCGACCGCACTTCCACTTAGATGGCGAGACAGAAGGGTCTCTTAGGAGACTTCCTTAATACTTGAGTCTTGGTTACTTTTCCGCCAATAGGTTTGACAATGGCTACATCTGAATCATCTACGGTTACATCTGAATCAGTTACAGTTGAATTTGGAGGAATTATAAATGGACTTAAAATGAAGCACAATTGAGTCTGGCTAGTGTTGAAACCAATCACAATTGAGTTTGGTTAGAGTTAAGATCAATTACAATTGAGTTATAAGCTTGCTACCAGAATCATCAGTCATCATAAATCATCAATTATCGTCAATTCATCGGATATCATAATTACTACTGTGAGCGATAGGATAAGCTAGTGGATGTGCTGGAAACTTAGTTAGGATGCATTACACTCCACTGCATGCCTATGGAAGCACCCCAACCCTAAGGTACTATTCACGCCTTAGAGACATAGTGTGAGGTCACACTCAGACCAAGACCATGGACTATCCACTAGACTAAAGAAATTGGATAGAGTCAAGAATCAGATCAGAACCTAATCATTCCCATTATCAAGATCCACAAACATGATTTCTAAATAACAAAAGAAAATAACATATGTATATATATTGGTCACCAACTAATATATAAAAAGGGTATGATATATATAGAAAGTTATGAGTTGATGAGAACTCATGGGGTATACAAACAAAACAGCTTGAAAACTATTTTCTTATCCAGGTAGTTTTGTTAAATTTAATTAGCATTGCCTTTCTACTTCCTTACTTTTGAACACACTTAATTACTTGTTATTTTTAAAAAAATGATGGAATGTACACAAAATCCGTTGACGTCCTCTTCTTCCTTGCATGCTTGGCAGCCAAATCGCCTGCGTTGCAGTAGCAAGTTGATGAAACCGAGCATACGCATATATACCAGACGGTACAGTTGTAGTTTTTGTTCAGTTTATGACGCAAATGCTTTCTTTTCTCTTATGTATATTTTGGGATATATGTACACACTGTCAGCCTAATTTGTTACATGATGTGCATATATATATATATGGAAATTAATGAAATGGAAATTTGGTGGTACATCTTGTTGTTGTTCAGTGGTTGTTAAATTAGATGTGAATGTCAAATGCAAATGCAAAAAATTTCCTCTCAAATTCATATTAGCTAAATGTGATCTTTAGTGAATGTTATATTACAAATGCCGCGTAAACGGGTACCCGGATCCAAGGACGTCACATCACCTGGGGCTTATTTTAGCACACCGCCCCCGATGGGGCTCTGCTCCTTGAGAGGGTGTCGCCACCCCTGGAGAACGAGGAGGTGATGGAGGAGCTCGCTGCCTGGGGATGCCACCGCCGCTGGAGGGGAGCTACCGTTAAGGAGGGAGGAGAAGGGGCAGCTTCAGTTGGGGATGCGGCTGGATCTCCGCCTAGGGTCAGAGGACAGAGGAATGGCGCATGTAGACTATCGGCACCGCCTGGAGATACGCGGCTCCGCGCAAGGTGGAGATCGTCGTCGCTGAGCGCGAGGGCTGGCGATGAGATCTGTCGTCGCCTGGCCTGTTAGAGTTCGGATAGGAGAACCCATCGAACGCCTGGGTTCTGATGATGAGATGGATCTGTCGCCTAGAGATGGAGGTGTGCGAGAGGATGTATGCATGAGGGGAGTGTCTTTTTTCTCGTTCGAAGATGGCAGCATGCCTGAAGGTGCATGCGATGGAGGAGTTGTGCAGCATGGGCTGAAATGGGGACGGTCGCCTAGAAGGAGGCCTCGCTACTGGAAGGTGCACGCTAGAGAAGGTCTTGCGGCCATGGGGCTATGCTAAAGGTCTGGGAAGATCGCCTCATGGAGTTCAGTTGTTCAAGAACCCTAGGAACAGTTTCCTAGAGATGCTGATCAGATCGGCTTCGAACTTGATGATGCACGGAACATGATCCGGGTAGGATTTCTGACGAAAACTCCCAAACAAATCTTGGATGTGAACATAAGCAAATCCACGATCATAATAATGAATCTTCAAGAACAAACTTCAAAAACAACCAAAAGCGACACGCTCTGATACCATATTAGAAAATGCGAATGCGGAAGCTAACATCGGAGAAATAGAAATAAACAATGAAAGAACAGCGGGATTTTATGTGGAATCCTACTCCCTAAGGAGCGGGATGAAACCACGGGAGAATGCCTCAAAGAGTTGATTTGTTCATTGAACTTTCTCAGCGGATATAGGAGGTCTGGGGCTTCTTATATAGCCTCCACGGATCCTCCAAGTCCCACCACTAGTAGATGTGGGACTAAACACTGGATGTGTAAATGGATCCTCGAGTGATCCATTTACCCATCTACAACATAAGTGACGCATAACACATATACTCCAACAACCTCCTCCAATGTGGTTCCTCCCTCTGCACCAAGTTCTTTCACCGGTCTTTAATACAAACAGATATAAGCACATTAGCCAGAGCAGACCCACCAACACCAAGACTCGACCTGAAAGGGACCCTCGCCTCTTTATCGGGTTTAGCAACCCAAGAGGAAGACAACGCATTAAGTGACCTAAATAAAACTGCATCCAAGAAACTCCTTTGGGGGTTTAGGTTTTTTGAGTCCGTGATATATTAACCTCTTCCTGAAATCTCGAGCGATCCCCGAATTTTCGCCACACTCTCCTCCCAACGAGGCACCCGAATTTCTGACCCTTGCTCCTCAACCCCGTCTTCTCCATCGCAATGTCGACCTCGCTTCCGACCATACCTTCGGCTACCGCCTCCAGCCAAAGCAATACCACTCTTCTCCCGACCCTTAAGTCCACGCGTTGAGGTGATGCTAGGGAAGGACCATCCATCAGTAGCATCGTTCCACAACCCTCCCTTGCCCTTAAACCGTTGCTAATGACTTCCATCACTGCACCAACATTCGCAAGAGCCTCATTCACTACCTCCAACCTCCGGCACTAGAGAGGAACACCATATTGCCAAACCTTCTACCTTGGCCCGACTATCGACACTCTAACCAAGAACCTCAAGCATTGCTACATGATGGAGCATGGATCACTAATTAGAACATTTTTAAATGTACGACCCATGAACTTGGAGACTCCCTCATTGGATAAGCCATGAACACAAAGTGTATCATTGCTCAGCAACAAAGCATTGATCAAAGCACCATCTGCCTTCGCCCCCCATCAACCAGCCCTTGGAGTCTTTACATATCTAAGGTTGGACTTTTACCTACAATAGCACCTTCCAAAGGATGCTCCCTCCCATCAAGGTTAGAAAGAACGCTCAACATCTTCACAACGACAGCATCGGACATATGCGCATCTAACGTCCCATTCCTCAACCATGCCCATGTGCCCCCATACTCGTGCCTCCGGTTGCCTGGGAGTCTACACCAAAAGCTAAGAAGATCTTTGGACAAGATACGACCTTGAGTGATGATTGGACACACTACAATTGAAGCACTATGAGTTAGAGTGCATCATCACTATCGTATGTGACTTTCGCCACTTGGGAGGTCACCATTCAACCTCTTCTTTCATCGCATTGAGTCCTTCCACTTGATCCTTCTCTAACATCCTTCACTCCCCCTTCTTCCTCCGCAACAAACCCATCTACAATGGTAGCCCACGCGTTTCCCAACCCGAACCCTTCTCATTCCTACACATGCCCTTTCTGTTTCCGTCCCTTCTTGCTTTTGCCTCTAGCATCCCTACCCTTCTCACTCATTGCTCCACCATTCTAACCATAGCTCATTAAAGAACTGAATTTCCTCTCAATCTTACCTTGAAATGGTAAAGTTGATGTGATGTCATATTTTCATGTGTAATATTGATTAGATTTTATAGGGTTTTTACATGTGAGTACCTCTTGACTTCTACAATATCAGGTATGCCCTCCCTTTTTTGAAATGCCAGTTGTGCCCTACCATGTTGCACCATTATCACTTATGCACTTCTGTTAGTTTGATCGTCAAAGGATTGAACTAAACCATGGTTCACTCAAAACCATGGTGTAGTTACGAGGGGCACAACTCTCAAAACTAACCCCCCTCCCTCCTCCCCATCTCCTCCATCGAACCTCCTCCGCCTAACCCATCATCCTCCCCCCAGCCCCTTCGCCCTGACCTCCTCCTCCACCCAACCCTTCTACATCTTCTCTTCACCTCTACCCTAACCAACAACGACGTGAGCTCGAATCTCTCGGCCCGACCATGAGTGAGCCCTTCCTACCCTCCTCAGTCCACTCCAAGCTCCCTCTGTAGTCTTTTTCCGCACTGTGAAGCTCACAACCTTGGCTATCTCCTTGAGATTGTAGAACCATTGGGGCAGCAGAACTCACCCTTGTAGATCTTGCGGTATAGGGCCATGAGGATGGTGTTGCAGAAGTCAAGGTAGTCAGCCATGAGGACGAAGAGAATGAGGCCATAGAACCAAAGGTCAGCCTTGGTGACGTTGTAGGCCCTACGAGAGAGGACCTTAAGGGCGGCGTAGGCAAGGGTGACGCAAAAGGCACGAAAAAGGGAGGACTCATCGTCGATGAGGACGACGACGGAGAGGCAAAGTGAAAGACCTTGAGGTGGTCGAGGAGGAGGTTCTCGAGCTTTTTGAGGTCGCGATGGTAGATGCAGCGGGAGGGGCAGAAGTAGACGGCGGAGAGGAGCTACTGGAAGAGGCGAGCGGAGAGCTCCTTGAGGCCCTTGGAGACACGCTTGAAAATCTCACCGCCGCGGACGGGCTCCATGATGAAGTAGATCCTGGATTTGGAGGCCACGACTTTGTGGAGGAGGAGGACGTGCGGGTGGCGAGTGCATTAGAGGGCGGAAATCTCACGCTTGATATGAGAGGAGAGGCCTCCCTTGAGGATAAAGGTCCTTGTTGAGAATCTTGATGGTCATGTGCTCACCCGTGGAGAGGTCGTAGGTGGAGTAGATATTCGCGAAGGTTCCTTGGCCTAGGAGGCGGTCAAGCTTGTACCGCCCCATCAGGATGTGGGTGCTCGGGTTAGGTTTAGATATGGCGCTGGGTTCCACCATGGGTGGGGGAGGCGGTGGAGGGAGGAGGGAGGGATACAGAATATAGTGATGGCAATTGGAATAGGAGGAATGTGAAGAAGAACACGAACTAGAGGAGGGAGCCAGAGGAGGTGTGAGGTGGAGGAGGTGAGGGGCAGCAGAGGAAGGGGTTGGAGGAGGGGGAAGAGGAGGGGGAGGAGGGAAAAGGTGGGTTTACAGAGGAGGAAGAGGAAGAAACCAAAGAAGAATGGATTTGAAAATTGGCATATCAACTCTAGTAATTTTTCTAATTACATTGGTGTCCAAAGGTTAATGTCCATTTGGGATGACAACTAACTCGAGGTGCACAAATGATAAAACTGCAAGAAGATAGGAGCACAACTGATATTCCAAAAAAGGAAGGGGCGTAACTATTAGAAAATATGATGCAGAAGCAAATATCAGAGAAAATATTTAAAATATGAAGAACATGGGATTTAACGTAGAACCCTACTCCCTAAGGAGCGGGATGAAACCACGGGAGAACGCCTCAAAAGGTTATTGTATGCATTGCACTTTCTCACTTGATACAAGGGGTGAGGGGCTTTGGCTTTCAAAAAAAAGGGGTGAGGGGCTTCTTATATAGCCTTCACTGAGTCTCCACATCTCACAACTGGTAGATGTGGGACTAAAGACCTGGATGTGGTAAATGGATCCTGGAGTGAACCATTTACCTATCTACAACTCAAGTGACGCATAA